>OX451390.1:1205716-1726146 GCA_949629135.1 Eremobia ochroleuca
CGCAACTCCACGTCAATGCGCGTATTTTGCGTACGGGTGGGAAAATCGATCATTCGATCCACCCCAGCTCCTCAAGGAAGGCCAGCAACGCCTTGATGTTACTGACCGTCTCACGTAGGGTACCTGGGTTACCGAAGTATTTTGCCCTGTAAGTGGCGACCACCGGGCAGCCCAGAAGCACATGTGCCGCTGTCTCGTCATCCTCCATGCAGGCCCTGCACAGCGGACTGTCTGTTACTCCTATGACAAAGAGGTGTTTATTAAATGACCCGTGGCCAGTTAAAGCTGCAGTCACCGTACGCAGCTTTTGTCTAGTTAGACGGAGAACCTGTTTCGTGAGGCGGCCATCCATTGCGGGAAGTGCTTCCTTAACCTGCCTGCACTCGCCTTGTTCCGTCCAAAGTTTGTCATGTTGATCTCTGGTGCGTTTCCTTACCAGAGTGCGTAGATACCTGAAGGGGAGTGGCACGATGGGCTCAGGTCCCACTGGTGCCGTGCTCGACCCCCTTCTGGCAAGCTCGTCGGCTGCATCGTTGCCTAGCGAACCGCTGTGTTCTTTTATCCATTGAATGGTTATTTTATTGAAGTTACCCACCTGGTTGAGGCGCTGGTGGCACTCGTATATTAGCCCAGAGTCGACTGTATTACTATTCAGCGCTTGCAGTACAGCCATGCTGTCTGAGAGTATGCGAATTGAGTGATCCTTCACTTCCCTGGCCATGATGGCTGAAGCGGCCAGAGAGATGCCCATGCATTCGGCCTGGAACACTGTGTTGTGGACGCCCAATGGTGTGGCTATGTGTATGTTGAAGTCCTCCGAGAAGATTCCAGCACCTGTACCACTACCTGTTTTGGATCCGTCTGTGAAGATTCGTAGCTCTGCAGGGCGCAGCCCCTCGCAGCGGCGATCCTCGTGAAGTTAGATCTTGTGTATTTTTTATCAAAGATAAATTGTTTGGGTACCCGGTCATTGGTGGCCTTCGTGATGGGGAACTCCTTGTGGAGTCCCTCAAGCAGCGCAGCGTGTGGTGTATAACTCTTACCCCAGAGGTTTAGTGTGTTGAGACGTACTGCCGCCAACGTCGCTTCCTGTTGTATGAACAGGTGGAGCGGTGGAAGTCCCAGGATGGCTTCAACTGCCGCAGTCGGAGTAGTCCTCATGCAGCCCGTAGTCGCCATGCAGGCCAGTCTCTGTACGCGTTGTAGTTTGCTGGAGGCTGTAACCAGCTTGGTGCGGGGCCACCAGACCACAGCCCCGTAGGTGATCATGGGCCGGATCACTGCAGTGTACAGCCAAAGTGTAATTTTAGGGGATAGGCCCCACTTCTTACCTATCATTTTCCTGCACTGCCAAAAGGTTATGCAAGCCCTGTTAAGTTTATTGTCCAGATGACTACTCCAGTTCAACTTACTGTCTAGTGTGACCCCGAGGTATTTGACTTCGTTGGCCACCTGGAGTTCAGTATCGAACAGTTTTGGTAGGCGAAAATGGCCTAAAGCTCGTTTATGGGTAAACATGACTAATTCAGTTTTAGTGGGGTTCACTGTTAGGTCAAAATCCCTGCACCATCTCTCTACGATACGTAGCGCTTGCTGAGTGAGGTTGCATATCGTGCCCGTCACCTTCCCCGAAACCAGGATTGCGAGGTCGTCGGCATAACCTACTGTGTAATAGCGGTTGGCGTTGAGTTTAGTGATGAGGTCATTAACCACCAGATTCCACAAAAGGGGAGACAGAACCCCACCCTGGGGGCAGCCTCTGGCTATCATGGCCCTCTGCTGCTCGCCCTCAAGGCGAACCACTCGTTTACTTAACATGTTTGTAATCCAGTCCGTTAGTACCTGTTCTACTCCATGTCTGGAGAGGGCGCTGTTGATGCTGGAGAAGTTGGTTTTGTCGAAGGCTCCTTCGATGTCTATGAAAGTACCCAGACAGGTGCCTCTCTGATGAATCGCTGCCTCTATCTGGCTAACTACCATATGAAGGGCAGATTCAGTCGACTTACCTGAACTGTATGCGTGTTGGTTATCGTGTAACGGTAAAGTCTTCAGAGCGCCATCCCTCAGTTCCCTATCACACAGCCTTTCCAGAGTTTTCAGAAGAAAGGAGGTCAGGCTGATTGGTCGGTAGGACTTGGCGTTTGTATAGTCACCCTTACCTGGCTTAGGGATGAATATTACTTTCACTTCCCTCCATCCTTTAGGAACGTATCTGAAGGCCAGGCACGCTTTCATTAAGGGCAGCAGTCTACTGGCGACAGAGGTGCCACCCCACTGCAGTAGGGCGGGGAACACTCCATCAGGAAGATGGCGGGATAAATTAGACTCATTTTTAAAGGATTGGCTCACAATTGCAATAGACCGTGAAAGCTGAAAAAAGGGAAGAGACATTAGATTCTACTTGGTTATTTTTTATTATTATAAAGCATATGTTGTGCCACTGCAGGGCAAAGGCAGGGGACCTTTGCCCTGCAATAAGATAACCATTGAGGATCTAATGTCTGTGCCAAAAGTATCTGAGGAAAGTGTAAACAAACCCTGTTCAGGTTAAATTCTTACGCAATTTATTACTAAAGGGACGCATGGATCTGTATCTACAAAAGTGTTAACTTTATATCTCACACATTATGAAATTGTAATTCAAAACTCTTGATGAAAATTAAGGTTATAAAATGAATCTTAATGGTCTAATGAAACCATTGAGATGGGATATAACAGGAGACGCCCTGTTAATCTATACATACATTTGCTTATACAAATATGAGTGAAATATGATTCAGAATGTGAAATATCGTTTTGTCTCATTCTTTCTAATAAGATAATCGTATTTGATAAAAGAGACAACAATATTTTAAGTAGTTGCTCATTATGGCAACATTTTGTCGTGACGTAGTCACGGTTGTAGGTAGGTGCCAGAGCAGCCATCTTCGTGCCAAGTTTCGTGGTAGTTCAGCTGTCAAATGCTTGTTTATTTTTTGTATTATTGAGATTTGCGAGAAAATTACGAGGACTTTACCTTTAAAACTGCATGTAAATGTTGGAAAACAGCAATTCAACATGCCTGTGTGTTGTATTGTGAAGTGTGGTGCAAGAAAGAATGAAAATCAACCTCAACTGTCTTTGCATAGGTTAGTAGCCGGTTTTCATGCAATAACACATACAATAATGGACATTCGATGATATAATTGTAACGCGATCATGAATTTATGGCTAAAGTATTGATATTTGAGTGAATTTCCGCATAACAGACCTTTTTATTATTTTTTAATTCATTCGTTTGTTTACAATAATATGTCATAAAAGAATAGTGTTGTACCGTTGCCGTAATAGTTTCCGAAACTAGTTCCTCCGCTGGAACGATATCGGTATATTCTGCGATGTTAACATAAATAATCCTGCGTATTATTCGCTCCGAGTGACCTTGCTAGGTCCAGCCCGTTTTCTATTTTGTTAAGTACCTGGTACTTGTTGGTGTTGTAAAATTTGTTAAAAATTCATACCGTCATATTGTGAGAGGAATCCTTCTTCTTTAAATTAAACTCAGTTATTCAACATGCTGCACTTTTAATTTATTTTAAAACACACATTACAAATAAACAGCTCCAAATAAAATCATATCGAAAATACTCTTTTACTAGACTACGTTCATTCCATTTTAATCTTGTACCAAAAACTACACTGTAAGATTCTCTGTACTACACTTAGTTATTTTTTTATTCAAACCGATTCCTAACAACATTTTTCTTTTTCTCTTTTAGACGACCATAGACTTTAAAAACTGCCAGTAAACCAAAGACATAAAATTCTATTAACCCAATATTACAACAGTTGGAAGGTATTCTCCCCTACCTATTAACATTGTAATTTGAAAACATTGTAAAAGCCAATTATTTTTAAAAGAGGAACCGTGGAGTTTCTTGCCGACTCTTCTCCATAGGAAATCTCCAATTGGAACCGTGCACCTAGCTCCTGACGTTTCATAAGTGCCCATGTAGGTTTATGTGAAATAAAATATTTTGATTTTGGTGTTGTGCACCACGGGCCGAACCTAGCCGCATACCTAACAGAAACTACTGGTCTCTGGCCTTCCAACCCAGAGGTAAATGCGAAAGCACATTGTCTTAGGCATATGGATAGATATCCGCTCGCTGTTTTCCTTCTTTTTAATACGTAAACTTCATGCAATTAAAAAGTGTTTTTTTAATTCCATACAGATTACAAACAAAAATTTAAAAAAAAATGTTTTTTTGTTAAAAGTACTGTTTAGACTTTCATAAGCATTTACTAAAAAGCTGTTATTTTGACATTACAAACGAAACTTTTTTTTTTTGTTTCGCTGACAAATGACATTACGCATCTCCGCTCGTCGGGGGACGGAACGGAGTATGTGGGACTCCCTGCCAGAGTGGCAGTATACCCACTAAAACTCAGCGGTGTTCCCTCATCGCCTTGATGGGGGGTCATGGGAATCCGGCTCAGCCTTTGCGTCCACAATCTCCCCGGCGCATGCCCGCCTAGCTGGAAGTTAACCTACTCATCTTTTTCTGTTACAACCAGGGCTGTCAACTTTTTTTGAGACAAATTACGTATCAAAATGTTGATATAAATAAATAAATAATTCGTTTTTTACTAAATTTATGGACGATCTGTTTCTCCCTTCTCACCACTGCAGATTTATTACCGAAAAAACTTCGTGAACGCTGAAGTGGCCGGAACAGAGTAAATAAGAAATATTATGTCTTTAGTTTACTTTTCTAGAATTTTATGTCTTTGGTTTACTGGCAGTTTTTAAAACTGCCAGTAAACCAAAGACATAAAATTCTATTAACCCAATATTACAACATCCCCTCTGAATTTTATGTTTATTACAATTACAATAACATCTCATAGATAACTCCCATCAACTCATTTAAAACCCAACTTAACTAACCCACCCAACTTAACTAAATAAAACAAACAAACTTTTGAATTAACTAATCTAAACACCTTACATAACTAACTTAAACATTAAAATTTCAAATTAATTTTCAAACAACCTTAAATCCTAATAAACCTACATAACTCATCACATTACAGAATGTCCTTCACGTATCACTCACTATACACTGTCTCAATCTCAAAAACTTTGTCCTGTCCAGTGGTTTAGTTAATATATCTGCCAAATTATTTTTAGTCGAACAATAATGAATTTCCAACAAATTCTTATCTATTTTTTCCTTAATGAAATGATATTTAACGTCAATATGTTTGCTTCTTCTATTCAAAATTCCATTTTTAATCAATACTATAGCTGATTGATTATCAACAAACAACTGTGTTTTTGGTAATTTATTTGTCAACTCGTAGATCAAACTCTGAATATATAATAGGTCTTTTATACATTCGGCTGCAGAAATATATTCAGCCTCAGTACTGGAAAGAGCAGTGACTGACTGTTTACGTGAACACCAATGAATTGGACCACCACCATAAAATATTACAAAGCCAGTCGTACTTTTCCTAGTATCAGGATCACCTGCAAAGTCTGCATCACAATACGCTTTTAAAGTTAAATCGTTACCACGAACATACTGTATACCACTGCTGACTGTATTTTTAATATATCTAAAAAGGTTCTTAATATTTGCAAAATCATTCAAGTTAGGATGTTCTTGATGTCTACTACAATAACCAACATGAAAAGCCAGATCCAGTCTTGTTTTATTAACCAAATACAACAATGAACCAATCAATTGTCTATATCGATGCACATCATCAACTCCCATTTTCCCCTCTTGATGTGTATCAACTAAAATATCTGGATGACTACTATCTTTTAAGTTTTCATATTTAAACTTTTCTAAAATTTGATTTATATAACTTTCCTGATAAATCTTAATAAAATTTCGTTCTACTTTAACATCAAACCCTATAAACTTTTCAGTCTTATCAAATTTCCTCATTTCAAACTCTTTTTCTAATTTATTAATAATTTTATTTAAATCAAACTCATTTTCACCAATTAAAATACCATCATCTACATAAATAGCCAAATATATTTCTTTATCTTTATTTACAAACACACATTTTAATTGTAAAAAACCCAATTTTTTCAAAAACTCCGTTAATCTCTTGTTCCACATAAGTGGTGCTTGTTTCAATCCATACAAACTCTTCTTTAATTTACATACTTTATTCTCTTTGTCTTTTATATCATATCCTAAAGGTACTTCCATAAATATTTCTTCATCTAATTCTCCATATAAAAATGCTGTCTTTACATCAAATTGCTTAATTTTAAAACCTTTTTGAGCTGTAAGCGCCAACAGCAATCTAACACTAGTAGTATTTACCACTGGACTATATGTCTCCTTATAATCAATATTGTATTTTTGTAGAAAACCTCTTGCCACTAATCTAGCCTTATATCTTCCACCAGGCTTTATAGTAAATATCCATTTACTCGAAATTATTTTCCTATTTTTTGCTTCACACTTGTTAACAATTTCCCAAGTTTTGTTTCTCTCTAAGGAATCTTTTTCCTCATCCATTGCTCTTTTCCATAAATCTTTATCAAAACTATTAAAAACATCTGTATAAGTTAAAAACGAAGTCTCCAAATCATAATCTTTCAGTCTAAATGGCAATTTCCTTTCTCTATTCGGTAAAATCCGCAATCCATCATTAATAACTGGTTCAATTGCATCCTCAAACTCATCACTAATTACAACTCCTGTATCATCTGTAACTTCCCCTCTCAAACTATTATTTTCTTCAACACCAACTCCAATGTCTTCAACGCTATCTTCAAAAATCTCATTATCTTCAACACCAACTCCTCTAACATCAACATCTTCACCACTAACTCCAACTTCAACATCTTCAATACTGCCTTCAAAAATCTCAGCATCTTCATCACTAACTTCAACTCTATTTTCTAAAACTTCTTCATCACCAACAACTCCATTACCACTCTCACTACGAAAACCATTACCACCTTCACCACGAAAACTATTATCACCTTCACCACAAAAACTATCACCACGAATATCAACACTAACCTGTTTAAATAAATTTTCTAAATCGCATTGTTTCACACTACAATTACACATTTTCAAATAATCTGCAACGTCACTCTTATTATTATTAAACACCACATCTCTTGAATAAACAATTCTAAAACTCGAACGATCCCATATCTTATAACCATTGTTAGTATACCCTACTAAAAGCCCTTTGCTACTCCTGGAGTCAAGTTTATGTAACTGAAAATTATTTTTATAATATACTAAAGATCCAAAAATGTTTAAATGTTTTAAATTAGGTATTCTATTAAACCACATTTCAGCTGGTGTTTTAACATTTATTTTATTTGCACTCCTGTTCAATAAATAAGCAGAAGTTAAAACGGCTTCACCCCATAATTCATATGGTAGCTGCATATCAAAAAGCAACGCTCTTGTTCGTTTCATTAATGACCTGTTTAATCGTTCAGCTGTACCATTCAGCTGTGGAGTATAGGGAATAGTGTAATCAATATTAATACCTTTGTTATTACAGTACATTTTAAATTGTTTGCTAGTATATTCACCCCCATTATCGCATCTGAATGTTTTAACTGTTGTTTCAAAATGATTTTCCACCAAATTAATATAGTTAATTATTTTTGAAAACGCTTCGTTTTTATTTTTGATTAGAAAAACTTTAACAAAATGAGTGTAATCATCCAAAAACGTGATAAAATATTTGTGACCATCCCATGTTTCCGTTTCAATAGGACCACAAATATCACTATGAATTATTTCAAGTGGCTTACTAGCTCTGTGTCTATTTGTTTTAAAAGGTTTTCTACATAATTTTGATTGTGTGCAGACTTCACAGATGTCAATCTCCTTTACCAGGCCTCTATCTATACCTCGAACAAGATCTTTTGTCCTGTTAATGATAAATGATAATGATAAATGATTTATTTTCTGTAAGTAGGTTTGTACAAACACTTTTACATGTCAATCATATTTTTTTAAACTAGATGAGGTCGGCGTTTCCTATCTGACTACTCTGAGAAGAAAGGCCGAAACAAACTCAGAGGTCACAGTCTCTTTTAAAGTCCAGACATAATCTTGGTCAGATAATGTGAAGACCATGTAGATTAGTGTCTGAAATGGTCTTTTGAGTAAAGAACCACACAGATTGAGCGGACCTGTCCAGTCAGTGCACGCATTTGTCAAAAATCGTGCAGCTCAACTCAGAACTTGAGGAGCCTTACGATTCGACGAACAATACCAATGAAAGGACATTTGGGTAGGCCGCATAAATGACTCAAACTGCCAGATCATGATTAAAACTAACTAAGAAGGAAAACCGAAAAAAAGAAATGACCCACATAGTCTTCACACTCACAGTAATAATAATAAAAATAAGATACTTTACAAAGTAAATATCCATGTCATTGTTTATATAAAATTCATCAATGTCAATGTGTATATAAAAATCCGGATATAATCTTTGAGGACCATGTAGATTGGTGTCTGAAGTGGTCTTTTGAGGAAAGAACCACACTGAGTGGACCTGTGCAGTCAGTGCACGCATTCGTCAGTAACCGTGCAGCTCAACTCAGAACTTAAGGAGCTCAACGATTCGACGAGCAATACCAGGGACAGGACATTTGTGTAGACCGCATACACCACTCAAACTGCCAGACCATGATTAAAACGGAAACAATGACCCACATAGTCCTCACATTCACAATAATTAAAATAATATAAGACTTTAAACAGTAAATGTTCATGTCATTCTGTATATAAATAGATATTTAGAAAGAAAGAAAAAAAAAAACCAAAGTGTAAATCAGCAAAATAAAAAATAAACAACATTCACTGTCTAGACCTATTGGAGCAGCTCAATCCCAAGCTTTTTTGTCCTCAATATAGTCTTTTACAGTATAATAGGCTTTCTGGCATAGTTTTAGCTTTATGAAAGATTTGAATTTATTAATGCTTAGTTCTTGAATGTGGCTAGGAAGTTTATTATAAAAATGTATACATTGGCATCTAAACGAGCCACCTATTTTCTTAAGCCTTGTTGTAGGAACAACATATTTGTGTTTGTTCCTAGTATTAATATTATGGATATCACTGTATTTTTTAAACAGATTAATATTTTTATGTGCATACAAAAGATTATCATAAATGTACTGAGAAGGCACAGTCATTATATTAATCCCTTTAAATTTGTCTCTGAGGGAGTGTCTGGGACTTAATTTATAAATCGAACGAATTGCCCTTTTTTGTAAAATAAAAATTGTCTGAATATCGGCGGCATTACCCCACAACAGAATACCGTATGACATCACACTATGAAAATAACTAAAGTAAACTAAACGGGCTGTCTCTAAATCAGTTAAGTCACGAATTTTCCTAACGGCGTATGCTGCAGAGCTAAGCTTTTTTGACAATTTATCTATATGGGGGCCCCATTGAAGCTTGGCATCCAAAGTTATGCCTAAGAATACTGTGGTATTTTCGGGTTTTAACTCATCACCCTTTATAAGAACACTAGTTTCTACTTGTCTAACATTTGGTATCGTAAACTTAATACATTTCGTTTTTTTTTCGTTAAGAAGTAGGTTATTAACATTAAACCAGTTAACTACTTTTGCGAGGGCACTGTTTATATTGTCAGTAACCAGCTGCTGACGTTTGAGTTTAAATAAAAGTGAAGTGTCATCTGCAAACAACACTATATCATGTTCGTCCCTTATGAGGTAAGGCAAGTCATTTATATAAATAAGAAATAAAAATGGGCCAAGAATTGAGCCCTGGGGGACCCCCATTTTTACTACAGATCCGGGTGACCTTTTTCCGTTAACATCAACTCTCTGAATCCTATCACTCAAGTAAGAAGTAAGAAGATCCAGAGAGGCGTTCCGAATTCCGTAGTAGTGAAGTTTCCTGATTAAGGTTTCATGAAGAACACAATCGAATGCCTTGGACAAATCGCAAAAGATGCCCAAAGCATCGCATTTGTCCTCCCATGCATTATAAATATGTCCTAAAAGTTCAACTGTAGTTGAACGACCCCTTGTAAAACCGAACTGTTTGTTATGCAGTAATTTATTTTTGTTAAAAAATCTTTGCATTTGGTTTAAAATAAGCTTTTCAAAAATTTTACTAAAGGTAGGTAGTACTGAAATAGGTCTATAATTAGTAGGGTCTGATGTACTACCCGATTTAAACAATGGTATGATTTTACTATGTTTCATAAGATCAGGAAACTCACCACGATCAATACAATTATTAAATAATTATAACAGCTAAAGTAGGTGCTACAATGTTTATAATTGACTTAGCAACATCCACAGAATTATCCCATAGATCTGCAGTCTTTTTAACATTTAACATGTGAAAAGTTTTAATTACATCTGTACAGGTGACATATTGAAAGTGAAATTCAGAATCACCAACTGGAACGTTTTCTTTAAGTAAAGACTCTGCAGCAGTGGGTGACGAGCTTAGAGATTTAGTTGTTGACACGGGAATCTCTGAAAAGAAATTTTCAAAGGCCGCGGCGACTTGAGAATCTGATCTAATTACATTGTCATCAATAGCAAGGCTGTAGTCACTACTTCGGTTGCAAGACCTTCCTGTTTCGCTATTAATGACATTCCAAGTCATTTTAATAATGTTACTACTATTTTTAATTTTTGAACTCAAATAACGTGACTTGGCTATACTACAGACTGTTTTAAATATTTTAGAGTAATTTTTAACATATAAATTAAATTCAGTAGTGTCAAATCCGTTCATCATATAATTCATAAAGTCGTTTTCTACTTTTATGTATACCAATGGTGGCCCAGTCACTGAAGGAAGCGTTACTATTGACTGATAATGTCTTTGGAATGAATGTTTTATCAAATTGTGTGCAATACATATTAAAAAAATCATTATATTGTTTGTTAGGGTCATCATTAGTCAACAGAGGTGGTAATTTACTTAGGAGTTTAGTTTTAAATGTTTCTAAGCGTTTAGTTGTTTTTGGGTTAACAGTGATATCTTTTTTAATAACTTTTTTGTTTTGATTTGGAATAGTGATCAGCTGTCCGCAATGATCTGAGTCTATTAAATTAATCATTTCTTTGTGGTTTGGTATAATATCTGTATAAATGTTATCTAGGCATGTGGCACTAGTAGGAGTTATTCTAGTGGGCTCCAAAAAATAGGTACATGACCTAATGCACGATGCCAGAAATGAGCATTTATATGAAAGATGTTCACTGACCTTGATAGTACGACTGGCTTTGCATTAATGTTCAAATAATACAGACCATCTTGCTTCAGTTCACCAACCTCTATGCATTCAGAGTCCTCACTTTCGATTTGACAACTCGTTCTGAAAAATTTTAACAAATAATTATCATCAGCTAATCTAGATACAGATATTAAGTTCTTTTTGAGTTGGGGAACACATAATACATCTTTAAAAACAATATTTTTAGTGTAAATGTTGCCCATTATGTTGACATGATGAATATTACCGTCTGCAGTCATGATTTTATAATTAATCTTCTTCTTATCTTTAAGGTAACTTTCTGATGTAACAATATGACTGCTGGTACCTGAATCTATTATGAATTCAATCTCTGCTTCTGTTGTATTAGTTGTATAGAAGTTACTTACATTTTGTTTTAGGCAGAACCTTGTAAAATGTGAGTTTTCCTTACAGTTCACACAGTTAAACTTTAAATTGCAATCTGCATGTCTGTGTCCACTCTTCATGCATTTATAGCATTGAGCTATGTTGTTGTATGCTTTACCGTCACCATTTAATGTTCTGCAGAATCTTGCAATGTGTCCTTTCTTCCCACATTTGAAGCAACTCCTTACATGAAAACTGTTTTCTATTTGTTTGACAGTGTCATTCTCAACAGATGTTGTCGGTTTTGAATCTTCATGTCTATCTGTATTTTCTTGCCTCATCTTTATTTCTAAATTAAGCCTTGATATTAAATTAATTAAAGTTTTATCTGCTAATGATGTTGATTCCCAAGCTGTTCTAAAATGAATATATTTTTCCGGTAGATTTGAAAGTATTTTGGTTATGATTTGCTTGTCATCAAAATCGTATCCTAAACCTCTTATCCTCGTTGCTTTATTCTCAATTTCTGCTATGTCTGTCATTAAATCTTTATTTTCAAATTTATATTTATAATATTCTTCTAATAGGCGAGAAATTTGAGTATCCTTATGTCCAAGAAATAATGTGTCGAATTTTTCCAAAATTTCCTTGGAAGTTTTGCAATTTATTGCGTAAACCATATACTTATCACTAATAGCGCATATTATTAGTAATCTTGCTTTAGCATCTCTTTTAATAAAATCTTTCTTTAAATTTGCGTCATCTTCCAAAACAGAATCCAGCTCCCTTGCCGTCAAAAATAACATTAATTTTTGTTTCCATAGAACATACTCTGACTCGTTTGTCAGTTTTGACAATTTTTGATCGTCAGTCATTTTCCAAAAATTTTATTTCCAATAATTTTAACTTGAACTCCAAAATATTTTTCAGGCTCTTACTTCCTCGACCTCCTCACAATATCAGTTCAATTTGCCCGGGGGCAGCCCATAATCTATTAAAATCTGAAGCGTGCTGGGCCCATAACCTGTTGTAAAATTTGTTAAAAATTCATACCGTCATATTGTGAGAGGAATCCTTCTTCTTTAAATTAAACTCAGTTATTCAACATGCTGCACTTTTAATTTATTTTAAAACACACATTACAAATAAACAGCTCCAAATAAAATCATATCGAAAATACTCTTTTACTAGACTACGTTCATTCCATTTTAATCTTGTACCAAAAACTACACTGTAAGATTCTCTGTACTACACTTAGTTATTTTTTTATTCAAACCGATTCCTAACAACATTTTTCTTTTTCTCTTTTAGACGACCATAGACTTTAAAAACTGCCAGTAAACCAAAGACATAAAATTCTATTAACCCAATATTACAACAGTTGGAAGGTATTCTCCCCTACCTATTAACATTGTAATTTGGAAACATTGTAAAAGCCAATTATTTTTAAAAGAGGAACCGTGGAGTTTCTTGCCGACTCTTCTCCATAGGAAATCTCCAATTGGAACCGTGCACCTAGCTCCTGACGTTTCATAAGTGCCCATGTAGGTTTATGTGAAATAAAATATTTTGATTTTGGTGTTGTGCACCACGGGCCGAACCTAGCCGCATACCTAACAGAAACTACTGGTCTCTGGCCTTCCAACCCAGAGGTAAATGCGAAAGCACATTGTCTTAGGCATATGGATAGATATCCGCTCGCTGTTTTCCTTCTTTTTAATACGTAAACTTCATGCAATTAAAAAGTGTTTTTTTAATTCCATACAGAAAACAAACAAAAATTAAAAAAAAAATGTTTTATTGTTAAAAGTACTGTTTAGACTTTCATAAGCATTTACTAAAAAGCTGTTATTTTGACATTACAAACGAAACTTTTTTTTTTTGTTTCGCTGACAAATGACATTACGCATCTCCGCTCGTCGGGGGACGGAACGGAGTATGTGGGACTCCCTGCCAGAGTGGCAGTATACCCACTAAAACTCAGCGGTGTTCCCTCATCGCCTTGATGGGGGGTCATGGGAATCCGGCTCAGCCTTTGCGTCCACAATCTCCCCGGCGCATGCCCGCCTAGCTGGAAGTTAACCTACTCATCTTTTTCTGTTACAACCAGGGCTGTCAACTTTTTTTGAGACAAATTACGTATCAAAATGTTGATATAAATAAATAAATAATTCGTTTTTTACTAAATTTATGGACGATCTGTTTCTCCCTTCTCACCACTGCAGATTTATTACCGAAAAAACTTCGTGAACGCTGAAGTGGCCGGAACAGAGTAAATAAGAAATATTTGGTTTTTATATTTGGTACTTAAGCTATCAGATGCATTTTTAAATAAGTATAATATATTGCCATTTGTCTTCACAACTGGTTTGTGTTAAGCATAACTATATTTTTCTCTGAGAATTCTTTATTTTTATGAATAGGTTTTCTTTTTGATTTATAAGTACCTATCGATAAAAAGTTCATATGAGTCTCGTTCATTGAGATGGGATATAACAGGAGATGCCCTGTTATTCTATACACGGTTGTAGGTAGGTGCCAGAGCAGCCATCTTTGTCGCCAAGTTTCGTGGTAGTTCAGCTGTCAAATGGTTGTTTATTTTTTGTATTATTGAGATTTGCGAGAAAATTACGAGGACTTTACCTTTAAAACTGCATGTAAATGTTGAAAAACAGCAATTCAACATGCCTGTGTGTTCTATTGTGAAGTGTGGTGCAAGGAAGAATGAAAATCAACCTCAACTTTCTTTGCACAGGTTAGTAGCCGGTTTTCATGCAATAACACATACAATAATAGACATTCGATGATATAATTGTAACGCGATCATGAATTTATGGCTAAAGTATTGATATTTGGGTGAATTTCCGTATAACAGACCTTTTTATTATTTTTTTAATTCATTCGTTTGTTTACAATAATATGTCATAATAGAATAGTGTTGTACCGTTGCCTAATAGTTTCCGGAACTAGTTCCTCCGCTGGAACGATATCGGTATATTCTGCTATGTTAACATAAATAGTCCTGCGTCTTATTAGCTCCGATTGACCTTGCTAGGTCCGGCCCGTGGTTCACAGCACCAAAATCAAAATATTTTCTTTCACATAAACCTACATGGGCACTTATGAAACGTCAGCCTTGTTGTAGGAACAACAAATTTGTGTTTGTTCCTAGTATTTATATTATATATATCACTGTATTTTTAAACAGATTATATTTTTATGTGCATACAAAAGATTATCATAAATGTACTGAGAAGGCACAGTCATTATATTAATCTCTTTAAAGTCTCTGAGGGAGTGTCTGGGACTTAATTTATAAATGGAACGAGTTGCCCTTTTTTGTAAAATTAAAATTGTCTGAATAGCGGCGGCATTTCCCCACAACAGAACACCGTATGACAGCACACTATGAAAATAACTAAAGTAAACTAAACGGGCTGTCTCTAAATCAGTTAAGTCACGAATTTTCCTAACGGCGTATGCTGCAGAGCTAAGTTTTTTTGACAATTTATCTATATGGGGGCCCCATTGAAGCTTGGCATCCAAAGTTATGCCTAAGAATACTGTGGTATTTTCGGGTTTTAACTCTTCACCCTTTATGAGAACACTAGTTTCTACTTGTCTAACATTTGGTATCGTAAATTTAATACATTTCGTTTTTTTTTTTCGTTAAGAAGTAGATTATTAACATTAAATCAGTTTACTACTTTTGCGAGGGCACTATTTATACTGTCAGTAACCAGCTGTTGACGTTTGAGTTTAAATAAAAGTGAAGTGTCATCTGCAAACAACACTATATCATGTTCATCCTTTATGAGGTAATGCAAGTCATTGATATAAATAATAAATGAAAATGGTCCAAGTATTGAGCCCTGGGGGACCCCCATTCTTACTACAGATCCGGGTGACCTTTTCCCGTTAACATCAACTCTCTGAATCCTATCACTGAAGTAAGAAGTGAGAAGATCCAGAGAGGGTTCCGGATTCCGTAGTGGCGAAGTTTCCTGATTAGGGTTTCATGAAGAATACAATTGAATGCCTTGGACCAATCACAAAAGATGCCCAAAGCATCGCATTCGCAAAGTATTACTTTTGTAAGCCTATTTTACTAATCAAACGTTATATTTGAACGATAATTGAACGTTATATTTGTTAATCATTATCATACCAATAAACAAAGGCAAAAAAAAATACTTTTATTTTATTTTTACTCCACCACTCATTAACACAATAATATAAGCATCCCATCCCATTCACGGAGAATGTGATGGGAAGTTTATATTATTCATTCACCCTAGTGATTATCTAGTTTTTCACTAGGGTCCGCATACCTAACAGAAACTACTGCTCTCTGGCCTTCCAACCCAAAGGTATAATATGCGAAAGCACCTGTTTTTGGGCATATGGATACATATCTCTTCACGCTGTTTTCCTTCACTTTAATACGTAAACGTGATGCAATTAAAAAGTGTTTTTTAATTCTGTGCCGAAAAAACACTTAGCATTAATTTTATTTTCAGGGAAGAAAGTTGATTGCGATAATTTGACAGTTTCGGGTAGCTTGATGTGCTGGCGTCTGTACCTATCGATAAATAGTTCATATGAGTCTTTTACGCATAACAAAAGATTAGAAATATTTAAATATTTTCGCATACTGTATTTTTATGCAAAATTATAAAGTATGTTTATCGAAAATAAACTAGGATACGTTACTATAAAGTAGGCAACCTTAGTTAGAACGGACTATAAGTTAGTATACTATATTATGATCCAAACGTGATAACTAGTACGACTCGTATTTAGTATCGATACTCGTTATAGTAACACCAATGTTCCTTGATTGATACAACCCTAGCAATGGCAGCCATTTTTTGAGACAATATGAGTTGTAGGTAGGCACCCTATTTTCGTAGGTATTTCCAGTCCATATATATATGTCTATGGTCTCGTTTTACGCATCGCAAAAGATTAGAAATAAGTGTTTTCGCATACATTACTTTTATGCAAAAGTATAAAGTATATTTATCGAAAATAAAATAGGATACGTTATCATAAAGTAAGCAACCCTAATTGCAACGGACTTTAAGTAAGTACATATATCAAAATCAAAAGTCATTTATTTAAACTAGGCTGAGAATCAGCACTTTTCGAACGTCAAAATATAATATAATATTATGATCCAAACGTGATAACTAGCAGGACTCGTATTTAGTATCGATACTCGTTATAGTAACACCAATGTTCCTTGAGTGATACAACCCTAGCAATGGCAGCCATTTTGTGAGACAATATGAGTTGTAGGTATGCACCTTTTTTTCGTAGGTATTTCCCGTCCATATGATTTTCTATGTCTATGAATGAAAAACATCCTTAAGATGATTTAAAATTAGAATTTTGGTTTTAAGTAGGTATTCAAATAATGAAATCAAAGCACTCAATTTGTAAATTGTACTGCCAATTGTTTGCGCCGCGCTTTCGTGCTAGGCCAAATGATGTGTTTTATAACAAGCGTGTCCGCGCAGCCAGCGACACGGCGACCGTGCAGCGCAACATCTCGTGCAAGCGCCACAACATCAGCTACGAGGCGCGCCTGCTCAGCGGCCGCCCGCGCCGCGTGCTGTGCTGCATCTCGCCCAAGCAACTCACGCTCAAGGACTACATCCTCAAGTTCATTCCCAAGCGGATCACCAGCTTCCGCTTATGTCCTTCCACTAAGGTGAGCGCTTCGGCAGGTCCCACGTTGTTCCTCACATCCGTCGATAATAATCTTCAATTCACTGAGAGACAGCCTAAACTGCTGGGCCTATAAGCTTGAAATAATTGAAAATAGTATTTCTGAAAATAGTACACTTATTTTAGTAAACTCAAGACAATACAGGACAGAGGAAGGTGGGCACCTTCCTCTGTCCTCAAACTGACTTCAAGTGGCCATCTCTCGACAGCTTTTAAACCCAGCTACTGCAGCAACATGACCGAACTGATGAACATTTGAATTACATATTGATCACAAGAGTTTACGTAGGACTTTACCTTCTTTAAAGATAATTGTAAGAGGTAAAAATAAATTAATCAATAAAGCTTTGATATCCAATATTCTGTCTCATAAATACAACTGTATATTCTCTTTCCAGTTAATCTTAAAGCCAACGCCAGCGGGCTCAGGTCCTGGTGGCGAATTCACCCTAGAAGATGGCATACAGCCTCAGTTGGAGCTGGTGTCTGCTGAGAGGGACCTCATCGCCGCCACCTTCACGCAGCTGCTCATCGCCAACTGCGGCGGGGAGGATACCTTCAAGGTATGTGTGTCGTAGATAGATTCAGTTTTATAATAGTTTTGTTATTGCTGAACTAGTTACACAATTTTCACCCTTCTTTGAGTTGAGTTCTTACGGATAAAGATATTTATTTCTCAAAAGAATTACAAACTAACTTATAGAGAAAACATAAATAGATTTAAACAATATTCTTTAAAATTTTATTTATTAAATCCATAATACGATGAACGTCCTTATCAAAAATAGTCCTGATTTAATGAGGATCTCCGATTGAACGAGCTGGACCCATCCTGGGGCACAATTTTGTTGTTTAATAGTGATCAGATATAGATATACAGCGTGTAACGGAAGGGGGGTATCAACCCTGAAGGAGGTGAATGTGGTCATGAAACTCAACAACTTTCCCCAAAGAACATAGGTCGAAATATGAAAAAAAAATTTGGCCCTCCCTTACAAAACTGACTACCAGCTGATTGATTTACTATAGGAGGGCCAAATTTTTTTTTCATATTTCGACCTATGTTCTTTCGGGAAAGTTGTTGAGTTTCATGAGCACATTCACCTCCTTCAGGGTTGATACCCCCCTTCCGTTACACGCTGTATCGCTGTATACAACATTAGTTGTAGTATATGCGAAACCCGAAACACGTGTCTAGTATTTTTATGTAAAGAATCGATGTACAAGATTTCAAAACTGTATTATGAAAAATCACAAAGTTATAAGATTGTTATGTTACCTGGATATCCATACACAAATACGCTCACACCACGCGGCGCCCGCCCGCTGTGTGCCCGCGTCTAGTGCCGCTATGACCGGCCGCGACATTTTTTTTAAATATTTTTGGGACAAAATATAACTTGGTGTAAGAATTATTGGAATCGATTCAGTTACTTATTCTGAACCAACTATATTCAGGTTTGCAATATACTAAAAATAATGTTGTATATAGATAGTATATACAACATTATATATGAAGATGTTGAATGAAGCATTTTATGGCATTTTTGAGAAACTTGGACAAGTCTTGTCATATTCGAGTCTCGTGGAAACAGTTTGACCCATATTTTCTTTGTAACTTCCCCAGAACAAACAAGACTTCTTCTACAGCGAGATCCGCAAGGCTCACTCGCGGCACCCGCACGATAAGCTGGCCATCCGAGTGCTGCGCTCCGAACTGCTGCGGACCAGCCTCAAGGCCACGAGGCACTTCACCGTGCAGGACTGGTGCAAGAACTTCGACATCACCTTCCAGGGCGAGCAGGGTATGTGTGTACATCGTAGGAGACGGTGAACAAGGGTCATCAGTATATCCGAAGGACCTCACCAAGAATCGCCACTACGATCTCACCCGTGTTCCCTCGCGCACCTGGAGCCGAGTCATGATCTGGAGTAGATGATGGAAATCGTAAATCTTCTGCATCAGCCCTTTTTAAAATATTCGTGGTAGTACTAAACATTCTGTCTTCTGGGATTATCTTAAACATCTTAATATGATCTTTGATGGGTGTTGGGTGTTATAGAAGTACTATAAAATCGTTTGTTTTTTACCACTACTTCTACTTGTAAAAACCTGTGATAAAAATGACACCTTATTCTGCCAAACGTTGGCCTGAGTAAGGTAAAACACAGGGCAACGTAACACCTACGTCCTGAATTGACGTTTCAATATATTATAATAAAGCAAATAATATTTAAATGTAATGGTAAATAATTCTAATGTTTGTATTATTATTTTTGTCGGAATTATATTAATTATTAATTAATTATATTACATAACGATCGCATAACTGAAACAGGAGTGGACTGGGGCGGCGTGCGGCGCGAGTGGTTCTCGCTGCTGTGCGGACAGCTGTTCGACGCCAAGCTCGGCCTCTTCGTGCCCTTCCACGACTCGCCCACCGGCCTCGTGCATCCCAACCCCGACAGACCGCCGCATCTCAAGGTTCATTAACACTTACTTCTTAATAATATCTTTCATCTGCTGTGACGTGCTGATTTAAAACCCATAAAACACTCCGAACTTTAAATTATATAATTTCCGAGTTAAAATTGAAACCAAAATTAAAGTTTTTTTTTATGAGCTTCAAAATTCTTCTATTATAAATATAGAATAATTATGATTACAGCTAAAACACTTCGAGTTGGCCGGGAAGCTGGTCGGCAAGTGCTTGTATGAGAGTGCACTCGGAGGCTCGTACCGACAGTTAGTGCGAGCTCGGCTAACGAGATCCTTCCTCGCGCAGATCATCGGACTGAGAGTGCATTACAAGGTACTGCAGTAACTAACCAACCATCACCGAACCCCTGGCCCGCGCGCTAGCGATAGAACGTGTCTCGTGTCCCCATTGTGTTTTAAATCATTTAATAAAAATTTAATGAATTTACATTTAGAGTTTTCTGTTAAATCTACCATCTCCAAAATATAAATGATTCGACCATTCATTTAAATATAAGATCATTGATTATAAGACCATAAAATTGTAAATGACGATAGTCATGGTCTTTAAGGCAGAAACTTGCTTGCTGCTTTCAAAACCGATATTTTTGGTAGTTTTTCTCCTACAACACATGTGTTTAGAGAAGTTTTAAAACCGCATGAATCATTCGGGTTGCTGTATCTTCAGATAGTGCCATAACAGTCAAATTAGAAACCATCTTGCAATATATATATATATATATAACATCATACATAATTATACGTATTTTATTTGATTTTTTATTTAATTATGCACGATTTTATTTAAATCAAGTATTTGACGTTATATGGATTTTTATTTTGTTAGGATTATTGGAATTTGAAATAAATGAATTACATATTGATAATTGTTGGTTTCCAGTATTTCGAACAAGACGACCCCGAGCTGTACCTGTCGAAGATCAAGTACGTGCTGGAGACAGACCTGGACGCGAGCGACTCGCTGCCCGAGCTGTACTTCTGCGACGACGTGTACGACGCGCACGGCCGCCTCGTGGAGACTCACGACCTGCTGCCCAACGGCTCCACCATACGCGTATGTAGAGCCTACTCCTAGATATTCTGATTAAAATGTAAAGAAAGGCATCAGAAAAGTACCTGTTGATGCCAATATGTAGGGCCACTGATTATTTGAATTATTTTATTTTATTTGAGTACTTAAACCCGAAATTGTAATTTTAAATTATGTTATTAATACAATATAATATTATTTATACAATAATTTGTTGAAAAAAACTACCACTTTTTATAAAGTAAAATCTTCTAAATACGCCAGCGCGCGGCCTGCGCACGCGCACGTGCGGGCTGTCGACAGCCTGCGTGGTGTACTCGTCTTACTAACATAAAACTGTAGACCCTAATGGACATACTACAACATTATCAAAATAATAGGCAATCATGGGGACTGCCGATAGAAGTGACATTTTCATTGTAGTATCAAAAATGTATAAAGTGGAGTCATTTTAATAGGTAACATTTGACAATTCATCAAATATTCAACAACGTAACCTTGTAACGGCGGGCATAAAATAACATATTTTTTCGTTTTGTTAGAACTGCACAATTGCTTACCTTTTTTCAATTACGATTACATATTTATTGTAATAATGACCGATACGAGTAATTTTACGATTTGCTTTCATTAATAAACCATTCTAAACATAATAAACAATTTCTGATCCAAAGAACTGAACGTCGTTACAAGGTTACGTCAGTTAACCATTTTTCTTTTTAAACACTAGGGATGTTACTCTAAAAATCGAAAGCTGATAAGTAGAATCGAATGCAATGATGACTTGTGAAGAAATATCACCATAAATTAATAACCACGTTGTGATTATAATAAAACATTTATTTATTATTCTTTTAACTAACTAGGTATAAAAATACAAAAAATAATGAAATAGAAAAATCATTGATGTTAGGTACAATTTAGGTGGTATTTTGCTGGCAACACCAGTGCCTGTCGATGACGCCATGTCATGTCGCCATTACATGACGCAGTCTTTTGTCGTTGTGCGAAGTGACTGTGCGTTTTTGGTGTGCTCTCTGTTATTTTCTTCTGACCCGGCTTTTTTATTGGACTGATCTTACTGACTACATTTACCTGGCTATAAATTGGACTCCGATTGCTTAACGATTAGTAAACAAGAACAACATTACAGTCTTACCATGTCGAAACGGGGGAAAACGCTAAACAGTCAATCTCGCGAACTAGTGGTGAAATTGTACAATTATTTTGAACGTGAATCAATTAACGATGGGCCTCTTTTACCGTTGACACAACCGAGAGAACGCGTTGCCGAAGCATTGGGAATAGGGAAGAGGACAGTAACTCAAATTCTGAAAGAGAAATACGGACCATCAGGCTCAGAAGATAATACTTTACGTACACCGAAAAAAAGAAAGAGGGACAAGAAAATTGTTGGCATTGATAATTTTGATGCTGCTGCAATTCGCAACCACATTTATGGATATTACTCGAGAAAAGAATATCCTACACGGGAAAAGCTAATAAGTTCGTTAAAAGACGCAGGCTTATTTTTTGGCGGTAAATCGTCTCTATCAAAGGTTTTGAAATCGATTGGCTTTAGTTTTAAAAAATCTGACAAGCGGAAAATCCTGCTAGAACGCTACGATATTATTTTGAAGAGAGTAACATTCTTACGTCAAGTAAATAAAATTACAGATTGGGACAATGTCGTGTTTATTGACGAAACATGGTTGAATGTGAACCATACGGTTTCGCGGACATGGACCGATGATACAGCGGCCTCCACCTCAAAAGTTCCACCGGGAAAAGGAGCCCGACTTATTATATGTCACGCGGGATCAGCTTCTCAAGGTTTTATTCCAGACTGCCTCCTCGCATTCGCCTCTAAAAGTACAAGTGATTACCATGAGGAAATGAACTTTGAGGTTTTTAAAGAGTGGTTTGAGAAGCTGCTAGTCAGCTTAGAAAATCCATCGAAAATTATAATGGACAATGCACCGTATCATTCTGTACAAGTTGATAAACCACCAACTCAAGCAAATAAAAAGCAAGAAATTGTCTCGTGGCTGGTAAGAAATGGTGTGGATGCAAGTCCAACTTTATTAAAAGTTGAGTTGTTAAATCTAGTAAAAGCAACTAAGCCGTCCAAGCTCCGCTATGTAATCGATGAACTAGCCCTAGAGCATGGACACGAAGTTATTCGATTGCCTCCCTACCATTGCCAGTATAACGCCATCGAGCTTATTTGGGCACAAATAAAGGGTTATGCAGCGCGGAACAATACTGAACCACCCTTCAGTACTGCTAAAATGATGTCTCTGCTACAAACTGCGTGTGCAGAAGTCACTACAGAAGACTGGAAAAAAGTCGTAGAGAAAACAAAGAAAATAATTTTACAAGATTTTGAACGAGATGTGAGAATAGACAATATTATTGAAAATGAATTAATAATATCTCTGAGTGCTGACAGCAGTGATGAAGATGACAATACTTTTAACAGTTCTGATAGTTCAACTGAATAAATGAATTTTTTTTGTTAAATTGTGTACCTTTCTTATTTTGCTCCTTAAATTTACGAAAAAAAATAATAATAATGGGACAGGGATTCGCCTGATGATTTTTAAAATTCGCATATGTTTCAAATCCGTATCGATTCATTCACTTTAATCGATGTTTATAAGCAGGTCACCTCACTATGAGGATAAAACTGACAGACGTCAAATGTTACCTATTAAAATGACTCCACTGTACCTATATCATCATTTGTAAATGAATAGTAGATCATTCACTAAGGGGATAAAGTAGTTTCTTAATGTTGCGGGTGGTATTTTGAAACCTGAAAGCAACGAAGGATTCTAAGCGAGGGAGTTAAGACTAGAATCCTGAGTACAGTGAGGGATTCAAGCTCGCCCAAGACGAAGACACTTTTATTCCCGAGGAGAATACTCTACTTTTCGCACTTAGTGCGAGGTAATAAAAACTAATTCGATTATCGAATTAGTAGTTTATGAAACTGTTAAATAACCGGGGAATACGTAATTATTTGCTGTTATAGGCTAGGTTTTGTTTTCATAAAATCAAAATGGCGGATTTTAGACAACAACAACTAACTTCTTGAAAAGAAAGGTACTATTATTTATGTGGGGTTATTAAATAACGAGTTTGAGGAGACGCTTCCAACAATATAACACACTAGAAGGATTAAAATAAAAATGAAATGACAAAATCAAAACCTGACTGAAACTAAGATTCAAAACAAGCTTAGATACTTTTCAAGAGTCTGATGCAGTTGGTGGCATCAAATCTGAGATTGAACTGTAATAACATACCTCGTCGGGATTTTTTTATTTTTTCAATCTAATTTCATTTTAATCTAAATTCAACATTCTAACGCCGGGGTATAATTGCCACCGCAACCGATCATTTTGTTCGTCGACGGCGACTAAAACCTATGAAGTGAGAACTCTTTGATCGACCTGTTTTTTTTTTTTTGTTAATGTTTCCATACGATTTTCTCAGTTGACGTTCCAAATTCAAATCACATTAATGACTAGAGCGGGTCATAATGAAATTCAGTACAATATTAATGCCCGGCTAGAGCCTAGGACTTCAATAAGTTACTTTAGGTTAGGTTTGCATGACATTTCATTTGACGTTAGCAGGTGGTGTGAAAATTATTAACTTTAGTCTGGTTTTCACATCTATCAGCACTCCGAGCAACAAGAAACGCAACAATTCATACTCATACCTACAAGTATACTATTAACATTAACATATCGATGACGCGAACCCATAAAATTTCCCTTAGTAAAAGTCACTCAACGCATCTAAATAAGTTTTCACTTCCAAAGGTCTGTTATAAAATAGACAATTTGAGATGCAAGAACGAGCGACACAAACTCGGGTTTTTGGGCACTCCACTCCTATGTAAGGTTCAAAAGACTAAGTATAAGGTATTTGTCCTCGCTACAATTAAGGGCAGATTCCAAAACGAAAACCGAGTTTAATTTTTTCTACATAGTTCGACAGAATAAGTTCTCTTTCTGTATAATGGTCAAAAGAAAATAGAACCTATTTAAGATGGTGTGCTAAAAGGCTTACCATATGAGTATTTCGATATACTTCTTTGGTTACAACGAAATAATGTGAAAATTCAGATATTTTAACTATTAAACCTATTTTACTAGACTTGAGTGTAAATATATAACAAATAAAAGTACATTTGAGTACGTGCTTGCGCACTGCGTACGCCGGCGCTGGCGGGCGACCTGTACGTTATACGTGGGTGCAGCTTTTAGAAGCTGCTATCTAGGATTTGGGGAGTCTCGACAGTCTCAAAGTCGCAGGATACGAGACAACTCACGATCAACGTCCTGGGATGTCCCGGGACTTCGAGACTTAGGTCTAGGTTTTTGGAGTACTACGCAGTTAGCACATTTATGAAGCTGAAAGCCTGGTTTTACACTACTTTATCTATCCGAACAACATTCCGAAAAATCAGTGCAATGCAATATTTTTCGATCTACGATGTCTCAAACGATTGTTGTCTATATTAAAAAGAAGAATAAAAGACAATGCTGCGTATCTCCCGGGCAGGTCCGCAACAGCAGCAAGGCGGCGTACCTGGACGCGCTGGCGCAGTGGCGCCTGTGCGCGCGCGCGCGGCGCGAGGCCGCCGCCTTCCTGCGCGGCCTCGCGCTGCTCGTGCCCGACAACCTGCTCGCCATCTTCGACGAGAACGAGCTGGAGGTATGGAAACACCCGATAACCAGCAGCTTTTACGTACCGACGTCACGATTCTTAGCTTATGTGGCAATAGACGTCCATTATTATATAGAGTAGTAGAAACATCGCTCCACAAACTGTGACCATAAAGTTAGCACATGCTTCTACACCCGCTAGTTGAATGTTTCCATTGATTATTAAAAAAAAATTGCTGTTCCATTTTTGATAACCGACGACAATTTTCTACGCAGTGGGGTCCGAACCGTGTACTGAACCCATAGTATCAAGTTACACGTGGATGTTCCTGCCTGCCGCCACTGTTATTAACACTTGCACATGTCTTGTGACCGAAATGCCTTATAATGTGGATTCCTGAGCAATATTTTTATTGTAGCTGCTAATATGCGGCACGGGCGAGGTCTCCGTAGCAGACTGGCGCTCGCACGCACTAGTGTCGGGCTCCGGGCGCGACTGGGACCGCCTGCTGAGCTGGTTCTGGGCAGCCCTGACCAACTTCAGCACCGAGGAGAGAGCCAGGCTGCTGCAGTTCACCACTGGCTGTTCTCAGCTACCTTCTGGCGGCTTCCAAGTAAGAAGAGTATAGCAACATTTTATTTTATTGTACAGATGGTGGTTTTTCTTACGCAAATACATCCGATTTTAAGCTTTTGAAATACCGAACTTAAATTGCAGTTATTTTTGCATCTATCCATACTGGAAACTGCTTTGACTGCTTTATTTTGTTTATTTTACTTAGTTCAACACCCCTAACTTAAAAACATCTATACCGATATAAATGTTTTCACCATTGCTCTCAAAACGGTGAAGAAAAACACTGAGGAAACCGGCATATGCTGAAACCAAAACTTCGAAGACATGCGACATCAACCGACCCACACTGGGCCTCCATTTCGAAGAGGTCAGGTCTGTGTCCCAGCAATAAAACGTTATAGGCTGATTATGTCATGCCGATTGTTACTATTATAATACTTACAACCTTCCTGCAACTCACAAATTGAACCGCCCCCATTCTGTTCCAGGAGCTAAACCCGCGCTTCCAGATAACAGCAGCGCCCAACTTCGGCGCGCTGCCCACAGCACACACGTGCTTCAACCAGCTGTGCCTGCCCGACTACGACAGCTACGAGCAGCTCGTGCACGCGCTGCTGTGGGCCATCAACGAGGGCGGCGAGGGCTTCGGCATGATATAACTGGAAGCGCGACGGTGAAGGTCTGGAGGGGACTTGCTCCATTTTGCGGTGAAGATGTTGGTCTGAATGTTGTGTTGAAATTGGTAATTGGATGATTATTTGGTGTGTAAAGGTTAAGATTGTTGATGTTCAGGATTTAGCAGGTTTTACAAGGGATGTTTGATTACCTTAACGCACATAATTAGTACATTTCCGTGGTGCATCAAGTTACGGGTCTCTGCAGACTCGTTGATCGTGTGCGGTTGATTGTATAAGTCGACCACAGGTTCATTATTTATAAGTATTGCGACAATGTAAGATACCGCGTCAGCCTGCGGGTGCAGATAATGTAAAAACAACAAGATCGAGCAAGTTTCTTCTTACTTATATTGTTGTAATGTTTATTTCACGATACCGGGTGAATCATTTCAATTTGAACCTTATGTCTTTGGCATAAGAAACTTCGTGCTAAACAACAACTAACTAAATTAAGAAATGTTTTATCGTTTGAAATGTTACAAAATCTACATAATATTTAAGTTACAATTGAAATTTTATAATTATAACAAAGGAAATGTTTCCTTTTAATTTATTTAAAGCCTTATTAGTCCCAACAGACAAAGGCATAGTATAAACTTTAAATACGTAGCATAATATAATCGTGGGATCGAAATCGAGCAATTGGAATAATACCTATAAATTAAAGTAAGCGAGCGGATCAGTCTCAACTAGTCATAGCTCTACGTCAGATCGTTATACGCACGTATCGCTTGGTTACGGCTCACACGGTGGCCCATGTTAGCCGACAATCGTCCCTTGTATAAGGAGACAGATGTCGGAAAAATGGCTACCTTCTGGGGGCCCTTTTGAGACATTAACACCTGATTTATAAACGGCTATTCAGCACAAAAATATATCCAAGATTATCAATCTGTCTTAAGTCGCATTCACATTATTGTATTGTGTCAAGTCGTGACGCCTTCTGACGCAGTTTTAGCCAAGCAAAACTGGTTTATGACGGAGTTTATGTGTCCATGGAGCTTCTTGTCCGTTCTTCTCCACAGGAACCAACTTCGCTTGGGAATGGGCAACCAACATCAAAAAAAAAAAAGTGGAAACGGTTTCAAAATTATAATAAATCCTTTGAAGCCCGAGTTTAAGAATGTAGATGAACAGTAACACCTTTGATTGGTCGAGCCCGCGTCACGACACAACACGACAATGTGCCGGTAGCTTTACTTATGTCTAATGATTTAATTGGCTGTTGGTATTTCACTCAACCAGCCACAGCAGTTTGACACTCATTGAGCAAATCCTGTTGAGGAGCTTTTTGGAAACCCGGTGTTTAATAAGTATTCAGACTGTCCAAAGTATACTTCTTAATAAATATTTTGTATGTAAACTAACATGGGTCCATGAGCCTTTAAATTTTAATGGAATCCTGCCAAAGACGAAGTCCATGTACATTGTACATGGAATTGATATACGTATGACAATAACGAGTTAAGTAAACATCTATGTTTATTGTCAGTGATATTATTAAGGCAGTAAGCCGAACGCTTACACGAAAAATCTAGATTAATAAAACAATTCAAATTGACAAGAGTAATTAAAATTTGGAAAGTTGTGACATTTTTGGGCAGAATAAAAAAAGTTTATGAAAATAAAAAGACGATTTATTCATAAAATTGAAATCAAAACTTAACTTGAATTTAAAGCAAAAATATTGCTTTTGTAAGAAATTAATATTGTACATTTAATAATGTACTTGTAAAATAAACTAACAGAGAGTTAGTTACAAAGCGTATTATTAGCAGTTTGCTTTTAGTCAATTAGTTATTATTATAATTACTTAAAACAAAGATGCCTGCGCTTTATTAATTCGATATTTTAATAACTGAGGAATAGAAACGTCTTCAAAAGTATGCTTCGATTTGAGTAGAAATTGTACAAAGGTATTTTTTTTTAAAGGAGGCAGAAAATTTACTTTCATGTCGTAGTCTAAAATAACCAAATAAATATAGGTTTTTCTATAAAACGAGGCAAAGCATATTAGTGGCTATTACTGAGGCTTTTACTTTACGAAATAGCCAAATATAGAGATGTCGTTAGCTTTGAAATGTACAGTTAACAAAAGAGATTCTTTACCAGTCAAGAAGTTAACACATTTGCACTGATTGGCCAAAATTATGCTAGAAAGCAGTGTTGGCCCAGTGGCAACGGCCCTGACATACGAGTTGCAGGTCGTGGGTTTGAATCTAAGCAGGCGCTTTGCTTTGTATAAATAATTTCATCACCACTGCGCTCAAAACGGTGAAGGAAAACATCGTGAGGAAATCGGCATGTCCTAGAACCAAGAATTCTTAGAGATGTGACATCTACCAACCCGCACTGGGTCCGCGTGGTAGATTATAGGCCACTTCCACTCGAAGAGAGGAGTCCTGTGTCCCGGCAGTGGAACATTATAGGCTGATTATGGGCAAAGTCAGACAAACATGGTATTTTTTTTATAATATTTGAGCACACGCACACGATTTGTAATTTATGTTAACTGTGCTTGAGGCATACAATGTTACTAACCTGTTTCTCACCCTGAGGGCTCTGAAGCAGCCTTACTTTATAAATAATTCCTAAAGAGTAGTTTTATTTAGATCTGAGCGATTTTTGATTATTGAAATTAAAAATATAATTTAGAAGAAAAAGTAGATTTATTTAGCAAAAAAAAGGCAAAGAAATATTAAAATATAAAACTGAAATATAGTATTAATATTATTATATCAACAAGTATTTGAAGTATGTTGCGGTATTGTTCTTAAGTATTAAAAACTTAATTTATATTTATTTATTAAAATTTTGTTTATTTAATGAGATCCACAGTATTTATAAAACTTTCTATAAATGTGAACCTAGTATGAAAATTAAAATAAATTTCAGGTTTTAAATATTTAACTATTTACCAAAATGTAATAATAATTTCTGAATGAAAAAAAATGAGAAAGAAAATGTAGGTATGTTACATTTTCTTTAAATTTTTTCTATTATTTTTCTATATTAAACAATTAAATGAATTATATTATCTAAAATATTTAAAACCCGAAATATGATTATAAAATATACAGCCTTAAGTATAAATTATAATTTGGCCTAAACTGTTATAATATGTATGACTCCAGTGTAAACTCCAAAGTTGCATTTAATATAAATAATTACGAGTAATAAATAATAATAATAATTAATATGTCTAATATTATAAACCCAGTGAATGTATACTTCTGTGTGAGGTCGTCGTTGAATGTACACGGTGTTACGGTAATAGTTGTGAGTTGCGTAATTTGAAGAACTGGCTAAAATTATAAATTGAGGAATTGAGACGGTAAAGCTTGAAATCCTTAACATAGACGTTACTGCCTCCGAAATTATGGTTTTAAAGTTTTGGATAAATTGACCAGTTCTCAACAGTAGTTATTATTATTAGTACTCTAGTAGTCTACAAATTCACCTGTATACATGCGCGATAAATAGAACCTCAATCTGAGCATTATGCCCGCTTTGACAGACTACATAAACATGTAAACATAATAATTGATTGGTTTCTAAAATGGTGGCTCTGCGGCAGAGCATGACATGGCATGAAGCATGTATTGAGATAAAACTTTTACGTCATGAAACAAGTGAATAGCCGGATATACAGGATGTCCCTGGAAAGTATGGATCAAATCGAATAGGGGCGTGGGTAAGGTCATTTCCAAACTGTTTAACCCTGAAAATGTCGGTGAATTTTTTTACGGTTCAAAAATTATGGTCAATTTTTGTTTTTTTTTTTTAATTACTTCGATAGTGCTCAAAGGAACAATCATAAAAAAAACTATCAGGGCTATCAATTCTTTTTTTTTTTCAGGACGTTGTAGAAGAACGGACCTTTCCTGTGGTAATATACTTTTACGCAGCTACAAAATATTTGTTCAATAAGAAAAAAAAAAATTTACTACAAAGGCTATGCTCTGGCAAAAAAATTATTCAATTTTCGAGCAAACATTTTATTCATTTGCACAGACTTACTCATGGTTAAAACGCTTGGAAATGACCTTACCCACGCCCCTATTCGATTTGATCCATACTTCCAGGGACATCCTGTATAGCCCTCCCAAAGTGACGATTAAGTGATGATTATATGACGAGCACGAGCAGTGGTGGTCAAGTAGTAACGGTCGCGACTTACCGAGTTGTATGTTCTAGGTTTGAACTCGAGACAGACCTTTTACTTTGTGTAAATAATTTCTTCACCACTGCTCTCAAAACAGTCAAGGAAAACATCGTGAAGAAACCGGCATGTCCTAGAGCCAAAAAATTGAAGGCATGTGACGTCTACCAATCCGCACTGGGCCCACGTGGTGGGCCCCTATGGCCCAGCCCCACTGACCGAGAGGAGGCCTGTATCACAGCAGTGGTTACGTTATAGGCTGACTATGATGGGATTATATTGACATTTCTAAAGAGTTTTTACCCAACTGCGGCGTAGCCCAAAAGGAGGGTAATGTTTTTAGACACTTTTCCTAAATTGCGCAACGTATAGCTGTTATCGTCAAATAAACTGTTCTTAACTTAATGTTTATAATTCAGTGACATAGTTTCAACATGTATATTATGGTTCTAGTCATAATATTGAATACTCTTAGATTTCGCAATATTATTGCATTTTATGGTGTTGGGGAGAAGACACTTTTCATATATTTAATTTTGTCTTTCAATGTTAAAAGTATTTTATGTGCAAGATTATTCTACGAGTCTACAACATTTTTACCTTCTTCATTTTTATACCTTTAGATTTTTATTGTGTCTGATATATCTCGAGACCTTGGGGTCCAGGACCATTGGAAGGTGTATGAGGGGCCGAAGCCAATTCGCAGAGGCCCGTTAGACGCTTTCAATGTAATGGACCACTAACCTACGATAACCCCGATTGGTGTATATTGCTAACGATAATCGTGAATATTAATTGTTAATAACGTAAAGTTCATTATCCTGTATCAATATTAATTAAAAATCTATTTTTGAGTAAAGAGTCTGCTCTCCAACCTCACCCGCACAGTTTTAAAGCTAGCAATTAGCTGTTTATTATTTTATTAGTATATTTTGTATTAACACCATAATTGCTACTTACAATTTGTTGATTAAAATCCAGCACCAACTTACTATTTTAAATTCCATAATGAGTGACTATTTTCTACTCACAGTTTAATATTGTATTTGCAAACTTACAGGTTAAACATGAAAATACAATATTTCACCTTACTTATAATTCTTACTTATTTGTTATATGTTTCATTGTAGCAAATATGGCGTTAACTCAATCGTATTATTAATTAAATGGAAGAATTCATACTATTCATACTTATTTATGTAAATTATAAATAACTGACATGTTGTAAATATCTATTTCAAAATTAACGGTTTGGGCTAGTGAGAAAGAAATAAGTAGCATCCTTAACAAAACCAAAAAGATAAAAAAAAAATGATTGAGTAGCTTTTGAGAGAATCGCGAACATACAGACATACATGTTGAATATAAAACCTTCTTTTTTAATTTGGTTTAAAATTGAAAATGCGTTATTGTTATTAATGAAACCTGTCATGACGACGGTGTGTACACCTAATTACCTAATTCGAATCGAGTCAGAGAAGGGGCCGTGTTAGGGCTACTTAGTATAAAACAAAGTCGCCGAAATGTCTGTACGCGCATAACTTCCGAAAGACTGCACAAAATTAGATGATCCTTTTTTTTTGTTGTGTTCGGTATTGTCAGGACCAGCAAATCGATTCTGTAAAAAACTCAACGTGAAAACTTGCGTGGAGTGAGCTATGAGTGTCATCCCACTGATGGTAGGGATTGACCAAGCAAACGTTTACTATCATAATCGAGATTTTAATAATATTTTTTATGCTAATTTTATTCTGTTGATCATTTTATATTTAATTTAATTTCAGCTAGTATTTTAGTTGTCAAAACATTACTATTTTGTGGGGTTTTAAAATAAAATAGCAAAACAGAAACTCAATCAGAATCTCAATGTTGTTTTTTTTTCCTAGGCTAGTGTTTCCTGAGGCGCGAGCGCTGATGAAATGATCAATAAAATTAGCATATAAAATTTTATTAAAATCTCGATTATGATTGTAAATGTATGCTTGGTCTAGGGATTGACCAAGCATACATTTACAATCAATCAAAAAATATCAGGTGGGATGACACTGACAGCTCACTCCACGCTCACTTACCTAAGTTTTCACGGTGAGCTGGTTACAGAATCGCACTGAAGGTTTGTATCAAAGAAAATTTCGGAAATTCCAGAAAAAAAACATTGCACCCGTGCGAAGCTGGGGCGGGCCGCTAGTAAAGTATAAACACCATAATTATTCCACTGCGAAAACGGGATGGTGCTATCGGCCTTATATAGCTCCGTCTCTCTCTCACATTGGAAAATGGTGGCATTAATACGTCATAATACGGCCCTAGGCGTTGATAAGTTGACCCCCCCCCCCCCCCCTCCCGATAGCAAGTTTCCTGAAAAAGGAAATGGACTGTGGCTCAAGGATCGCCAACAGCCCAGTAATATTTTCACGATCGTCAACCAAAGGAAGTTCTAACTCAGTCTTTAATAGATAAGCTACTTTTCTCCGTGCCACTGGCCCAAACACCTTCATCTTAATGTTTACGTAGAAAGGGGGCGAGGTGAGCTGTAGGCCTAATCAGAATAGTTCAATGGTAGCTGTCAACGACAATAGCGTCATTAATAATGACTTTAGCGAAGAAGTTCGTTTTATTAAAACTTTGTGGACTTAAGCTTAATTTGTGGTAAATAAAGGGTCAAATAAAATTAGCTAGCGCAACTCCGCAGACGTGATGGGTATCATCGATAAAAATGATTTGATGTTTTTTGGGGTTCAACTACTATATTATGCTGTATGTTTTGTTACCGAGTTGAGAAAATCTGTTTTCTTTAGTTTCGTCGTGTTGTCCGTGAAATTTACACAGTAAAAAGCAGATAACTGATATTTCAAGTGAATACAATAACTGAGGTTGGAGGCTCCACAAAAAAAATTGTCAAATTATTTTCATTTTTGTTTTATCGTGTTTAGATATCGATACCCATCACATCCGCGGAGTTTTGCTAGCTAATTTAATTTGACCCTGTATACAGTATTTTTTAGTATTCCCCATTTTTATTGCATTTCTTTGTGTAAGATAAATTAATTAATATTGGTGTTTGTTGTCAACTCCGATGATTCCTGTTATCTGCGTTGTTTACATTTTTAGTAGGAAAATAGACAAATCTGTATAGTAATTAAATGTTGTATAATATTTTAATTAAAGAATATTTCGACATAATAATGTAAAATTTCGCAATATTGATGTTATTTTCAATGTTTCGTGAAACGATGTCGTCATCCGTAGCGGTAAACCAACTATGTAAGTGCATAGCTCGCCCCCAGTGATAGGACCCATTCCAAATGTTGATATTTTGTAGTTGAACCATTGTTGATTAGAAATGTAAGACTGAAATAAATTGATGACGTCGAATGGTACTGTTTTATTATCGTTACTAAATATCGTGTTGGTGCAAAAATATGACAAAAAAATTTCAGCATCTTTTATTTCATAAAGTTTTTCCATAATGTTCTAAATTACGCAATAGTATTGCAGAATGTTCTCGAATGTGCCACTTGGCGTGTATTGTCAAGCAAACGCACAATTGATTAATAATGGCTTCGATCGCGAAGGAGTGTCTAAGTGCGATCTTTTATTAAGAGTGTTTACGGGGTAATTCTGTGAGCGCAGCTGTCGAGAACATAAACAGTGCTTTCAAGAATACGGTTGCCTTCTACGCTACGGTGAATCGCTGGTTCAAACGACTTTTTGCTGAGGGAGATACAAGCTTCGAAGTTGAACCTCGGTCGGGACGACCGCAAGTCATCAACGACGAGCAAATTCTTAGCGCCATCAAAGAAAATCCTGAATCTACTACGCGTGAGTTAGCGAAGACACTCGGCTGTGACCACACAACAGTCGTCAGACATCTACACGATCTTGACCACAAGAAAGTTTTGAGCCGATGAATACCTCACAAGTTAACTGGAGCACACCGACTAACCCGCGCTAACATTTGCCAGTCCCTCCTTTTTCGCTTTCACCGAAAGGACTTTTTGGAAGGTTTAGTTACTGGTGACGAGACTTGGCTTCTGTATGGTCACAAAAAACGTAGCGCAGTGTGGCTTCGTCGCGGGGAATAGCCACCAAATCACACGAAACCAGACCATGGTCTAAAGGCCTGCTGCATTTTGAATTCCTTCCACAAGGCACAACTATCACGGCTAACGTCTATGTTGATCAGATACAAAAACTAGCCGACGCCATCAGAGAAAAACGGCGAAGACGTACTTGTGTACATCTCTAACACGACAACGCTCGCCCTCATACCGCTAAAGAGACGCATTCTTAAATTAACAGAACTGGGATGGAGTATCGTCGCTCACCCGCCATATTCGCCTGATTTGGCGCCTACCGATTATCACATACATATTTCGCCATCTCCAATCTTTTTTAAGTGATAAAAAATTCCAAAATTTCGAACAGCTAATATCGGTCGCGTTAAATTTTTCAACTCACAGGATTTGCAGTTCTGGGAAAAAGGGATTAGCAACTTGCCAAATCGTTGGAGTGCTGTTGTGGACTTAGATGGTGACTATATAGTTGACCAATGTCGAAAGAAATAAAATTAATTAAAAAAAAAAGTTTTTATTTATATCAGAACTTTTGCAGCAACGTGATATTGCACGTTGCTGCAAAAGTGCTAAGTATTAAAATACCTTGCCCTTGCTTTGAATTAGCATAAAAAATATTATTAAAATCTCGATTATGATTGTAAACGTTTGCTTGGTCAATCTTTAGCATCAGCGGGATGACACTGACAGCTCACTCCACGCAAATTTTCACGGTGAGAATTTCACAGAATCGACTGGCTGTTCATCCGGCGAAGTGAGAATCCCACCAAGTGAGAACAAATGTCAACAAGGAACAAAAAAAAATTGCATTTCAATTACAAGATAAATTTAGACGAGACAAAAAGGATGTCAGACGTTTGAAATTCGTAAAAATTCAAAATCAACCCCAGCTTTCGCTTTTATTGTTAAATATAATTAAAAGTTTAGAAACACGCACAAGAAGTGGTAGTGCTAATACGTGTTCTGTTATCCTATTTAATGCAAATTTAATCAGTGACACGCAGATATCGCGTTCAATTTCCAGGCAAGTTCAATGTTATTGCTTTTAGCAAAAACGAACATGAGAGCAGTGGTGGCCCAGTTGTAACGGCCGCGACTTACGAGTTGTAGCCGGGAGTTCGAACCCCGACGCTTCACTTGTGTACATTATTTCATCACCCCTGCTCTCGAAACGGTGAAGGAAAACATCGTGAAGAAACCAGCATGTGCTAGAGCCAAAATATCGAAGACATGACATTTACCAACCCGCACTGGGCCCGCCTGGTGGGTTACGGCCCACTCCTCACAGAGAGGGAGCCTGTATCCCAGCAGTAAGAACACCATAGGCTGATTATGCGAAATGTAATACACGTTGAAACAAATTCACCTACCTGCTGTGTTACATTTTACCTATCATGTTGCAGTATGTGGAAGGTAACGAACTCTAACATACGCTGAAACGAACATGCCGTCAAAATATATGCAAATGCGTGTTGCATTGCATACAGGGTGAAATTGAAAACATGCGACAAATCGAAATGGGAGATTGTACTCACAATGATGAGTACAATCTCTCATTTCGATTTGTCGCACGTTTTCAATTTCAACCTGTATATTTATATGTGTGCCCAACCATTAGGCACTACTACCTATACATGTGTGTATAACTCTGATTTATCTTGAAATTTAAGTAAGTTCGACAAAAACAGTTCCACAAGACGCCCGAGGCAAACAATTATTTATATAAATTCTTAAGAAAAGAAATGATAATCAAATAACTAACAGGAATTCAAAGAATATATTTTTTTATATGTTTATTAAATAAAACTAAATAATAACAATCACTTACAAATGAATTCAGTAATCAAGTACACTATAATGAAATAACATCTAGAATATTGACATTCTTATAAAAATAAAATACTTACCAAACTTACCTTGTAAAAGTTTATACTATAGTTGTCAAAAAATAAGAGGCCCGTTTTGACATTTGGGAAAGACCCTAGAATGTAACTTGGAATGAAACTGAAAGAAACAATAAAATAATAATTCATTACATAAAGTGTTTTAAAAAAATACATACATTTTTTGGCGCGTTAAATAATACAATGGAATATATTACGAGTATTCTTTTTGCGCTTACTTTATAGTAGCATGCAATTTCTAATTAATACGAAACATCTCAAAAACAGTTACGTTCTCAGTCTTTTTTTTTTAAATACTAGTGTTGTAACCAATTAATTACTGAATTTCACCAGCTTCATTCGATTTTAATAGTAATTAAATGAATTGGCGACACTGGTTTCTATAGAATGGCTTGTCTCTGACCAAGCGGTACGTGACTTAGCGTCCACGCGCGCACTGCGCAGTCTTTCGTTCGCCATCTTGTGAAGTTGACTGCGCGCTTGTTTATGTTTGATATTTTTTTCTCGACTCGGCTTTGCTTTTGGACTATTACTGTTTACTATCAGGTTGACCTTGGCTCTTCTATTTTGGACATTGATTTAAAGATAGTGGTTTGGACTCCATTTTGGTGTTTATTGTTATATCGTACGAACTGTTTCAACATGTCGAAAAGAGGACGTACAATCAACAGCCAGTCACGCGAATTGGTTGTGAAGTTAACCGAATACTTCGAACGCGAATCAGTTAATGGTGGACCTTTATTGTCCGTAACACAAGTGCAAGATCGCGTCGCAGAAGCACTTGGAATCGGCAAAAAAACTATTCGAACCATCTTGAAGGAAAAGTATGGGCCTTCCGGTACTGAAGAAAATGTATTACGTACGCCTAAAAAGAGGAAGAAAAGCAAGCCTATAACAGGTATTGACACATTTGACGTAGACGCTATTCGAAACCACGTGTATGCTTATTACACAAGAAATGAATACCCAACTGTGAGTAAATTGTTGATATCACTACGAGAGTGTGGCCTGTTTAGTGGCAGTTCCACGTCTTTAATAACAATTATGAAGCAAATTGGATTCAAGTACAAGAAAACCGACAAGAGGAAAATTATGATGGAACGATATGATTTAATTTTGCACAGAGTATCATTTTTGAGGGCGATGAACAAAATCACAAATTGGGACAATGTCATATTTATCGATGAGACTTGGCTGAACTCAAATCATACCGTGCCGCAGTCGTGGACGGACGATACCAAGGCATCTTGCTCAAAAGTGCCAATGGGAAAAGGTGGACGCCTAATAATCTGCCACGCTGGATCAGCCGGGGGAGGTTTTGTGAATGATGCCTTACTCGCATTCGAGTCTAAAAGTACAAAAGAATATCACGAAGAAATGGACGCAAATACATTCACAGAGTGGTTTACTAAATTGTTAACAAATCTCCCCGAACAGTGCATAATCATTATGGACAATGCATCTTACCATTCAGTTCAAATAGACAAAGCACCTACTCAAGCAAACAAAAAGGCTGATTTAGTGGCATGGCTACAAAGACAAGGCGTTGAAGCTGACATGAAATTGTTGAAAGTTGAATTGCTGGAACTGGTAAAAGAAAATAAATCAGCGAAACTAAAATATAAAATTGATGAATTGGCACTTCAGCATGGACACAAAGTGATAAGAACGCCGCCGTACCATTGTCAGTACAATGCTATTGAGTTGATATGGGCCCAAGTCAAAGGATACGCAGCTCGCCACAATACAAAGTCGCCATTCTCCACTAAGAAAATGTTGACATTGCTGAAAGAAGCTTGTGCCAAAATTACTAAAGAAGACTGGGCAAAAGTGGTAGAAAAAACTCGAAAAATAATAAAGGAAGATTTTGACAGAGACGTGAATATTGATAATATAATTGAAAATGAAATAATTATATTTACAGGTGACGATAGCTCAACTGACGATTTTGGATCATCATGCAAAGAAAATGATTAAATGAAAATTCAATCACTTTCGCTTTTTCTTGATTTTTTGTGATTGAGTGAACGTTATTGTAACTAAAAATATTAAATTAAAGACAAATTGACCTTTCGTACCATTGTATCATTTCAAAATACCTACAATATTAAAGTTTAAGTTAAATTTTCTAATCAGAAGTTTAATCCAATGCAAAGTGCATTGGATTAAACTTCTGATTAGAAAATACAATACATACCTAATCAAATCGATCAAATACTCATACAAACTTGAATCGATTTATCGTGAGTATCGAGTACCGAGTCGTATGGTTACTTCACTAGTTACGTCGCGATGACAAATGTCAAAACGGGCCTCTTATTTTTTGACAACTATAAACAATCGCTTTATACCTTTCTTAAAAATATTGTATATTTGTTGTTGGCTACATTTGATATTATTTGAGCAACAAATGACACTTGGCGTCTTTCTGAAATTCAAAATGTTTTCTAGAACAAAAACGTCTATATTTCGTTATCTTTATGGAATGCCGTGTCTAGCTGGTATGAGGGTCCACAGGATGGCTTTAGGAACTGCCTTCGGGCTTCGAATCCATGTTCGCGCTGCACCCAAAATACTGTGATAAAAAACAAAGGTTTTTATAAAATACAACAAATTTAATATAGGTGGCAAAGCACTCCGGAAAAGAACTGAAGCTACCTCGCAGAGTAAGCAAGCTGAGAAGTGGCAGTGGGCTGGCCATGTCTGTCGAAGGACCAATGGCCGGTGGAGCAGACGCGTCCTGGAGGTAGGACACTCCCCCCCACCTAGATTGGACCGAAGACTTTCATGAAGATGGCTGGGACTGACTGGATGCGGAAGGCGTATGTTAGAGAACCCATTTTCTTGATTCGATCATAAAACTTATCTAAGTTTTTTTTTTTTAAACCTCTGACTCACAAAAACCTTTAAAAAGTAAAAATATAGTATGTATTGGCCCTTTATACTGAATATAGGATGTAGGTAGTATTTTGATCCAAGCGTTAAGACACTGTCGATGAAGTTACTTTTCAAACACAGAAAATTAAATCAAAATTTCGTCTTCAGCCGTTTGGAAGTTACGATGCCACAGACAGACACACAGGGTAAACTTTGAACACCTTTCGGTTTTCGTGGCGGTTAAAAATTGCTGATTTGTGCAAGTTTTAATTTATCCTCGTAAGAACTGAAATTTATTTTGAACCGAGATATATTGTACAGACGCCAGCACATCAAGCTACCCGAAACTGTCAAATTTTCCCAATCAACCTTGAACCGAATTTCTTGGCAATAAAGTAGAAAATCTATCAAAGAAATTTGACAGATTGTAGTAGCTTGATGTGCTGGCGTCTGTACATAAATGATAATGATAATGATAAATGATAAATGATTTATTTTCTGTAAGTAGGTTTGTACAAACACTTTTACATGTCAATCATATTTTTTTAAACTAGATGAGGTCGGCATTTCCTATCTGACTACTCTGAGAAGAAAGGCCGAAACAAACTCAGAGGTCACAGTCTCTTTTAAAGTCCAGACATAATCTTGGTCAGATAATGTGAAGACCATGTAGATTAGTGTCTGAAATGGTCTTTTGAGTAAAGAACCACACAGATTGAGCGGACCTGTCCAGTCAGTGCACGCATTTGTCAAAAATCGTGCAGCTCAACTCAGAACTTGAGGAGCCTTACGATTCGACGAACAATACCAATGAAAGGACATTTGGGTAGGCCGCATAAATGACTCAAACTGCCAGATCATGATTAAAACTAACTAAGAAGGAAAACCGAAAAAAATAAATGACCCACATAGTCTTCACACTCACAGTAATAATAATAAAAATAAGATACTTTACAAAGTAAATATCCATGTCATTGTTTATATAAAATTCATCAATGTCAATGTGTATATAAAAATCCGGATATAATCTTTGAGGACCATGTAGATTGGTGTCTGAAGGGGTCTTTTGAGGAAAGAATCACACTGAGTGGACCTGTGCAGTCAGTGCACGCATTCGTCAGTAACCGTGCAGCTCAACTCAGAACTTAAGGAGCTCAACGATTGGCGAGCAATACCAGGGACAGGACATTTGTGTAGACCGCATACACCACTCAAACTGCCAGACCATGATTAAAACGGAAACAATGACCCACATAGTCCTCACATTCACAATAATTAAAATAATATAAGACTTTAAACAGTAAATGTTCATGTCATTCTGTATATAAATAGATATTTAGAAAGAAAGAAAAAAAAAAACCAAAGTGTAAATCAGCAAAATAAAAAATAAACAACATTCACTGTCTAGACCTATTGGAGCAGCTCAATCCCAAGCTTTTTTGTCCTCAATATAGTCTTTTACAGTATAATAGGCTTTCTGGCATAGTTTTAGCTTTATAAAAGATTTGAATTTATTAATGCTTAGTTCTTGAATGTGGCTAGGAAGTTTATTATAAAAATGTATACATTGGCATTTAAACGAGCCACCTATTTTCTTGAGCCTTGTTGTAGGAACAACATATGCTGGCAGCTTGACTTAAAACTAGTGTTTTCTTTTCCGCAATCACTAGTTTGTGTCAATTATTTCATCATTACTGCTCTCAAAACGGAGAAGGAAAACATCTCGACGATACGGGCATGTCCTAGAATAAAAAAAAATTAAGACATGTGATATCTACCAACCCGCACTGGGCCCGTGTGGTGGATTATGGCCTCTCATAGAGAGGAGCCCCGTGTCCTAGCAGTGGGGACTTTATAGGTTGATTATGATGCTTATACTAGTCTGTGTGCTCCGTCACAGCAGCAGTGGGGTGGTGTGGCAAGCAGGTTGCTGCATGCACTCTTTAAAGCAGGTCAATGTTAGACGGTCAGTGAAGGGTCAAGTTATGTTACATGACGTACACACCAACTGTTAGCCTTGACTTGCCCTGCATATTATCTCTCCTGCAAAAGATTATGGCAGGATTCTGGTAGATCCTGTACTACTGTACCACTCTCGACTGTTTGTATCTTCGCCGTCACAGAACAGAAAAAAATAGTTCTGTTCTGTGGTCGCCGTGCAGGGAAAGCCTTGTAAAGTAAAATTCATTGCTTTTTCTTTATCTATTTTTTGGGTAGAAACCTCGTAATGCATATTTAGAACAAACGTGCACATCTTTAAGGTGCTTTGAATACCTTCTATTGATGATAATGAGAACCTCGGGAAACGTCGATGACGGTTTTTATCTCCCCCTGTGTAATAACGTTTATTGCAATCACGAGGTGTTCTGCACGGCGACGGTAAACGGTATAAGTCCATTGACCACTTACTTGGTGAGTGGTCGCGGCCACCAGCCCAGCTGTTCCCTGGTGAGCTTGAGTTCTTGCTGCATGCGCGTGAGCTCCCCACGCATGTCGTCCAGCTCCTCCCGCAGCGCGCTGGTCTCGCAGGCTGCGGCCGACACGCGGCTGTTCAGGGCCGCGCATTCACGGGAGCAACGCGAGCGAGCTCTGGTGAGAGTAATTTAAGGGGGTACATAAAACCAGAAAAATATCAAGTTTCACCCGTGGCTCCTTGCCTACCCCTCTCACCAAACACGATTAAAACCAAAAGCAATCCCTTCCCGCCAGCAGAAACTTTTCACCCGGCCTATACAACGTGTAACGTTAAATGCGCAAAACCTGAAAATAGTTTGATCAGAATAACGAGCAGAATTAATTGAACCACTTTTTAATATAGGTCACATTTTTCAAAAAATCTTCATCCTTCAAGCGGGCGCGCGGTCATTTGTAACGCCAGCGGTCGCGCGTAACCTAAAAGACCTATAGGATATTTCAGGGATTTAAAACACGAATTATTTAATATTTTTTGTATTTATCACATTATCATTATGTTAGGACATAAACAAAATTATAAAATCAAAATAATATTCTAATTTTCTTTGGATTTGTAAGCAATTTGGCATCATAAATGTATGGAGAATCGATCGAATCGCGGTCGATTCGACGCCGCGCGACTGCTTGAAGGTTAAAAACGTTGCCGTGTCTATTTATTAATAGGTCAAGCAAGCCAATGTCAGCGCGGCGCAGCGGCCCGGTGACGACTCCTCCCTCGATAAAGCGTCGTCACAGATGCAAGAAACGATCAGAATGGCCAGTAAAACTAAAACAGCACATAAAACCTTTACAATTTTTTTAATGACCTATTTTCTCTGTGAAATAGGTCAATTGAATTAAACATCAGTTGGGGTGTCTGAGGTTTTACGCATTTAACGTTACACGTTGTATAACGTGTTCCGGCCGATATACATAAACTTCGACCAGATGTTCAGACCATGGAAATAAGCATTTTTCATTATGGACACATTAATTAATTCTGTAGCAACCCGAATACAATCTCGGCCAGTCAGAGCGTCCCGTGGTCGCAGGCCGTCAAGATTTATTGTATGAAACTACTCAAGCTATCTATCTCTTTCCCTCGCCACCGGGTCGCAGCGGCGAAGCGCCACCGTCTCGTGTCCGCAGTCCACAGTGTTAATGTTGTCGCATTGTTTGTCGAATTTGTTCGACAGGAGCTCATGCTCATGCTCATCGTAGCGCCTGCGACCACGACACCAACGAAGCAGTCAGATGATAAATTTTTAGTGGAAAATACAAAATCTACGCGGACGAAATCGCGGGCGAATTGCTAGTAAAAAAAAATGGTGGAGTTTCTTTACATTGAGGGAGGGCCCCATCCCATGAATTTGCCACGGGCCCCAAACGACATAGTTACGCCACTGGCCTTCCAATTAGGAGATTGCCAAAACGATCAAAATCTACAATGTCTGTGTCAATGATCGGCCGTTCCGACACAATTGCGGTAGCAGACTTGCCCCCGGGAAATAAAGGAAGTCCACTCACTCTTTCTCCTGATTGAGTCGTTCGCTGGTCATCTCCAGCTGCCTCTGCTTCTCATTCATCTCGTGTCGCAGTGTCGCCACCTCAGCCTCCGCTGACGACAGCAGTTCCTCGTGTTGCGCCAGGTCTTCTTCTAGCATCGCCAGCTGAACAGAAAACTTGAAAATTCGATAGTATCCTACGTATTCAAAGCGAAAGTTTCAGAGTAGACCGTGAAATTCAAATTTTGTCACGGACTTTGTAAATTGCAAGTCAGTCTTTGCATGTTGATCAACGACCGGTTATGTCGCCCGGAACAAACATGCATATACAGCATTGTAGTCATTAAAATCAAACCTCTCTAAGATCAAATTACTCTACTGAACTACCATTTCATGAGACATTTTAGACCAATTCTAACTTCCGAGTATTTAAAAAAAAAACCTGTTATAATTCTGTACCTTAGCGCATCCCCATTAAGTATGTTTTTCTCTCTGTACAAATAACTCATCATTCATTTATTTTATTTTATCCCCCTTAATGCAGAAACCTTATACGAAAATACCCTTTTTGGCAACTCCTATCGAAAGTTCAGTCGCAATTTGCTGCTTTGCAGCTTTCTAACAAACATTTTTTTTTTTTAGGTCAAACTATTTGAAACATACAGTACTGTGAAAAAATATAGACTCAAACAGATTTACAATTTTTATTTTAAAATAAGTACCAATGATTAATTGTTGTTTCATTCAATAAATGATACAAAGTCATTACTCTCTTTATATAAACACAGCATCTTTATATTTTTGTGTAATGAAGAGAAAAATCAAATGTAAAAAAAAAACAATGGATGTTCGTAGTGAAAAATTGTAAACTCGGCGTACATAATGCTTGTTATATTTAGCTAATATTTTGTCCATTTACCCTTATTTTTAGTAACGTCTATTAATCTGTTAGGTACGCTATCAATTAACTTCTTAATTACAGTGAATGAAATTTCAGACCAAGAAGATTGAATTGAAGATTTTTTTTTAAACGCTCTAATTTCGGGTGTCTAGGGATCAAGTACGTTTTAGAGAATCGCCGCAATTGAGGATTAATTTTTTAACTTTTTTGGATCGTTATTGATTCTTTTTAGTTAATTTCACTATTTGAATAAAGAATTTTCTTTAAATTTTGATTAAAAATAGAAAATCAACTGTCAATTAACAAAAATAGCAGTGCTATGATCGAGGGGGTATAAGGAAGCTGCTTATTTTAAGTGCCCATCGAGAATGTCATGTACTGGGTTTTATCAGGGTTAAGAGTCGTGGAGTTATTCTGCAGCCAGTGGGTCACAACATTGAATCCATCTTGCACCTCCCTATATATTTCATCCCAGGTATCAGGCGTAGAGACCGTGTCAAATGCATTGGCTAGGTCAAGGAAGTCGCCCATTGTCGTCTTACTTGAATCGATATATTCCTATAAAGGTGCGTAATAGCATTTTTACAAAACCATTAAAATCTCTGCATCGGAACTGAAAAAAATTGCATCGATATGGAGCGACGACTTCATTTGACACGAGAAGAGATGATGAGAGCCGTCGGAATGTAGCAAGCTGGATCCAGGCAACGTGAGCGACAGCCACAGTGGCTGTCGCTCTTGGCACTACACAGAATGTCATAAGCCGCCTCAGGACACGCTATCGTATCACGGGCAGCGTGGCCGAGCGACATGGAGGACGATTTCGCATCACCTCTCGCAGACAGGACCGGTACATCCAAAATACTGCTCGACGGAATCGTACCATGACCGCCATGATGTTGTCTACAAGGCTCCACAGCTCTTCAGGCTTGCTGATAAGCGACCAAACCATCCGAAATCTTTTACGTGAAGTGGGTCTGCGTTCCTGAAGACCGCTGAGAGTTCCATCTATAGCACCCCGCAATCGTAGGGCCCGTTTACAATGGACTCGTGAACACAGGAATTGGGAGGAAGAAGACTGGCGTTGTGTTTGCTTTTCTGATGAATCTTGTTTCGGTATGAGGGCGGATGCAAGACGTACTCGAGTTTGGAGTCTGGACGTCAAAAAAGTTTTAAATTTTGTCAGAAAGTTCATTCATATGAAGGGGGGACAATAATGGTTTGGGCCGGTATTTGGATTGGTGGAAGAATCTATCTCATTTGGATCAGGGGCAATCTCAATGCTCAGATTTCTGCGGAGAGGAGGATTGTTTCAGACGTGATTATCCCTTTGCGAAGCCAGTTGAGTGATTCGTTTCGACTAATGCACGTCCGCTAGTGTCGTAACACGCACTCTTACCGATGCTCGTATCAACGTCCTGCCGTGGCCTGCTCAATCGCCAGACCTCAATCCAATTGAGTACGTATGTGATATGCTTCAAAGAAGAGTTCAAGCGAGTATGGATGCCGTGCGTACCCCACAACAACTTTATGACTTGTTAGAAAGAACGTGGGCGACCATTCCTCAAACCGATTTTGATGAACTGATTTTAAGCATGAGAAACCGCTGTGATTGTGTGATTCGTGTCAATGGTGAAAACACAGATTAGGTATTCATTTTTTTTTATCTTTACAACAAAAATAAAAAAGCCATTTCATTGACGACATCAACTTATGTCTAATTTCCCACAATTTGCAAAAATTTCAATTTTTCTTAACACATTGAACGCCATGGTGGTCACCGGTGAGCGACAGCAATTATTTTAGTTAATTCTTTGAATAGTAATAAGAAATAATTATTTAGAGTGGGGTTTTTGACTATTTTGAACCGTATGAGCCAATAAAATATAACGTGTAACATTTGCCGAAATCACGAATCAGCGTCAGCCCATATGGAAAGTTCAGTGGTGGTCAGTGGTGGTCACCGGTGACCACCACGGCGTTCAATGTGTTAATTTATAAAAAATAACTTCTTAACTTAAACATACATAGTACAGTCATCTCAACACCTCTCTCCCATGAATTTTTATACATGTATATTTATATACAGCGTGTAACGGAAGGGGGGTATCAACCCTGAAGGAGGTGAATGTGCTCATGAAACTCAACAACTTTCCCCAAAGAACATAATATGTTCAAATTTTTTTTTCATATTTCGACATATTATGTCGAAATATGAAAAAAAAATTTGGCCCTCCCATAGTAAATCAATCAGCTGGTAGTCAGTTTTGTAAAGGAGGGCCAAATTTTTTTTTCATATTTCGACCTTTGGGGAAAGTTGTTGAGTTTCATGAGCACATTCACCTCCTTCAGGGTTGATACCCCCTTTCCGTTACACGCTGTATATATATTATAACTATATAATAAAGTAAATAGTATGTATGTGTATTATAGGTTTTAACCCATTTATGTATTTGTGTACGTTTTTTACTTATAATTCAATAATTTGAATATTATTTTGTTTTATCATTTTTCGGCTCAACCAAAGCACCTGCCACCTAATCTCTTCACCACCCTTGGTTGACTGGTAGGGAATGCCTAAAGCATTAAGTCCGCCTTTGTACCTTTGTGCGAAAAGTTTAAATAAATAAATTAAAGCCAGCCTGGAAAACTAGATTTGGTAAATATTAATTTTGATAATCTTTTTATAGTTAAAAATTTACCTACTTGATCCCCAGAAACTTGATGTGTGTATATGCAATATTATAAATTTGAAAGTTTATTAACTATGTTTGTTACTCAATCACACAAAAACGGCTTTACAATGATGATGATGGTATATATGATGACGGCACACAGATAGTTATAACCTGGATTAACACATACAAAACTTTTTATCTCGGTGTTATATTCCCGTGGAATAATTTGTAACGTCCACGCGAGCGAAACTAGTGCTCCTCGAGATGGAGGTCGCCGGTGACGGTAGCGGGTACCCCACGCTCACTGCACACTAACCCGGTCGAAGGCATCGTCCCTCGACACGCAGGTCTCGTGGTGCGCGGCGCGCTCCAGAGCCAGCGCGTGCTCGCTCACAGACGCGGCTGCGCGCACGCCGTCCAGCTCGTTGCGGCAGTTGCGCCAACCTGATCAGGACACACATACTTGTACTCTACAACTTATATTTACATACAATATCGTCATAGTTCGTGAGGAAACCAGCATGTCATAGAACCAAAAATTCGAAGACATATTATGTGACATCTAACAACCCGCACTGGGCCCGCGTGGTGGATTACGGCCCGTTATAGGCTGTGGGAACGAGTGATGGGAACGCTATAGGCCGCTTATAATAGGTCTTTACCTATGAATTTACCGTTTTGTATAAAAAAATTTAAACGAATTTTTTTCATGTATTTTTTATTTCTATTAATCGAAGTAATCACCCATGCAATCAATGCATCTTTGCAAACGCAGTGGCAGTTTATTGATGCCCTTCTTAAAGAAATCAGCTGGACGGGAGGCAACAAATTCTTCAAAGGCATTTTGTACTGCCTCTCGGGTACCTATTGAATTTTTTTCTCGCCAAGAAGTTATCCAAATTCTGGAAAAAGTAGTAGTCTGTAGGCGCAAGGTCTGGTGAGTAGGGCGGATGACGGATAGCTTCCAACCCCAGTTCTTGCAACTTGGAGACCGTCTGCTGTGCAGTATGAGGTCGCGCGTTGTCGTGCAGGAGCAGCGGAGACGAGCGATTGACCGATGCTGGTTGGAGATGTACCAGCTTCTCCATCATTGTGTTCAGTTCTTCACAGTACACATCTGCAGTAATGCTCACCCCGTTCGGTAAGAAGCTGTGATGAATCACACCGGCGCTCGACCACCAAACAGTGACCATCACTTTTCTAGGGGTAAGTTTTCGTTTAGGGCATTGTTTAGGTGCTGAACCAGGATCCAACCAACTTGCTGAGCGCTTGCGGTTATCACACAGAATCCATTTTTCATCGCAGGTAACACTGCGGTTCAAAATTCCTTCATTTGTGTGTCTGTTGAGCAGTGCAAGGCACGTCTCGACGCGTACTTCGCGCTGGCGATCATTGAGTTCGTGGGTTGTCAAGCTTTTTTACCTTGCCAGTTTGACGCAAATGGACCAATATTGTTTTGACGCTAACGTCGAAACAGTGGCGGATTAACACATTTGCCGCCACTAGGCTATTCAAATTTTGCCGCCCCTTCTGACCTCTGCATTTCGATACCCTACACGGACAAAAGAAGGTGGAAGAAAGTATTAGCAGATTGACAAACGTCAAATTCCCCACTTTGACAGGTTAAGTGGTGAAATCCAATAACATTTAGGTATTTATTTATTTTTTATTTCTATAAGACAAAAAAAAAAATTGGGGCAAATTTGCCGCCCCCTAAAATCCGCCGCCCTACGCTCAAGCCTACTCAGCCTACTGGTAAATCCGCCACTGCGTCGAAAGCTGCTGCTAATTCAGCTGTAGATTGTGTATCATCAGCTTCCACAATCAACCAAATCAAGTCACTGTCGACCAAAGTCTTCGGACGACCACGAGGTTCATTTTTCAGGTCGAAATTTCCAGAACGGAAGCGAGCAAACCAATAACAGGTGGTGCGTTGGTTTGTAGTGTTAGCTCCGTAAACGTCGTTGATGTTGCGTGCCGCTTGTGCCGCGTTGCTGCCACGACAGTACTCATATTCCATAATTACTCGAATTTTTAACGTATCCATGATGACGAAAAAGATTGAAATGCGATGAAAATGTAACACTAATCAATAAACAAATTACTACTTTTGGAAACAAAATTCCATGTTTTGAAAATAAAATTAATTTGAAATTAGAATTCTTAGCCAAACAAAAATTATTTTGATTTGAAATGGCCAGTACTGCAGAACGGCAATTTCAAAGGTAATCCTAACCTAATATTACGGGCATGGTTAATTTTGATTTTGTACGACAAATTTTTAGCAGTGCACTTTTGTTTTGTGCAAGATTCGTTCCTTTGCCAAACATGACAATGGGAAAAATACACGTGTCGATCGCGAAAATATAGTTTTTTTCTTCTTATATTTGTTTCGCCCAAAAGCATAAGATTAGACCATTTATGAAAGCTTATTGATCTGTCATAGCAAATTCACTCACCAATACTCATCTCCGAAGCGCGATCTTCAGCAGCACAGACATCATCTTCTAACGCCAATTTCTCCTAGAACAAGAATCATTATGTTACTGTATGGATTCTGTAAATCAACCGATATTGTAGAGGGAATAAAGAGCATACTATGACTTTACGTTCCCATTCAATTATAGTGCCAATACAATAAGGTTGTTTCAGCGAAACCGCGGGTACAGCTAGTTCCTCAAATAAAACTTACGTACCTACACTTAAAAAAAAAACTATTTGGTTTTGATAGTTGCATTAACTCTCACCCTTTCCCCACGGGGGTCGGCAGACAATACAAATCGCCACCTACTACGACCGTTACTCCTTCTGTTTCGTTTCCGTTCAAACATTATGTCATACATGTTCGCCGGTTGCGAGTACTGCGCACCTGACCTTTCTGACGAACATTCAAGTCAGTATATGTCCTTCTAAGGCGTCCTGGTTTTTAATCAACGTCAATTTGAAGAACCTCATTAATTAAATGGAACTTACTCGTTCCAGCACTGCCTTCTCTAGCTCCTTGTCTTTGAGCAGCTGCTTCAACCGCTCCAGCTCCCTCATCGCCATGCGCACCTTGGAGTTGTCGGAGTCCAACAGAGACTTTAGCGCAGATATCTGGATACGCAGGCGTTCCGAGTACGACACCTGAATGAGATCAAAGTTTTATGATGATAACCCAGTTTCAACACCTTGCAAGTTACTGTCGAACTAAAACATTAATCCCGCATTACGGCTTTTTTCACCACATCCAGAAAATTCTGTTTAGCTTAAATCTGTGAAATATCATATTTCTGCCCTTGTACTATGTTACTTGGGGTCAGCGCAACACGTTTTCCGTTTCCATTCCACCATCGACTGTCACGCTATCATTTATTTTAATTTTTATTTTTATTTCAATCTTGGTCTTCATTTTAATGTAAATGTTGATTTTTAATTCTGATTTTTTACATGTAACATAGTTGTTTAAGTCTTACTACTAACTTACAATATTATGGGCAAAATATGTATGAAATAAAAAGATTTTAATTTTTTTTTTTTTTATCTTCCATATCATTCATCACACAATCCATCCATCTTTTCTTTGGCCTTCCTCTCCCTCTCCATCCATCAACATTTATATTTAATTTAATTTAATTTAGTACACGGAGGACTTACAGCTAGTAAAAAAAAAAAAAAACAAAAAGGAAACCATAGTCACCCGAAAGCCAATTACATATGCTCACTCCTATATTTATCACTCTTTTATTCACATGCATTTATTCTCTCCTCATAACATGCCCGTACCCTGCCAAGCGATTTCCTTTCAAATTTTCTGTCAGTGGCACCACTTTCAAACTCCCCTTATATGATTAATTTCATACTTTATCCATTTTCATCTCTCCACACATTCATCTCAAATTTAAATCTAGGAATAATATGCAAAATTATGTTTCCAGTTTTAATTTGGCTGTTAAATAGTGCTTTTCTGGTGTGAACCTAAGCCACTAATGAAGGAATTTCGATAGCAGTTAATAATAAACGCCCAAGTTTAAAAGTCGCGCGCTAGGTTAGGAGAAACGACAATTATACTTTAGGTACAGAAACCTGTAATGTTAGTAGCCTGCTCGTGGAGACAGCCCCATAGTTGCAAGGGAGATTTTAATAAATAATAATAAACCTGTTTTTAATCCGAATTAGTGCTGATTTTTTAATCGACAGATATTTTTTATTTGTGGAATAAAATTGACGTCGGACAGATTTTGTATGGAAGAACTGTCAAAATCAAAATCAAAATCAAAAGTCATTTATTCAAACTAGGCTGAGAATCAGCACTTTTCGAACGTCAAAATTACAAAAGACAGTCCCCCAAAACGCCCGCCCTTCACCACTTCCTAGTGCTTTTGCTGGGAAGAAGAAGTGGCGCAACAAACTCTCCAGCAGCACAGCTGTCTGTTCAGTTAGAAAATACTTGACTGAATACAATACAAGGTATGCAAAGCAATTAACATTACAAGACACAGAACGCTAAATTAAATTATTTGCCATATGTCAGCTAGCAACGCCAATATACCAAGAAATACAATAAAAAACTATACGTATTCAAGCAAAAATTAATAAACGGAAATTAAATAAAAGCCTCCAGGTATAAAGGGCGTGACCGCTAACATATTTATGCAATGCTGGGTTCTGTTTACATAGCTGTCGCTTGAAGTCACAAATGATAAACTAGGACCATCGAAGGAAACTAAATAAACAAGTTATTAATAATGATAACAATAATAAAACCATGGTCAGCAAGACGACCAGTCACCACAAGCAGCACCCGTTCACGAGCATAACGCAAAGATCAGCCATTACCCCCCTCGCCATATTTGAGGGAAGGAGACAACCCGACCCCCAACGCTACCGCAAGCAGTGACATCTAAGGGAGCATGACGAACTTGCTGCCGGTTGCTCAGATAAGAATAATATGATCAATCGTCGAGGTCACTAGCTAACCACATATTGCAATCAACTCATTAGAAAACATTGAAATGGGTTGATTATGTCAATAATAAAATAAAAATAAAATTAAACTGATTTGACTTATACAGCCCAATAAAGACAATTGTATAATGTCAAAAATTTAAAATTAATCCTCGGATAAAATTATCTGGCGTTAGAAAAATCAGGCCTTAATCGCATTGCGTGAATTACCTGACTCTCCAAAGTCTTGCGGAGACAGCGGACGTCCTCGCGGCGCCTCCTCCAGGCGGCTATGACCATGAACCTGCAGATCTTGCTGGCTGCTAACTCCTCGGCAGAAGCGTGGGGCCCTGGAGACTCCAACATCGGGAGACCATTCTTCCTAAGGACATTCTAGATTATAGTTAACTTGCGATAGATAACATCAAAATTCTGCGGGCATAAATCAGGGCACCAAGTTTCAGACATAGTTTACGGGGGACACGGGTAGACTCGGTGTTCATAATCATGAGTAATGTCGTAAAGTAAACCACTAGAGTAATTTCGGTTTCGTTACTCATGTGGTCAAACCAAACAAAGCAGGAAAATAATATTACTGATGGAGTGAAATGAGGTGTTCGACTCCCCCGCGACGTCTAAGAGGGGCGCGCGTGGAACACTACGCGCCGTCATCTCGGGTCCTGATGTGTGGGGGGCAACGGACGTCCCCGAGTCCGTCGCCCCTGGACCCATTTAGGGGCTGGAAGAGGGCATTGTCCGCCCTCCGCCAACGCCAGCTGCACCTGCTGCGGTTCGGGTGAGTGGACGAGATCTCCGTCTACCTTTCCACAGCCTCTTTCTGCGAGACGACTGTTTTGCAGAAGGAAAACACCGCGTTCCAGGACTCTTCGCTGCCGACCATCGAGGCAACAACGGTCAGCAGCGACAGGTCACTGCCTACTTCTGAGATGAGGGCACGGCGCGGCTCCTCCCAAGCGGCACATTCTGCCAGCGTATGCCGCGCCGTGTCCTCCCGGCAGTCGACGCAATGTTGACACCGGGCGTCCGGCTCCTTGTTTATGCGACACAGGTACTTCCCGAAGCAACCATGCCCCGAGAGCACCTGCATCACCCGAAACGACAGAGAGCCGTGCCTTCTCTCGAGCCAGCGCTTGAGCACTGGCCGGGCCGCCTCGATGGTGACGAGGCCGGCGGTAGGGCGTGAAAGCCTGTCCCGCCATTCCGCCACCAAGAACTCGCGAAGCTGAGACCGACGCAGCTCCATGTGTTGCTGCATCGGTCGCTCGACCTGCGTCCTCGCTTCCTCGCGCCACTGCAGTCAATACCTATGCTAACATAATATCTTGTATTGATAGGTATCACCGCCCACCCTCGTTATCATTGTAGCTGATGTTATTGATCATCGGCTAAAATATGTATTTTAAAAAGCTAAGGGAATCATAAGACAAACCTGTCAATCCTAATCCGTTTAGTAGGTGTCAGGTCCTCCATCGAAGCTGCCTTGGTCTTAGCAACAGTTCTGCTGATTGGGGTCTCTTGGTTGGCGTACGTGTCCAGACAGGACCGGATCCTAGCCAGGTTGGGACTGGGGGCGCACCACTTGGCTGTGAACTTGTTCACTGGTGGAGCTGAGAACAGCTGTTTCTTCGGATGAGCTGGTTGGACGCGACTGTTGATGGAGAAGGTAATAATCAGTATTTATTTAATAACTCCAAAATAATCTGACGGCGAAAATCCACGTTACTCCACATATATCAAAGTGCAATGGAGGGCAATATACTTGGCGTCAAATCGACAGACCATATTCGCAATACCACACTGCGCTCCAAAACACAGATTACTGACGTTGCTTAAAAAGCCGCTAAGCTGAAGTGGGGACTGGGCTGGCCACGTTTGCCGAATGCCCAATGAGTTGTGGGCCAAAATAACCACCACGTGGAGCCTTGATACAGCTACTCGTAGAAGGCGACGCGGCAGACCCCATACAAGATGGCGGCAGGAGCTGGAGAAAACGACCAGTGTTCCATTTCAGCCCTGTATTGAAAGAGCTGGAGTCATGGGGGGAGGCTTTTGCCCAGCAGTGGGATGATGCAGGCAAACAGTAACCAGTAGTAACCACATATAATTTAAATTAAGGGTTTTCTTTTCTTTTAGAGGAACTACGAGAATTTAGAATTAGTTTGACAATTAACCGGTTCATTGTCGTCACATACGTCTACCTATTAGGCCAGGCCCGGCATTAAAAACAGTTTCTGGAAACGTTACACAAACCTTGGTCTTTCACGCACGTCACAACGCGTCATATTGTTTAATAGTTATCCGAAGTGACTAACAGTAACTATTTTAAGGAAAACTATGGTTATTTGCATTTTACATAACGTCGCTTAATTTCCCACTTTCAGTCACACAATTATTGTGATGTAAAGCAAACAAAATTATCTGAAGCGCCATCGTGTGTAATTACAAGGAAATAGTTACTAGTGACAAAATAACAGAGAAAGAGATCACTTGACCGAAAAACATGTCTTCCTGCTAATGTAAAAAAAAAATGTAAGATACATTCTTCCATGTATATTTTTCTTCTTCATGAGTCATTTTCATAATTTTATTGAATTATGAGAACCTCGAAGGAAATTAAGGAAAATTTACTGAGTATCTAACTACGATCCAAGACTTGAGTCCAGCACACTACCTACCTCACCAGCAGCTCGTCAGACTTAATTCCAGCACCCTACCCTACCGGCAACTAATTTGCCCGTATCGTGCAACAACGTGTTGTTTAGATAGTGCCAGTCAATTGTTGCTTCAGCTTTATGGTATGCCACAGGCAATAAACTTGCACCACGTAAATGGTGCTTTAGTGCGTATGTCAAGTAAGGCTACGTACGCACTGGCAGGTGGCTTGCTTAGCGCCTAGAGCCTAGTGACTTAACATCCTTCGACACATGCTAGGCGACTAGCGAAGGCAACAAGCACGCAGCAGCAGTGCACCCGGTTGCAAAAATTCTAGAGAGTTCGTTTCACTTCGCCATACACACGCTAGGTGACTAGCGACGCCGCCAAGCGCGCAGTGCACCCAGTTGCAAAAATTCTAGAGCGTTCGTTTCACTTCGCTATACACACGCTAGGTGACTAGCGACGCCGCCAAGCGCGCAGTGCACCCAGTTGCTAAAATTCTAGAGCGTTCGTTTCACTTTGCCATAAACACGCTAGGTGACTAGCGACGCCGCCAAGCGCGCAGTGCGGCCAGATGTGAAAATTCCAGAGCGTTCGTTTCACTTCGCAACACACACGCTAGGCGACCAGCGACGCCGCCAAGCGCGCAGTGCGGCCAGATGTGAAAATTCCAGAGCGTTCGTTTCACTTCGCAACACACACGCTAGGCGACCAGCGACGCCGCCAAGCGCGCAGTGCGATCAGATGTGAAAATTCCAGAGCGTTCGTTTCACTTCGCAACACACACGCTAGGTGACCAGCGACGCCGCCAAGCGCGCAGTGCGGCCGGATGTGAAAATTCCAGAGCGTTCGTTTCACTTCGCAACACACACGCTAGGCGACCAGCGACGCCGCCAAGCGCGCAGTGCGGCCGGATGTGAAAATTCCAGAGCGTTCGTTTCACTTCGCAACACACACGCTAGGTGACCAGCGACGCCGCCAAGCGCGCAGTGCGGCCGGATGTGAAAATTCCAGAGCGTTCGTTTCACTTCGCAACACACACGCTAGGCGACCAGCGACGCCGCCAAGCGCGCAGTGCGGCCGGATGTGAAAATTCCAGAGCGTTCGTTTCACTTCGCAACACACACGCTAGGCAACCAGCGACGCCGCCAAGTGCGCAGTGCGGCCGGATGTGAAAATTCCGGAGCGTTCGTTTCACTTCGCAACACACACGCTAGGCGACCAGCGACGCCGCCAAGCGCGCAGTGCGGCCGGATGTGAAAATTCCAGAGCTTTCGTTTCACTTCGCCACACACACGCTAGGCGACTAGCGACGCCGCCAAGCGCGCAGTGCGGCCGAATGTGAAAATATTAGAGCGTTCGTTTCACTTCGCCACAAACACGCTAGGCGACTAGCGACGCCGCCAAGCGCGCAGTGCGGCCGAATGTGAAAATATTAGAGCGTTCGTTTCACTTCGCCACACACACGCTAAGCGACTAGCGACGCCGCCAAGCGCGCAGTGCGGCCGAATGTGAAAATATTAGAGCGTTCGTTTCACTTCGCCACACACACGCTAAGCGGCTAGCGACGCCGCCACGCGCGCAGTGCGGCCGGATGCGAAAATTCTACAGCGTTCGTATCACTTCGCTACTCGCAAGGTGTCTCGCTAGGCTCTAGGCACTATGCAAGCCACATATCAGTGCGTACGTAGCCTAAGGCTTGTATATCAAGCCCATTGTCCTCCGCACTATGTAGTGTATACATTTGTATCCCGGTACACAATTAGATGTGCTCGCGACTTGACTGTACTGTATCAGAAAAGAAACAAACGTGTCAGATATGTTTACTATTTATATTTATTACATAGTAACCGACCGACAACCTACCGATATCAAGAGCCAAACAATGCCAAATACACTGATACTGTTTCATTTCTAAGAATCGCGAATTGTATAATAAATGGGTTTTACCCTAACCGTACCTACCACTTTTATTTTATAATCACTACTAGCCTATGCCCGCGAATTTTCTTGTTCGCCCACATCTCATCGCCTGCCTGCGCTATTACTTCGTTTTCGCTTTCGTTCAGATTTTTCTTTTTCTCGGCTCCTAAGAATGCTAGCGTAATGTTAAGCGTTGGTTCGTCAAGAATTGGGACATCAAATGCAAAAAGATTTCTTCCAACCCGACTGTTCCGGAGATTAGCGCGTTCAAACATTTTTGGTATAGATTTACAGGCATATTCATTTATTTAAACAGCCGCGAATAAAAATCCCGATATAAAAAAAAAAATTGAAGCAGGTGTGCCTATGCATACAAATGTACCTAATACTTATTTCATGAATGGGCTTTATCCAACGGCGCGGAAGCTAGGGAGCTCTCTGTTTAAATGTCGAGTTGTCTCATGTTTGCTTAGATGAGCTAATATATCCAGCACAGACAGCAGGGGGCCAGCAGGTCGTTTATCTAACCGTTACCGACATCACGCAAGTTCGTAACACACAATCTGTGATGGGTTGAACTTTATACATAGGCCAAGGGCCTTGGGTTTTGTTTGTGGATAATGTTTCTATTTCGTCTATTGTTCAGAAATACTTCGATTTAAAATTTAACGCTGTTGTAACGAATTATTAAATCTACAAAGAACTAGGATTATAATGATACTTTGTGCTGAAAATTCGAAAACGTTGGTTTGTATGTTTTAAACACAATCGTTATATAACAAATGTGTCTAACTGGATAAAAGTTTTGAACATTATGTAGGACTAGGAACTTAGACATGTATGTACATATCTATATGAAAAATTAGCCCGATTATGTGGCCGTAGCTCGTAGCATCGCGTAGCCACCTTGTAGCCGGGGCTGCTGTAGCCACCTTGTAGCCGGGGCTGCTGTAGCCACCTTGTAGCCGGGGCTGCTGTAGCCACCTTGTAGCCGGGGCTGCTGAAGCCACCTTGTAGCCGGGGCTGCTGTAGCCACCTTGTAGCCGGGGCTGCTGTAGCCACCTTGTAGCCGGGGCTGCTGTAGCCACCTTGTAGCCGGGGCTGCTGTAGCCACCTTGTAGCCGGGGCTGCTGTAGCCACCTTGTAGCCGGGGCTGCTGTAGCCACCTTGTAGCCGGTGCTGCTGTAGCCACCTTGTAGCCGGTGCTGCTGTAGCCACCTTGTAGCCGGGGCTGCTGTAGCCACCTTGTAGCCGGGGCTGCTGTAGCCACCTTGTAGCCGGTGCTGCTGTAGCCACCTTGTAGCCGGTGCTGCTGTAGCCACCTTGTAGCCGGTGCTGCTGTAGCCACCTTGTAGCCGGTGCTGCTGTAGCCACCTTGTAGCCGGTGCTGCTGTAGCCACCTTGTAGCCGGTGCTGCTGTAGCCACCTTGTAGCCGGTGCTGCTGTAGCCACCTTGTAGCCGGTGCTGCTGTAGCCACCTTGTAGCCGGTGCTGCTGTAGCCACCTTGTAGCCGGTGCTGCTGTAGCCACCTTGTAGCCGGGGCTGCTGTATCCACTTTGTAGCCGGGGCTTCTACGGAAGCTGTTACTTTTGTTGTAACTTATTTATTTATTTTATTTATTTTAGTACATGGAGGACTTACAGCTATTAAAAACAGACACAAAAGGAAATCATAATCACCCGAAAGCCAATTACAAATCCTCACGTATAGAATTACAATAATAATTTATGGTGTGAGCACAAAAACAAAAAACCCATCACCTAAACTAAAATAAGTAGCAATATAAATACATAGTTTGCAAATATATGCCTAAAATAATAGAGAAAACAATAAAATAACGTTATCAAATAATATATATACACCTTCTGGCCGAATTCACACTAATTGTGAATGGATAAATTATATTCCTTGCATATGTCATTGAAACTACTGCTTGCGCGCACAATGTAACTGTTCTGCCTATAATTCGAAGATGTATGACATGTACACGGACTACAAAAAAAAGAAGGACTCCGCGCCACGCATATCGAAAGTGAAGCACAGTAAGGGTGCCGGACCGTTTGTACAGACGCCAGCACATCAAGCTACCCGAAACTGTCAGATTTTCCCAATAAACTTTGAACCTTATGCTTTAGCGATAAAGTTGAAAATCTATTAAAGAAATCTGACAGATTGTAGTAGCTTGATGTGCTGGCGTCTGTACAAACGTGCTTCACGCACACATTTACATCATAGAAAGCCGGCCGGCCGCCATTACGCGACAAGACGGCGTCTTTGTAGGTACTATTTACGTGAAGTAATAAAATAAAATAATGCCATCTTGTGTTTTGAAAACGTGTAAAAATAATTCTACATCCCAGAAAAACTGTCAAGGAATAACATATCACAGTTAAGGCACAATTTTACTTGTTGATTTATTGTATTTTTGATATTAAGACATTTGACATAAGTGTTGTCAGAAAATAAATGGTTAAGTGTCCCGAGAGATTGGGTAATTTTTTTTTTTGTGTTCTTTGTCATTTTTTTGCAAGTACTGACTATGATTCTTTTTATAGATTTCCTACAGCAAATCATTCATGGAACAATGATTGGATTATAATAATAAGAAACTACAGATGTGAAGACCATTGCGTTCCGTCGAAAACAAGCGTGATATGCTGTATACATTTTGATACAAATCATCAATTGGCGAGGGTTCTTAGATTGGAACGGATTAGCGTGCTTTTGTAATGTTTCTTGGATCGATAAAGAATGCAGTGCGGGTTAGTGAGTGTATGTATGTGTTGTGAAGATTCTGATTAAATCATTTGAATAAATATTTCAGTTTTATTTTCTACAGAACGTTAAATAGTTTTCTTATTATAGGTAAAATACACCTTGTGTGTTTTAGGTAAGTAAGCTTTAATACCCATCCCCCTATCTCCCTAATCGGTAATTCAAGACAATCAATTGAATTACGTATTCTACAGCAGCGTTTTTCTAGTCATCCATACAAAATAAACACTTAATTTTGAGTTTTCACTAGTATATTTTTGTAATTTCAGTTAAGTGGACTTCTTATATCGCTTTATTGTAATAAATGAATACACTGTCCAAATATTTAAAACATGGGGAAATTTTCATTCATCTGGTATCCCTCAAATCACGCACACATAGACCGGTAGGGTGCTTCACTTTCGATACGCGTGGCGCGGAGTCCTTCTATTTTTTCTAGTCCGTGGATATGTAGATGATTATAAAATATTAATGTCATAGCAGTATAGAGTATTCGATGTACTGAATACGAGTTTAACGATCATAATATGGACAATTACAGCTGTTCACTTTTATTGCAGTACTTATGTGATATTAGTAGATAGGTGTCCCATCAATGTCGACCCATCACTAGTTGAATCTCTGTTGAGATTTTCTACCTTCACCAAATGATGGTGACTGATGACGTAACCATCACGCTTGATAAGGAGCCACTCCTCAATTTTTTTTCTTGCACTGAAATAATGTTATACACAGAGAGAGACTCACGCAGGCGGCGTGGTCTGCAAATTATGTCGCTCCCGGGACAATTCCCGTTCCGATATGTCTCCGGCGCCGGCCCGGGTCACCGGCGACACGCTGCGAGGCACCTTGATAGGTTGAATTGGTTGTTCTGGCATTTCACAGTTGATTATTTACCCTTTTATTATATTTCTTCGTATTCGTCAGCACTTTTTTGTATAGCAATGTTAGGTTGAAAAGCGATTTTGATAGTAATGACAGTTCGGTGACATAGATTTGAAAATGTTTTTGAATATTGATTTTTGGTTTTTTATTTGAGTATATGATTGTGGTTGGGTATGAAAAAGGTCAGTTAACGTTAAAAAGCCTTGCATTGCTACGCGCTACGACGCCTGCGCTACCTCTACGAGGTTGTAGACTGTTCGCTACGCTGCTGCTACGTGACTTCACCGCCTAGCCTTTTATTATTTCTAAACCTACGAATAATTCATAATTAATCATTAATATGGGGTTATTATTATTATTAATCGTATACTTTCAGAACATTGGTGGCCCAGTGGAAAAAGCCGCGACTTACGAGCTTTAGACCGCTTTCACACTTAGGCGACTTTAGCAGCGCGAACTTCGTGCGATAGACGCGCGACAGTTGCCCAGTCAGAATTTCATAGTATTAAACAGAAGCGCGGGAGTCGCGCGCGGCCCGCGCAGCCTCCGCGTGCGCTCATTCGATTATGAGTCAGTGTTGGAAGCGCACGTGATTACAGACTGCACAATGAGCGAGTTTGACACCGAACGATTAGATCTAAACTGCGGCGTGGTAGCCGCGCTGCTATCGTGCGGCTGTTCTTATAATGCGAAGGCATCTGCTTCTGCCGCGCTACTATCGTGCTGCTAACGTCCTAATGTGAAAGCGGCCTTAGGTCATAGGTTCAAACTCAGACAGGCTCTTTACTTTGTGTAATTTATTTCATCAGCACTGTTTTCAAAACGGTGTAGGAAAACATCGTGAGAAAAACGGCATGTCCTATTATAGAACCAAAAATTCAAAGATATCTGACATCTACCAACGCGCACTGGGCCCGCGTGGTGGATTACGGTGCTGCCCCACGGTCCCAGCAGTGAGAACATTATAGGCTGATTATGCTACGGTGTACAAAATGAGTATTCTATCGATCTAATTCCACGATTATACAATAACTAGCTGCACCTCGCGGTTTCACCCGCGTAAGTTTCGATTCCGTGGGATTATCGAGATAAAAAGTAAGAGCTTTAAGTAACAGCTATTTACCTATCAAGTTTCATCGCAATCGGTTCATTATTTTTTGCGTGAATAAGTAACAGAAATATTATATAATGCCCGTTGCGCTGTGTGGGGTCACACCGGCCACTTTTGTTTAGATTGAAATTTTTAAATTCATAATATCTTGTGAATGGAATGACATTCAATAAGTAATCTACAGGTATTGAAACAGTCTTGAATACGAAATGATTTATTTGGATAAGGATTAATACAACGTATGGATAACATGGTCTGGTTTTGGTCGGCCATTCTATCAACTTTTAAAATGTAAAAAAGTAGTTATAGTGACATGTTCTACAATAGTTGGACATATGGTATCGCGAAGTTTTTTGTAGATATTGATAATAATATATGTTCTTTAATACTGAAGGACATTTTTTTTTGTTCTATCATCAATAGTACCCGCAGCGTATGCGATGAAAAACATTTTTAACCGACTTCAAAAAGGAGGAGGTTATCAGTTCGGATGTTTCTATTTTTTTTTTACGTGTGTTGGGTCATAACTCCGTCATATATGGACGGATTTGCAAAATTCTTAGTTCGATAGAGGTTTATTCCGAAATGGTCCCATTTAAATTTCGTAAAGATCTGGTGATGAGTTTCGGAGACAGACAACGGAACTCTTCAATAAATACCAGTAAAACAACCGCGATTGCTGCTGTCGCAATGTATGCATTGTTTACGCAATCGCACAATATAACATCACGTCTGTAACCTATAAAGGCAGATGCAGTATGCAGATGTGTTCAGTATACCACCGTACACCTTCATTTCTGTCAAATTTGTTATTGGGGTACCTCTAATCTTGCAAGTAAATATTGGCATAACTTAGGTATAACTAAAAAGTGAAAAATAAAAACTTTTTTTATGAAAAATAAAAACAACCGACTTCAAAAAAAAAAATGCGGAACCAACGACACCGACTTCCAAAATTAAAGATATTTTTCACTTTGTAATGTTTTTTGGAAGTCGGTTGTTTTTTTTTTTGTAAAAAAAGTTTTTAATGGCTAAATTTTATACACCTTGGGTTACATTATTGAAGTTTTAGTAAGGACCCCTATTTTTTCTAGTAATAAAAATAGCCTATGTTACTCAGGGATAGCGTAGCGTTCGAATGGGAAAAAAAATTGAAATCGGTCCATTAGTTTTTGAGTTTATTCGTTACAAACATACACATACAAAAATACAAATCTTTCCTCTTTATAATATTAATGTAGATTACAGATAGAAGAATCTTGTGACCGTTTCAATCGCAACTATAAAATGAACACGGTAATCTAAGTACCTATATCTTGGGAATTGGGCACACTTAAGTAACTTCTTTCTTATATCTATGACTGTAGCACAGTCACATGTAGTGTACGTGTAGTGTACAGTCGAGGGCAATACTTATTACAATTGGCAAAAGTGAGTTGGTCCTGAGTGACGCTCACTCGTGTCGTTTTTAATTCACAAAATGCGCCAGGATGCTACAAAGTTAAGCACATAGCTTCATAAATAATTACCTACTTTATCAGAAATTCGAAGTTGAATGCTACTAGTAGGCTATGGAACGTCGGACATTTTTGCCCTTTACTATCATCCTCCTTCCGAATTCATTTCGGGGTTATTTTCAGGTCGACGCAGATTTTTTTTTATAGTTACTTTTTTTATTAAAACCGTCACATCACACCCATTCCTTGTCTTAGCAGTCCCACCATTCTTGCCTTACATCTTTCCCACAATCCATCCATCGGTTCTGTGGTCGGTCTCTACTCTTGTGCCATCCACATTCATACTCAAAACTGACATTTTCCTCATTCCTCCGCATCACATGCCCATGCCATGAAAACCAATTTCCACGTCACAACTTTTCAGTTACCGGTGCCACTACACTTTCAGACTTCTTCTATACTCATGGATGAAAAAGACATGCTGCGTTGACAACAACTAATTAGGGGTCGGAGGACATTATTGATATTTAGGAGACTATATCGACAAGGATAAGTTCAGGAGAAATACTTATTCGTTGTCGAATTTCACTACGTGGCTATGTCTGTACATTATGTTAGCCCTTGAATGTACTCCTTGGCTATCATAGCGTGTGGCGACGATCCGCCAGACCGCCGCTATCGGCGCGGCGCGGCGCCAGTCCACGTGTCGCCGGCTGCGTGACGCATGGGGCAAGGTACTTGGAACTACAGGTGCTATCGGTTTGATGACTACTTTTTATAGAATATCAGGTAGCTCATTACTGTAAAGTAAAATTAATGAGTACCTTTGAAAAAGGAAGAAACTTGGAATCGCTAGTTCTGACCGCCATTTAGAGAACTGGCAAAAGTTGAAAAATTAAAAGAGATCTAGATTTTATCTAGTATCTTTAAATCTAGATGTAAATGTTTCAGATTGTAAGTTTATAGACCTTGGACCATCTGGTCGGAAGTGTGGTAACAACCTAATATATTATGTTGGTAATTTAGTCCTTTGTTTCAAGTTTTATTTTTGTAAAGCGTATCTAACAGTTAAATAAATCACTACAAATTATTTCTTGATTTGCTGTAGCTGCATGTAACAGACAATTTACAAGGCTACACGCACACTACCAATGCAACGGGCAACAAAAAAGCCAACGCCCTCGTGCGGCCACGGCATCAAATAAAATTGCGTAAATATTAAATAATACAAGTTACAGGGGGCACAAAGGGAGGGTTGGACTAATTTAGCGTTTGGCTGGAAGGCTAAGCGGCGCGGCGGCGACACGGGCGGCGCGCGGCGCCTCACGCGACGAAGGCGGCGTCAGTGCGCCGCCGCCGCTGACTCATAACTGAATGTTTTTGAATAACTTTACTCCTGTAAGTACTTATTGAGGTAATTGAGGGTTGGGGTATGTGTAGGCGGCAGGACGAAAATAGATTGCAAGTGGGTGGTTCATAATTGGCCTGGGAACGGATACTCGTGTTAGCTGCGAGAAATCTTATAAATAACAATAAATAAATAATAATAAAGAATCCCTACTAATATTATAAATGCGAAAGTAACTCTATCTGTCTGTCTGTCTGTCACGCTTTCACGTCTAAACCACTGAACCGATTTTGATGAAATTTAGTACAGAGATAGACTAGAGCTCGGGAAAGGACATAGGCTACATTTTATCGCGAAAAAAGGCTTGAGGGGGTTTAAATAGGGGATGAAAGTTCTTATGGAAGTTCGTCATTATCGAAGATGACACCATGAAACTTTGTATTTAGGCACTTGATAAGGAATAAATAAATATTTGTTCTAGCGTTTTTGAAATTTCGTCCTGTATGGGGATGAAATAGGAGATGAAAGTCGTCTGGAAGTCCAAACAAAGTCTCGCTTTCACTTTCGCTTTCGCTTTTATTAAATTTAGTACAAAAATAGACTAGACCTTGGGAAAGGACATAAGCTACCTTTTGTTGTAAAAAAGGCCATGAACGGGTTGAAATAAGGGATAAAAATGTCCATGTGAATTCGTCATTTTCGAAGATAAAACCATGAAACTTGGTATTTAGGCACTTGATAAGAAGTAAATAAACATTTGTTCCAGCGTTTTTGAAGTGTTGACCTACATGGGAATAAAATAGGAAATGAAAGTTCGCAGGGAAGTCCAAACAAATCTGTCTATGTTTACAATACGCATATTCATCGGAAACATGTATATTATTAGTGAAAATGCCGTCTTAATGTATACACGTGGCGCGAGCGCGGGAACTCAAATGTAACCCGGGTATCATGGGAGGAATGGTGGTACTTTTAGCTGGTGACTTCAGACAGACCCTGCCGGTCATTACTAGGGGTACACCGGCAGATGAAATAAATGCCTGTTTGAAAGCTTCTGTATTATGAGTACCTACACGTAAAAAAGTTTTGTCTGACTACAAATATGCGAGTACAACTGCACAATGATTCTCAAGCAGGGCAATATGCGGCTGCTCTTCTAAGCATCGGAGAAGATTGTATGCCAACAGACAGTAACGGCATGATTTCACTGATACGTGAATTCTGTCAAGTTGTCGATAACACAGATGATTTAAAAAATAATGTTTATCCTGATTTACAAATAAATATGGCCAATCGAGAATGGTTGTGTGAAAGGGCCATTTTGGTGCCGACAAATGAGACAGTAGGCCAGATAAACGAACAAATTATGTCAGACGTGGAGGGGGATGTTGTCGAGTACCTCTCAGTAGACAATGTTATTAATACTGAACAAGGGACGTCGTATCCTATAGAATTTCTCAACTCTTTAGAATTATCAGGAGTGCCTTCCCATAAGTTAAGGCTGAAAGTTGGTGTTCCAGTCCTGTTGATGAGAAATCTTGACGCACCAAGGCTATGTAATGGTACACGGCTACAAATTACTCATCTAGGATGCAACATTATAAAAACTATAATCATGACTGGAATGGCAAAAGGAGAAAATGTTTTAATTCCCCGTATTCCAATAATTCCGACAGATTTGCCATTTCAGTTCAAAAGAGTGCAGTTTCCCCTGAAAGCAGCATTTGCAATTACAATAAACAAAGCTCAAGGACAGACGCTTAAAGTTGCAGGTGTACATTTAGAAAAAAAATTGTTTTTCCCATGGGCAACTCTATGTGGCGTGCTCACGAGTATCAACCCCGCAAAATCTTTATGTTTTAGCAAAGGAAAAACAAAAAACGTAGTTTATAAAAATGTATTAAAATAAGTTATTACAGTTAACCACAGCAGTTTGTATGTGTATTATTTGCAAAGTAAGTATCCTAAAAAATAAAAAATGCTGCCCAAAGTAACTATTTCACGCGAACGAAGTCGCGGGTAAAAGCTAGTATTCTATAATATAACCCAAAATGGGTTATTTTTAAAAGTTTTGTTTCTTGGGGCTTTAGTTTAATTTCTGATTTGGTCCACTAACAAATACATTTTCCCTGCACCCTTCTCTAACATAAATTAAAAAGTACATCTTATCAATATTATCAGAGAGGGTTGACCAAACGCGCGTCGCTCGTAGCACTGTGAGAGCTACGGCGTAGCAGCGCTACGATCGCGTAGCCGCTGAGCTTTTGAAACATTTTAGCTTACTCTTCCCTCCTGAAAGCCAGTGTAAGCCTTTTAATTTTTATTCTAACGCTGTGTGATTTAAAGTTTTTGTCATTTTGGTCTACGAACATTAACTACTATATATAATAATGTATTAATTGTTTTTGATACTTAGACTTTTTATTTTTATAAATTTCCTGTTATTACATATTATCTCAATTATTCGTAATAGGTAGTACTGCAAATTTTTATCACCGCTGCACTGACCAAGCGAACATTTACAATCATAATCGAGATTGTAATACTATTTTTTATGCTCACTCTTTTGAAGCTAGTACTGTAGCTGCCAAAACCTTTTGCACTTTTGCACCAACCCGATAGTAATGCTATCGGGTTGATGCAGTCTGGTGGTTATGACAAAAAAATTTTCAACATCTTTTATTTCATGTTTTTCCATAAAGTTCTAAATTACGCAATACGGTCTCAAGTCATCAACGACGAGCAAATTCTTAGCGCCATCAAAGAAAATTCTAAATTCTAAATAAACGCGTGAGTTAGCGAAGACACTCGGCTGTCACCACACCATACTCGTCAGATATCTAGACGATCTTGGGTACAGGAAAGTTTTGAGCCGATGGATACCTCACAAGTTAACTGAAGCAAACCGACTAACCCGCGTTAACATTTGTCAGTCCGTCCTTCTTCGCTCTCACCGAAAGTAGGTACTTTTTGGAAGATTTAGTTACTGGTGACGAGACTATGATACGAGTATGATAACAAAAAACGTAGCGCAGTGTGGCTTCGTCACGGGGAGGAGTTTTCTGTGTCTCACAAATCGAGTCGTACCATTTTAAATAATCGCTTGGGTATGCAACATGTTGCCGCTCGGCTAGTCCCAAAAGACCTGAATTTTTTCCAAAAACTCAATCGCATAAGAGTCGCTGAGGACATGCTAGTACGAGTCCATTCCGACCGAACATTCATGAAACGCATTGTTACTGGTGACGAGACGTGGGTTTACGAGTTTGACATGCAAACTAGTCAACAAGCTTCGGAGTGGCGCCTTCCAACTGAACCGAAATCGAAAAACCACGCTAAAGTCGATCAAAAGTCAAAGTCATGTTTATTTATTTATTTATTTTATTATTTATGTACACACAGCAAAAACATATGGATATGACATAGTAATAATTGAGTGTTTTCTTTGACTATCGCGGTGTTGTGCACTCGGAATTCTTTCCGTAAGGTCAAACAATAAATAAAGAACATTATTTGAGCGTTATGCGGCGTTTAAGGCAACAAATTAGACGAAAAAGGCCAGATGTGTGGAAAGAAAATTCTTGGATTTTGCACCACGATAATGCGCCTTCGCACAAGGCCGTCATTGTGATGGAATTATTGACAAAAAATTCAACAAATACCATCGAGCAACCACTTTATTCACCAGATATGGCTCCAGACGACTTCTTCCTGTTTCCTAAAATCAAATACCTAGGAGAAGACATAAAGGAGAATTCGTGGCGAGAACTGCAGTGCGATTCTGTAACCATCTCACCGTGAAAACTTAGGTGAAGTGAGCGTGGAGTGAGCTATCAGTGTCATCCCACCTGATACTAGGGATTGACCAAGCATACATTTACAATCATAATCGAGATTTTAATAATATTTTTATGCTATTTCTATTTGATCATTTCATATAATTTTAACGCTAATGTTTTAGTTGTCCAAGCATTACTACTTTGTGGGGTTTTAAAATAAAATAGCAAAACAGAAACTCAGTCAGAACCTCAATCTTGTTTTTTTTTTCTTTTTTTTTTCTAGACTAGTTCTGTCGAGTCGGCGTGATCATGCCACACAAACTACGTGGGCTTGGACAACTAAAATACTAGCTTTGAAATTATAATTATTATTTCAAAATGATCAATAGAATTAGCATAAAAAATATTATTAAAATTTCGATTATGATTGTAAATGTTTGCTTAGTCAATCTCTAGCATCAGTGAGATGACACTGACAACTCACTCCACGCAAGTTTTCACGGTGAGATTTTTATATAATCGACCGGCTGAACTCAATTCCGGAAAAAGCGTTTAACCCTTAAATGCATGATTTATTTTATCGTATTGCAAAAAATGCTATTGTATAGGTATTTGTCTATAGAATTTAGATAATAAATATATAATAATTATACACTAATATTAATATTCATAGAGTATATATATTGTTTTGACAAAAAGAGGTGCGTTCAGAAACTCACAGCTATCACAATCTTAAAAAAATTAAATGACGTAGTTTGTTGCCAAATGGCAACATTATGCATTTAAGGGTTAAAAAATGTTTTGATAATTGGATTATTCGTTGGCGTAAGTGTATCGTTTCTGAAGGAGCATACTTTGAAGGTTATAAAATAAAGGATGAATAACTAACATTTTGTGTATTATTGATCTTTTCCCGGTATTTTCTTGAAAGAGTGGTACCTATGCTTGGTTAATCCCTAGTATCAGCAGTAACCATCTCACCGTGAAAACTTAGGTGAAGTGAGCGTGGAGTGAGCTGTCAGCTCTTTTCTAATTGATGAATTTATCTAACAGCCTTCCACAGGTCTGATTGAGTCGAACTTTCGCATTTCGTTACTTCAATGATATTAGAAAAACATAGTAACTTTAAAATGCAGCTGCAGCATCACTTGGGATTTGCAGGATACCCAAGTCTCTTAACTTACAGCAGAGATATCGTGTTTGGGCTCCTTGGTCTCACTGAATGAGTTATAGATAGACGGTGACCACCCTGTGCTGATGATGAAGTAGGAAAGAGAAATGGGAGGACCGGACAAAATGGTTCCCACAGCTAATAACAACCAAACATTTGTCATTAGACAGGCACTTTAATAAAGAGCAATAACTACTATGGCGGTTGTTTTCAAATCGCTGTGTGAAAAAAGTTATGGCGATGTTCTGTAGGACGTATCTGGACGGTAGATAACGAAATACTTGAATAGTAACGTAAACGCACCTAATAACGACCCGTTAAAATCCGCGCTCATTACCGCCCTATTCAGAAAACTATCATTTTTATGTCATGTATTAAAGCTACACAACTGGTTGCTTTAAAAAAAATGTAGATGTATTTGTATTGCAAATGTTCATCTCTTTTTTGCGTGCGTAACTCGACGATTTAAATAATAATTGCTCAGTTCGTCCGTGGACGGCCGACCTTAGTGCATTTTCCATAGTGTGGCATTCCCGATGGCGTAAGTAATCTTGTTTCTTTTTTAGCAGAAGATTATATCGTAAAGCATTTTAATGTAACTTCTAGTTCTTTTGATGCATTTTTGATACTTTCAGGAACACAAGTAATGATTCATTTTAATGAGATACTATTTTATTTTGCTTAAAATTCAATATTAAAAATAGGCGGTAATAGGAACAAAAATCACAATTTTATTCCTATTGTCGACCCATGTCGCTGATAAGTACTTGTCGTATCTTTTGTGTGCCATGATTTTTGTTAAAATGCATAAATTAATAGGCAGGAGGCTATACTAACTCAGTTCCTTAGTATGTTAACTTATATTTGAGCTATTAACGCCATATATTCAAGAGCTTTAGTAGCCGTATACACTAACTTTGTTCTTATGTAAATATTTTGATGAATAAAGGAGGTATAATTTTTAAATAGTGTATTTTTTAGTTGAAATATAATTATTATTCAATATTTTTAGCAACCGCACCACTTAAAATCATATACATGTACAAAAATCACATGTATTTACACAATTCATACACATTCCCTTGGGTCGGTAATAGGTTATACGATTTCCTTTAAGAAAACCTATTACCGATCTACTTGTACATTTACGACGGACCCCTGACTACGTGTTTTTTTATGTGGTATTTATTTTCAAGTAAACATAAAGTTATTTAATAGACATTATAGTATTCCATAATAAACATACAGATTTAAAATAACATAAGCTTAATTATATTTAGCTTTATTATATAGTAATACTTAGCTAACATTTATATGTGGAAGTCATATGGTAATTTTAATTACTATTTGCTATGCGTTTATATATCAGATGATTGTGAAATAAACCGTCCAGCAAAGATCATTATGCGGCCGAGATATGATTGTGGATTTGATTCAGAGTCAGATGAATCTATTTTTTAATTTAATTTTTTTTTGCCAAAGGTTAATTTTCTTCATTTGTTTTATATTTGCTTGTGATTTGACATGACTGCTAGAATTAAGATTTCATTCTAATTTTATATTTCTATATTACATTTTGTAAAATAATATACTAATATTACACTTTACGTTACAAATAATTCATATTAAGTAGTATATTTTTTAAGACTTATTGAAAGCTGTTAAGAATATATAATAACGTTAAGTTTTGATAACATTTTGTAGTGAATGCTGAGATCATAGTTAATCTTAAATTTGATTCAGAGTCACATGATGCTATTTTTTATATATTTTTTTTCATGAATAATTTTATTAATTTGTTTCATTTGTCAATCTTAATCCAAGATTTGATTTTTGATTTGACATGACTACTAAACATAGGAGGCGGTTTACAGTCAAATGCCTTTTCTACTGTTTTAATAGATCACATTTTGTATTTTTGATTCTATTTACGAGTTATGATACTTTTTCAATTAGCGGCGCTAGTAGACGGTAAACCGCCTCATAAATGTTATTGTAATTTTATATGACTATGTTACATTTTTACTAAGATTCTATAATGCCATTTACTCTTGTATAATACCAAATGCCCCCATTGGTTATATATTATAGTAGTTATAATCAATGCTGGCCTTTGGTAATTTGTTATACATAATTCGTATAAATATGATATTTTTTATTGATTTAACGCTGTTAAGAATATACTATTATAAGAATACATATAATTGTTAAGTGTTGATAGCATTCTGTACTTTGTTGGAGCATTTATACAAGTTGTAACTTAAATAACGCACAACCTCTTAAGGGGTCATTGTACTCATCATTATGAACAACTTTTACTATGGGACCAAACCGAAAATCGCGAAAAAAAAATCAGCTGTTCCCTACATTTATGTTCGCATAACTCGTCAAAATGTAGGGAACAGCTGATTTTTTTTTCGCGATTTTCGGTTTGGTCCCATAGTAAAAGTTGTTCATAATGATGAGTACAATGACCCCTTAAGAGGTTGTGCGTTATTTAAGTTACACCTGGTATAAACAGTTCAATATACACGAGCATTTTTATTTAACTTTAACGGTTCCATTTATTTAGTGGTCGGTATTAGGTGTCACATAAACGGTATTAGGCACACACCCGATATTTTGAGTCGGTAATAGGGACATGACCCTTTTTCCTTTTATTTAATATTTAATATTTTAAGTAATTCTTTGATTATCTGTTCTTAAACATAACTAAAAAAATCGATAATTTCAGTACTTGAAAAATTATTTTTATTGAAGCCACATATTAAGAATGTGCTTATTTTTTGGATATCAATCTGAACTCCGCTTAAACTGGCGGTAATGGGTGCGTTTACGTTAAATCACTTCTAGCGGCCTTAGTTGGAATATTCGCAAATGTATGCATTCCGATGATAACAATCCTGACCTGCACCCTAATTGCGTAACACACTATTACTATCAATTTGAATCATTTTGAAGCGTATTGCTAATCCATTGCTCCATATGTTCGAAAAACGTGTCTGCTCAACAACATAAATAACGCAATGAATGTTGTTGAACTGTCAAAATGACCCACCCATGAACCCATTGCTACTAATAGTGTGTTACGCAATTAGTCTGCTGATGACTGACCAGGACGCTACATAATGAAAATCTTGAGTAACTGCTAGTAAACCGACCGAGTGTGGACTCATATGACGACGAGAGGTGTCTTAAAGAGTCTAAATAAAAATTTCCAAAGCTTAAAAAAAAAAACAAGTACTAGATAAAAAGTTTTATACCTTCCACTATTATGTGCTTATGTTTTGGTTTTTCGCGTAATAACATTCATTTTAGAGAGAGAAAAAAAAAACATAATTTAGCCAAAATGTTTGGACTGGTATCATTAATAGGTAATAGGTAATACGGGCTGGTGTCCGCAACTCCACGTCAATGCGCGTATTTTGCGTACGGGTGGGAAAATCGATCATTCGATCCACCCCAGCTCCTCAAGGAAGGCCAGCAACGCCTTGATGTTACTGACCGTCTCACGTAGGGTACCTGGGTTACCGAAGTATTTTGCCCTGTAAGTGGCGACCACCGGGCAGCTTAGAAGCACATGTGCCGCTGTCTCGTCATCCTCCATGCAGGCCCTGCACAGCGGACTGTCTGTTACTCCTATGACAAAGAGGTGTTTATTAAATGACCCGTGGCCAGTTAAAGCTGCAGTCACCGTACGCAGCTTTTGTCTAGTTAGACGGAGAACCTGTTTCGTGAGGCGGCCATCCATTGCGGGAAGTGCTTCCCTAGCCTGCCTGCACTCGCCTTGTTCCGTCCAAAGTTTGTCATGTTGATCTCTGGTGCGTTTCCTTACCAGAGTGCGTAGATACCTGAAGGGGAGTGGCACGATGGGCTCAGGTCCCACTGGTGCCATGCTCGACCCCCTTCTGGCAAGCTCGTCGGCTGCATCGTTGCCTAGCGAACCGCTGTGTTCTTTTATCCATTGAATGGTTATTTTATTGAAGTTACCCACCTGGTTGAGGCGCTGGTGGCACTCGTATATTAGCCCAGAGTCGACTGTATTACTATTCAGCGCTTGCAGTACAGCCATGCTGTCTGAGAGTATGCGAATTGAGTGCCCAGCTAGCAAAACTTGGTATTACAAGTATCCTAAGAGCATATTTTGCTTACTCTTTTAGTACACTTACAAACGTTGGTAAGTGTGGAATTGGGCGCACTTTGTAAGAGTGTTTGCCCTTATTGTTATTGTATTATGCTCTTATCAAGAGTGTTTTCAATCTTATAGTGATCTGCCTAGTGCCGTTGTAAAAGCAATTAGTCTTACAAGTGTCTTACACTGGCATGGTGTAAAGGTAAAATGCCATTGTGTAGCCTTACGAATGCCGTTCTAAGTGTGATTCGCCTTAATTACCTCTTTGTGATCTCAATGTAAGAGTATTTTTAAGCGTGTCGAACATTTTAACAAACAGTTGTGCGCATGCAGTGAATATAATAAAAATCTTTAAAAAAGTAAGTACTTTGTATATTAACTTTTATAATTTAAAATATTTCTACGTTACTTGTATCTTACGTACTGTTATTATAATGTTGAACTACCTGCGGAGTAGGTTTATTCGAAGTATTTTTAATGTAAATAACATTAAAATCTCGGGCCATTTCTGAGATGTGTTTTTGAATAATAGTTATCAATTTAGTAAAATATGAAATAATACAAAATGTCACCATTTTTCCATTATTTACAATCTTACTTATAGTGTACTTCATCAGAACATTTAAAAGCTCAATCGTTTTTAGTTAAATGCACTGTCAGACTTGATATTCTTATATGACTCTAGTTAAGTGAGTTTAAAGACCATTGCTCCTATTAAACACTAGCCTAAAACAATTATCGGTGGCCATTGTTCATAATGTTTGGGTTCCCTAAACAGTGGAAGAACCAAAAATCACACCTAATAATTTTAACTTATAGGTAGCTAATGTTAATATGCTTTTAACATTTAGTTTGTATGTTAATTATTTGTTCTAGCGTAGCAACTGCTGTACCCAAATAAATATGGGCATTAAGAATGAAATTATGGATATCGATTGTTTTTTAAATAAGAAAAAATTCAGAAACCTCAAGAATAAAAAATGGCCTTAGACCCTAACACACTTTATACTGTCTGGAAAATGTATCTTAATATTCAATGAAATATTATTAGGCATGTAACCAAAGTGTTCTAAATGTTTTCTTAACTAAGCCATTATGCCAATAATTTCCTGTCCCTAAGGCAGCAATCTGTATTTATTGGCCCGTTGTTTGAAGAAGCGTGCGAGCATCCTTAGGTAAAAAGTGTTTACTATTTTTATTTAAAATCACTGCAAGTTCATTGTACAGATGCCAGCACATCAAGCTACTACAATCTGTCAGATTTCTTTAATAGATTTTCAACTTAAGCGCTAAAGCATAAGGTTCAAAGTTGATTGGGAAAATCTGACAGTTTCGGGTAGGTTGATGTGCTGGCGTCTGTACGTTGAGTGTGATATGTTACATTTAATGGCCCAGATTTTAATATCTTCGCGCAACTGCAGATTATTTTCATACTCCACAAAGTTTTCGTAGTCAAACTCACGTTCACTGTCATCACTAGACGTAATATCAGTACCACTAGAACAAAAACTTTCTTTTTGTGCGGAATCACCAACCATATTACTGGATCCAGCTTTTCCTGTTCCTGTTCCTCGTAAAACTTGTGAAGATTCTGGCTCTTTCATTAATTTCATGTATTCTTTATTTAATTTTCTGCGGTATGCACCATTTCTTTTAAACCGTTTCCACTTATTTAAATCCATTATTAAACACGGTGCTTTATGTCCATTATAACGCAGTGAAGAATACTTATATCAATAAATGAGATCGGTAATATACTTAATAAAGCATGCTTACGACGTTTGTGAGCTTAAATGTTCTTTTATACAACTTCCAACATGCTACTACTCTTTAATATGATTTAGCTCAGAAAAATTACACTTATAATTTTTGGGTTCTTCAACAGTTGTATATCATGCTTTAGTAAGATCAGTACTCTTTTAAAATACTTACCCAAGAAATCTATAAGAACATACGATCTTATAAGATGCCTAAATAAGTATAAAAAAATATCAAGAGTAATTTTATTAGTCTTACACAAGTGCGCTTGTAAACTTTTGCTCTTATAAATATTTTTGCAAGGAGTTCTTCTATATATCTATAAGACTTCTTTATAAGTTTATACATTCTTTTAGTTCAAATCCCCATTATACATGCCTTTATAAGAGGCCCCTTCTTAATCAGGACACTTATAAATGTTTTACAATGCTTTTATTCTTTTAAGTAATTATTTACAAGACTATTTTGCTAGCTGGGTGATCCTTCACTTCCCTGGCCATGATGGCTGAAGCGGCCAGAGAGATGCCCATGCATTCGGCCTGGAACACTGTGTTGTGGACGCCCAATGGTGTGGCTATGTGTATGTTGAAGTCCTCCGAGAAGATTCCAGCACCTGTACCACTACCTGTTTTGGATCCGTCTGTGAAGATTCGTAGCTCTGCAGGGCGCAGCCCCTCGCAGCGGCGATCCTCGTGAAGTTGGATCTTGTATTTTTTATCAAAGATAAATTGTTTGGGTACCCGGTCATTGGTGGCCTTCGTGATGGGGAACTCCTTGTGGAGTCCCTCAAGCAGCGCAGCGTGTGGTGTATAACTCTTACCCCAGAGGTTTAGTGTGTTGAGACGTACTGCCGCCAACGTCGCTTCCTGTTGTATGAACAGGTGGAGCGGTGGAAGTCCCAGGATGGCTTCAACTGCCGCAGTCGGAGTAGTCCTCATGCAGCCCGTAGTCGCCATGCAGGCCAGTCTCTGTACGCGTTGTAGTTTGCTGGAGGCTGTAACCAGCTTGGTGCGGGGCCACCAGACCACAGCCCCGTAGGTGATCATGGGCCGGATCACTGCAGTGTACAGCCAAAGTGTAATTTTAGGGGATAGGCCCCACTTCTTACCTATCATTTTCCTGCACTGCCAAAAGGTTATGCAAGCCCTGTTAAGTTTATTGTCCAGATGACTGCTCCAGTTCAACTTACTGTCTAGTGTGACCCCGAGGTATTTGACTTCGTTGGCCACCTGGAGTTCAGTATCGAACAGTTTTGGTAGGCGAAAATGGCCTAAAGCTCGTTTATGGGTAAACATGACTAATTCAGTTTTAGTGGGGTTCACTGTTAGGTCAAAATCCCTGCACCATCTCTCTACGATACGTAGCGCTTGCTGAGTGAGGTTGCATATCGTGCCCGTCACCTTCCCCGAAACCAGGATTGCGAGGTCGTCGGCATAACCTACTGTGTAATAGCGGTTGGCGTTGAGTTTAGTGATGAGGTCATTAACCACCAGATTCCACAAAAGGGGAGACAGAACCCCACCCTGGGGGCAGCCTCTGGCTATCATGGCCCTCTGCTGCTCGCCCTCAAGGCGAACCACTCGTTTACTTAACATGTTTGTAATCCAGTCCGTTAGTACCTGTTCTACTCCATGTCTGGAGAGGGCGCTGTTGATGCTGGAGAAGTTGGTTTTGTCGAAGGCTCCTTCGATGTCTATGAAAGTACCCAGACAGGTGCCTTTCTGATGAATCGCTGCCTCTATCTGGCTAACTACCATATGAAGGGCAGATTCAGTCGACTTACCTGAACTGTATGCGTGTTGGTTATCGTGTAACGGTAAAGTCTTCAGAGCGCCATCCCTCAGTTCCCTATCACACAGCCTTTCCAGAGTTTTCAGAAGAAAGGAGGTCAGGCTGATTGGTCGGTAGGATTTGGCGTTTGTATAGTCACCCTTACCTGGCTTAGGGATGAATATTACTTTCACTTCCCTCCATCCTTGTATCTTTAACCAGGGAGAAAACGGAGGAATACGTTAGGGCTAGTATGGAATGAACACCAACGACCACGATGGAACACCTAACTATTTGTAGATGCACTGTGGTAAAAATACGTACAGCTGCGTAGATTTCGGCGAGCCACGTGTCGATCGTAGCATGTTTACTAGTAATATCACACTAATATTATAAAGGCGAGATTTTGTGAGTGTGTGTGCGTTTGTATGTTTGAAATTTGGCAAATAGATAGTTTATAAACAGGTTTAATACATAGAATACTTTTTATTATCCCAATATTCCTACGGGATCGAGACTTATGCGGGTGAAACCGCGGGGCGCAGCTAGTAATATTATAAAGTTTAAAAAGCAAGAAATAAAAGTTAAATTTAAAATTTAAAAAACCCCCGACTCAAGCGAAAACCTCTAAAAACTAAAAAAAATATAATATATTGGGCCTTTAAGTATACGGGGGACGGGTAATGAAAACGCCAAATAGGTAAGGCGAGTGAGGTGAGGTGATCCAGCAATAATAAGTGTAAGCTATTGTAAAAAAAAATATATTTTCATTAGCCATCCCCGACGTGAGGATGCTTGGATCATTCCTACAACTTATACATTTTTTTTTTCGTTTTTAGAGGTTTTTGTTTGAGTCGGGGCTTTTTAATTTTAAATTCAACTTTTTTTATCACGTCCATTGCTATTTTTAGTGTAAACAAACGTTGCTTTCCGCAGTCATGATGATTGCAGATGGATTTGATCCTTTTATCAATATGTAAAAATAAGAAGTTTCAGTTATCAATGGGTGCGTGTTTACAAAACAATCCATAAGTAATTCCAAGGTTTCCGACGTGTATACAACATCACAAAATCACTTGAATGAAACAATTTCATTCAAGATTTACGACTGGTGGGTAGGTACACACCTACCCACCCCCAAAATGTCGTCTATTCTGGCATAGTATGCGTAACGCACCCTGTGGGTGGTGAGTCACCGGTCGAGTTTACTGCTACATCATGAAATTGAGACGCACCCCCCACCCCCGTCTCCACGGTATTATTCAGACCTTTGGTGAGTTTGGTGACTCATACACGTGCTCTGAAGATATTTGGGCTCGTAGCATTACATAATTATGTCTGACTCATCTTTCTTTCAGTTTTTGGCTCCATAAGTATTTTCACAGGGACTGGCTACTTATTCTCTGCAAAAAAATGTTGCAAATATAAATCACTACATAGTATAAAACAAAGTCGCTTCTCTGTCTGTCTGTCCCTATATATGCTTAGATCTTTAAAACTCCGCAACGGATTTTGATGCGAGTACATTATTTTGATCTATCTCGAATGGTTCAGCCAGCGTTTACAATGTAAGCGCAAAAAAATGTGTTTTTTTACGACATCACATTAGAAACCTCTAAAATTATCAGTATTTCTCTACTATATTATGCATGTATTATACATATAAACCTTCCTCTTAAATCATTCTTATCTATAAAAAAAAAAGCGCATCAAAATCCGTAGCGTAGTTTTCAAGATCTAAGCATACATAGAGACAGACAGACAGCGGGAAGCGACTTTGTTTTATACTATGTAGTGATCAGCATTGCACCCGTGCAAAGCCGGGGCGGGTCGCTAGTAATAATATAAATTTGTCCAAATCCACGCGTGTACCCTATAGGTCGAGCTTCTGTTGGCTGTTGCACCGTGCGCATCACTGTGGTACCGTATAAGAAAGTTTTGTATAGTAATGTAACATACTGATTCCATCAAAGGAATGCCTGGCAGAGGTATGTTGCGTAAATCTGCTTAATTAGACATTTATGTTACACTAGCGGCCCGCCCTAGCTTCGCACGGGTGCAATGTTTTTTTTTCGAATTTCCGAAATTTTCTTTCATACAAACCTTGTCTTGGCAATACCGAACATAAAAACAAAAATAATTATCCAATTTGGTGCACTCATTTGGAAATTATGCGCGTACAGACAAGTCGGCGACTTTGTTTTATACTATGTAAGGATGGCAGATTATTTGTGTCCCATTAGTTGGATTGTGAAAGGTTTAGGTCATACTTAACTTAGCACCACATTGCACTGATCGTGCAGGACTGAATGCCAATTCTCGTAATTTATAACGTTAAAAAATCTAATCGCAGTCTCATCTCGGCAATACACATGCCAAAAATGTAAAATAGGTATTTTTGACAAACTGAGACTGAAAACAGACTGTGAACTTTACGAGAAAATGTGAACCGCAAACATAAACAGGACAAATACATAGACGGTAAACTGTGTTAGTCTCTCTCTGTTGGTTATGTTTTGTTCCATCTTCTATGTATGACTGATGTAGCCTTATAAAACTGATCGTTTGATAAATATATCACTTCTTTCCTTAATTGCAATAGTAATTAATTTTAGCAACATTTGTATTGAAATAATATTGTTTTAATTTTGGCGGGAATTCATAAACCACCAAGTCAGTCACTTGTCAGTGGCGACTGAATAGTGCGACCGCTATCTCTTTCTCGTTCACACTCGCGAAATAAAGTTTGTAATTCACCATACGCATGCGCCATGTCCGCGTACGTCACTCGGCCGCCATGTGACAGTTCGCGGCCAATCGCCGGCAGTCGTTGTTAGTGTGATGTTGGGTCCTCACGCACACACCTAAGATTTATCATTAGAGTTTTTGACGTTCACTAACCGGAGTAGTGTTACTTCACTATACGATACGTTCGTTACCTGAATCTTTTAAACTTTTAATTAATTAACCGTAGTTATCAAAATTAGTGCCGCGCGTTAACAATACAGTGTTAGAGTTCGCGACATAATCTGAGACAATTCTTGGAAGTACTGAGCGTCGAGACGAGAGACCTTGATAACTAGTTCCTTGGCCGAGCGAGAGCGAAGAAACAGTTCACAGTTATTATTATAGGATCATTCATGCTGGAGGTACGTCTATAGTTTACAATTTGTGAAGTACATCGTGTGTGTTTGCAAATCAGTTGATCGGTATTGAGTTAAAAAGTGAGGTTTAGTGCGTTCAAAGTTCATGAAAGTACGCTCTGAAAGTGGGAAGTGTTATGTTTTAAAACGAAACGAGTTATGACGAAGTTAATATAAATGTGCGTTTTGATATTGTCGCGTGCGGAAGGACCGCTGTGAGGTGTCCGCGGCCCGCGGCCTATTCGTACCGTGCCATGGACATCGGCGGAGGTAAACTGTACGACATGCATGTAATATGCCATACATTTTTGTTTCTGGCGATCTGCATCCGTCATTGCACTTAGTTGTTTGCACTTAAAAGTTTTAAAGCAAAGGAAACGGATCATTCAGCCTAGTCTGGTAAACTTTGGTGCATTTTCAGCCAGTAATTGTGTAGCTTCTCAATGTTCTAGTTAGCTGGGTGGTTGAGTGTAATGTTCTATTTATATCCTAAAAGCTGGCCGCACACTCGAAATAATACATAAAATCTGCTTTCGATGTACGTTTAGTTATTTCCATGTTGTAGTTTCAATTCATTTTCATTAATACCTACACATTCTAATCTCTTCTTTGCCTTTTCGCACTTCGCACTGCTTTTCAATCTTTTGTCAATACTTTTTCTGTTCCTTGGTCTATTTTTAGCTTCTAGTTTCGTTGACTCGTACAAAGATACCTATTTCACTCACTGTGCACCTATTTATTTACATTTCTATTATCTGTGGTCATAATCTCAGAAGCAGAATCTAGACACTAAATACCTACGTGATACCTAGCCAATTAATCACAAGTAATTTCATTTCTGAATGTGTTATCATTCTGTAAACAAGTCAAACAAATTACATATATTTTTAAAATGGTCATAGCATGCTTTGCTATTTTGTTTCCTAATAAATGTCAAAGTTTGACAGGCTTCAGTTTTGACAGATGATGTATTTAATGTGTGGTCAAAGTCTTAAAAATAAAATCTCAGTCCATTCTAAAAATCTAGATCTACCCTCCTTTCAACTTCTATATTCAATTTGCATGGTTGTTGTCTTGAAAAAACTTTTTTATTAAATAAATTAATTGATACAGGACTCATTATTGTCATATATATATTATGTGAGTGATAAGTTCAGTTGTTCTGGTAGCTTTGTTACTTGGTGCCAAGATAAAACTTGAAACTAAAATAAATGAAGATCACAGAGATGCAATTTTAGGGTAAGGGCAATATCATATATTTAACTGAAATCACTTTTAATGCTTTCCTGAACTACTAGTAAAAGCATAATGATTAACCTTAAGGTAAAAATTTGTAACACGGAGCATAAGGTGGGTGTGACAAACCCATGTGATAATTAGATATTTTTACAGTTTAATATTGATTTTAAATTATTTTCTTAAATTTAAAATATACAACGTGTAACGTTAAATGCGCAAAACCTCAGACACCCCAACTGATTTTTAATTCAATTGGCCTATTTCAGAGAGAAAATAAATCATTAAAAAAAATGTAAAGGTTTTATGTGCTGTTTTAGTTTTACGGGCCGTTCTGATCGTTTCTTGCGTCTGTGACGACGCTTTATCGAGGGAGGAGTCGTCACCGGGCCGCTGCGCCGTGCTTACATTGGCTTGCTTGACCTATTAATAAATAGACACGACAACGTTTTTAATGAAGATTTTTTGAAAAATGTGACCTATATTAAAAAGTGGTTCAATTAATTCTGCTCGTCATTCTGATCAAACTATTTTCAGGTTTTGCGCATTTAACGTTACATGTTGTATATGTATATGTATTAAAAAAAAATATACAGGTTGAAATTGAAAACATGCGACAAATCGAAATGAGAGATTGTACACTTTTACACAACTTTTACTATGAGATAAAACCTGAAATCACGAAAAAAAAAATCAGATGTTCCCTACATTTATGTTCACATAACTCGTCAAAACGTAGGGAACAGCTGATTTTTTTTTCGCAATTTCAGGTTTGGTCCCATGTTAAAGTTGTTCATAATGATGAGTACAATCTCCCATTTCGATTTGTCGCATGTTTTAAATTTAACCCTGTATTTACATGTCATAAAATATTGAGTGATTTATTAGGGTCGGGGTGTATTATACCCACTATTATGCTTGCCGGGTTAGCCATAGTTAAGTTTAACTATGGCTAACCCGGCAAGCAAAACCCAATAATAATAATATTACCAACCCAATAATATTAATAACCCAATAATAATATTATTCCTATTTAGTTAAATAGGAATAATAAAACATCGAAAACTACTTTTTGATAGTTCAAAGATGACTCAACATTCAATAATTTTTACATTTATTATATTCTGTATGTAGAAACTTAGTATTGTTCAATAATCCTAAAAAAAAATCTTTGTAATTTCTTACCTTATCAGCTAAATCATTTTGGTCCATAATTAATTTATATTTAATTCATGCAAAATGATACTTATTGATTCGCAAAGGCAGAACATGGTGCTTAAAAATGTGAGAGCAATACATTTTCACACTATTTGCATGACCTCATTTATCGGAAATGACGTAGGTACCCACATTGTATTTCACACATAACTTAACAAATATTTTTCATATTTGTTGGCATGTATGTAGTAATATGAAGCCTGTCCATCATCTTTATTGTTAATGGATTCTGCTTTCCCTTATAATGACCTATAATAACTACACAAAAAAATATTACAAGATACCCTTTATTTTCTTTTTGTGTCCTTTTTTGTGCCATACCTCTTTAGTTTCTTTATGTATGAAAAGTTGGTACTTTCCAATGTTATTCATTACCTTTTACTACTAAATTGAGAAAATGATGAGCTGAAATTGTGTGGCATGCAAATGTTCATGTTTTTTGTTTCATACTATAATTCTTGTTATAAGCATAGCTATATTTTCCATCTTCTAATTTGCTTGTTTATTTTAAAATGCTAAGTAACTAATTCCATAATTTATTACAAGTTCTGTGAATCTATGAAATATTTAAAAGTTACCTTGTTGATAAACCATTTATTTATTATTTATATACAACGTGTCCCAGAAATCAACGTCAAGCCGAAAACGGGCAGTAGGCCAAGTCGTGACAGCTATTAGAAAAATATAAAAAAAAATCTTGGACATGTACTTTTCGAATTATAAGCATTCAAAAATAAATCTCAAAAAGTGACACCCTGTGATGGTTTTTCAAGTCCTGTGACTACATTATTAACATTTCGGTAGTTTTTTTCTCTGTGATGTAACCATGAATAACCCTTCTGTAAATTACAGTTAAAAGTAAAACGTAACTGCCTCAGTTCTAAATTAAATGTTAGATTTTTGCCCAATATTGAATTCAAAATAATGACATCACCCAACTTTAACCGACTGTACTGAAAAAAAAATCTACTACACTATTTTGGCAAGTAACTTTAAAAGATGGCGCGTTTAGTCAGGATTCCAAAATGGTATAACACATACTAATTGCTACTTCTTAATTGAGAAAAAACATTTTTTTTTTATGAAGCCGTATTTCATAAAAGTTCGATTGAGACGAAGAGTGACGTTATTTTGACTAGTGTGAGCGAGAAAGATTCATTTTAGCTAATGTGAGGTGACGCTACTTTGACAAGTGGGAGCGAGATAGATAGTGACGCTACTTTTATCTAACTAAGAGGGAGACGGATTGACACATCATTTCATATGTGTGAGTGAAACAGATAGAGACGCTACTCTGGCTAAACAGGGATGCGTCGGCAAATTGTGCAATACTGCAGTACGTTACGCTCTTTCGTTGACTGCACATCTTTTTGTATTCGTATTGACTTCGTACTTACAACTGTGGCTTTGTTTATTGGACTTGATTTGCATTGTAATTTGGATTTATCTGCACCGTTTCTGACAACCCCGGACTTGTTTTAATCGCAACCCCGTGTTTGTGTAGTGTTTTATCATGCCATCTCGATACACCGCACAGGAATACGCCAACATGCATCTCATTTATGGAGAATGCTTATGCAACGCCAATGCCGCAGCAAGAGTGTATCGTGAGAGATACCCGAATGCTGAGCGTCATCCCGATCATCGAGTATTTATTAATGTGCATCGGTCATTATCAGAGGGTCGATTTCCTAGCCAAATGGTTAGCGAGGGAAGACCCGTTATGCCCTACGAAGCCGAAGTCTTGCAAGCAGTTGAAGAAGACAGAAGTATCTCAGTACGTGGAATTGAACAGAGCATAGGAGTCCCCAAAAGTACTGCACATCGTATTTTAAAAAAGAACGAGTTTCACCCATACCATGTACGACGAGTACAAAGTCTGCTACCCCGAGACTACCCAGAGAGAGTACGATTTTGTCGAACGATGTTGCAGAGGCACCGAGAGGACCCGCGATTCTTTGAAAAAATTCTATGGTCCGATGAATCAACATTTAAAAAGGACGGTTACATGAACCTCCACAATTTGCACGAATGGCACGTGGAAAATCCAAATTTGATGCGGGAAGATAGATCTCAGTACCAGTTTAAAGTAAATATGTGGACGGGAATTTTGAATGGTAAAGTTATTGGTCCAATCGAGCTGCCGGAGAATTTAAATGCCCAGGGTTATTTGAACTTCTTACAGAACCAATTACCAGAATTATTGGAAGAAGTGCCACTGAACATTTACGGCAGCATGTGGTATCAACAAGATGGCTGCCCAGCGCATTATGCTCTCACTGTACGAGAGTTTCTCAATCGAGAATACCCCGATAGGTGGATTGGGCGGGGTGGTACAATTTCGTGGCCTGCCCGTTCACCCGATTTAAACCCCATAGATTTTTTTTACTGGGGTACGATAAAGGATAAAGTGTACTCTAAACCAATTCAAGATTTAGACGAGCTGCGCCAAAGAATTGCAGAAGCCGCTGAATACATCAACTCAAGAAGATACGCCCGTCTTATTACGCGATCATTTTTAAATAGATGTAGAACTTGCATTGCAGCTGAAGGAAAACAGTTTGAACATTTGTTATAAAACTTCGTAAATCTGATTTAATAAAAATTATAATAAAAGAAATCCAACGACTGAATTTTATTTCAAATGCACCTAAAACCAACAATGTACTTTTTTTCCTCAATTAAGAAGTAGCAATTAGTATGTGTTATACCATTTTGGAATCCTGACTAAACGCGCCATCTTTTAAAGTTACTTGCCAAAATAGTGTAGTATATTTTTTTTTCAGTACAGTCGGTTAAAGTTGGGTGATGTCATTATTTTGAATTCAATATTGGGCAAAAATCTAACATTTAATTTAAAACTGAGGCAGTTACGTTTTAACTTTTAACTGTAATTTACAGAAGGGTTATTCATGGTTAGATCACAGAGAAAAAAACTACCGAAATGTTAATAATGTAGTCACAGGACTTGAAAAATCATCACAGGGTGTCACTTTTTGAGATTTATTTTTGAATGCTTATAATTCGAAAAGTACATGACCAAGATTTTTTTTTATATTTTTCTAATAGCTGTCACGACTTGGCCTATTGCCCGTTTTCGGCTTGACGTTGATTTCTGGGACACGTTGTATACTTTATTGTACACCACAAAAATATACCTACTTATAACATAAAAAAATACATCAAACATTATAAAATAAACAATGGGCGGCCTTATCGCTTTCTGCAATCTCTTCCAACCAACCTTGGAATGGACAGTGATTTTCCTGGACATAAAAACCACCAATGTGTTAATAAAATATCTGGGGCTATTTTTGTCAGTCCATGTGGGTGGCAATAAGTGCATTTGCTTATTCACTTCAATGCAGGTTTATGTGGTGCATTACGAGATCACAATATGATCGAATATAAAATAGTAAATTAATATGTATGTAGAATCTACTTAAAAAAAGCAAGCCAGAGTGATTATAATTAGGTACAAGCATAATAGGGAAGTTGGTTGCGTCACTTCTTCCCAACAAAAACACTATGAAGTGGTGAAGGGTGGGCAATTTCGGAGATGTTTTATGTAATTTTGATGTTCAAAAAGTAAGTGTTGATTCTCAGTCTAATCGAAAATAAATCACATTCGTTTTTTTTTATATTTATTTCTATTTGTACAATCAGGCTTGTCTGGTGAAAAACCTAAAAAAGCCATAAGCAGTTAATTAATAACTAAATTATTTTTCTTTTTTTTTTTTTAAACGTTGCCCCGCACAATTTCTCCTGTATCGTGGGTGCACTTACAAACATTTAAACTCACATACACAAACAGCCAGACCCGGAACAACTACTTGTAGGTCATACAAATATTTGTTCCGTGCGGGAATCGAACCCGCGACACGCAGCGTACAAGTCAATCGCTTAACCACTGCGCCAACCGTGCGGTCAATTGATATAAGATACCTAAATATACGTATTTTGGTATGTTAGATCAACTTGATAATTTCTTTCTAATTACAGTTTTCTTCTAATTACAGTTTTCTTCTAATTACTCATTTTAGATATCAATAGGTGTCATTAACTAATTCAGGATGATATCTTTTTCATAAGTACGTCATATTGATGCCCTGCCTAATTAATAAGTGAATAAAGCAATTTAACCATATTATTTTTATATTTTAAAATAGATAATGGAAAAAAGCACTATTTTCCATGTTGCTTTCTAAACCCATTAAAGATCTCCGAATTTATGGATATGGCTAAACTTGGATGAAAATGTTAGCATCACAGGTCACATGATAACCAAGGAGTCAAATTCGGTCTAGAACAATAAATAATTGATTGTCATTGCTCAGTGATGAGTTTAAAACTAACCATGCCATAATGTCTAATTTTTTGCAGATTATATTGTGAAATTTTAAAAATAAAGAAGACACATAATTTATTATTATAAAACAATAACAAAAAAAAAAAACTTTCAACCTGGCAGTATCCCTCGTGCATAAAATTAACACGACATAAACACATGCACAAAATGGGGAGCGGTAGAAAGCCATCATACATCAATCAATGTGGTATAAAAAACTCACAAAAATCAATGTTTACTGGATTTTCAGTTTTCCCTATTTTTGTTTTGATAGCTGCTAATGTGTGGGAGGCTTATCTCTTAGTGTTAGGATCGGTCATCTGACCTAACTATTTAGTGGGAGATGCTATGGCAGTCAGTGTCTGGCCGCAATCCCGCGAACATCGAGTGGTAGCTTGAAGTATAGAGTGGTAGCTTGAAGTATACAGTCATAAAGTATTAACGAAAGTCACGGACGACCATGTTGGCAAACATGGTTTTGGACGATTTCGAGGAAGTGATAAAAAACTTAATTCAGTTTTTAGGTATGTTTTTATTTAACTTTATCTATTACTTGATTGAAGACTGGTGCTCTGCTGTCACATCTGACACCACTGTCATAGCGAAATAAAATTATTATTGCTAGTTCACTTACAAAATAAGAAAAAAAAAAGATTTTTAACTACCCATCTAAGGCTGGAGCTCTGCATTAATAAAGACAATTGGCATTTTTTTAAATATCTTTTATGTTTGTTTTATATGCATTATCTTAAACAAAATTTAATTAAAAAAAAAAAAAAAACTTTCTTTAATTGAAAAATCATTTTTTTTTTATAAATATTTTTAGAAGCGCTAAGTTGACTTGACATCATATATTTTATTCTTAAGATTCTAAAACATCAGCATATCAACATAATATAGTAAAACATTTACATTATTAGTTGTGACATTAAACTTATTGCAATAAATGACTTGCTATTAGTTTTAATTTTTGTTTTTATGTAAATTACTAATTCTTAATGCTCGACCATGAGTCAGTTAGAAAATTGAACACAGGCAACTTGTTCATCCTTTTTTCCGTTGGATTTTTCACTTTCTTAATTAAAGCAAAATAATTAGGGAACCAGGTACTCTACTCTGCACAAGTTATCTACTGAAAACTTACCTCACTTAATTCTACTTCCTACTATCCTACAAATATATATATACAACGTGTAACGTTAACTGCGCAAAACCTCTTAAGGGGCTACCTGAAATCGCGAAAAAAAAATCAGCTGTTCCCTACATTTATGTTCGCATAACTCGTCAAAATGTAGGGAACAGCTGATTTTTTTTTCGCGATTTCCGGTTTGGTCCCATAGTAAAAGTTGTTCATAATGATGAGTACAATGACCCCTTAAGAGGTTTAGCGCATTTAACGTTACACGTTGTATATACTAATATATAGACGATCGAATTTTATTTGCAGTTCATATTTGTAAGTGTTGGCTTCGTTGTTTATTTTACCTGTAAGTAATGGTTATTTACTCTTGTCACCTTTATGTTACTAATGTGAGTAATTCATATTATTTTCCTCATGCTAATAAGTCTTTGTCATTAATCTCGGGTCGTTGCCAGGGGAATAGAATTTGTCTTGAGGTGATTTGTGTTCATAATTGAATTTCGATGTCCTGGCCGTCGACGCCTACTTCTGCCGGTCGATTCTGTAAAAATCTCACCGTGAAATCATAAGTGAAGTGAGCACTTAATAGTGTTAATCCCTAGCGAATGACAGCTCACTCCACGTTCACTTCACCCAAGCTTTCACGGTGAGATGGTTACAGAATCGCACGGCTGGACATAGTTCCTTTTATAACATAAATCATCATCTTGAATCCATTGAGTGTCTGTGGAGTGGCTCATGCGATCCACACATGTTTAGTAACAGACATACTGAGTCGTCTCTCCTACTCAAGTCAATCTTAAGGTGTGTCCAAACACGGCGTGCAAGGTGCGCGGCAGCTACGCGCGGCGTTCGCTGAACACAAATTTGCCGCGCGACTAGTTTAGACCTTCTGCGCGGCAGTGTTGCGCGGCATGTCCGAGACACGCCGCGCTCTTTATTTCGTATTCAAACCACAATGAAAGCGGCCGCGTGTGTTGTTGCTCTGCTTATTATTCGTAAATTACGTAGAAGATTGTTGGATAATCACGAGAGCAACTTGAAAATTTGATTTTTTGTTTGTTGAGATATCTTCACAATTATGGTGTCAAATGAAAGGTCTAGGTCTAAAACCATTTTATCATCATCATCTGTTTGTTTCCCTTCTATAAGAACTCAAAAGACTTTTCATTTTCAATTTTAAAGCTGCTTTTGGTTGTACGAATGTTTTTGCTATTTCATCCCATAGATCTTCTCTCACGTTATTATTGTGATATTCTTTACGTCTAGTATCCCATAATGGACTATGGGAGCCATAAATTTCAATAAGACGAATTGCTGTTTCGTTATCCATTTTACCTGATAAAATACATCCGTCCACACACAACCACTAGTAAACCAACACTAACACCGTTCGCGGCGATCGCCGCACGCGGCAGGTAGCTCGCGGCTGCCGCGCGCGGCAGTCGTCCAATCATAGCGCGGCTAGCCGCGCGCGGTAGCCGCGCTCGAATGCCGCTTTATGTTTGGACACACCTTTACTGTTCCAACGAATGGGTAGTTGCATGATATTGAATACTATATATTCTAGTAGATAATATATCCACACATGTAATACAATAATAGAATTCGAAATCAAATTTGAAATCGGTCGAAAAATAAAAAACTTATAACTTATAGAAACTTTTTGTTTTATATGGCGATACTGAACTATGACGTCACAATTCAGTATTTCCCTCTCTGTCTAATTGAGAGTTTTGAACGCTCATATCTTTTCAATTTTTAAAAATATTAAAAAAACTGTTTATAACAAGCTATTAGTGAGGTACAAAAGCTTCAATTTAAATAATAAAAAAAAAATTGTCAACTCGCGGATTGGCACGCCGGGGTGCAGCGAGGCAGCGCAAACAGCTTACCATACTGCGCTACAGCAATTTGGAAAGCTCTTGCGTGAACCTGCGACATCAAAAAATATCCACTCACTATTATTTCTTGTCAATGTGCTACCAACTCCACATAAATTAACGTCGTTGGCAAGTTTATCTTGCCATAAATCCTCGTTGCATTCAACAAAGTAGGTATAGCGGGTAGGTTTAAATTATAACTCATAATAAACGCATACAATGTGCTCGCTTATAAATTCAGAATTGTGAATAAAACTAATAAGGGGTCATTTGTATGCAGTACGAGTGGCAGTAAGGCATCCACTGTGCATTGTAATAAAGGCTATTTTCTATCGCAATCACTTGTTCATGTACTGCTATCTTTTATTGTCAACACTTAAGGGAACGGTCTAATATGTCTATATATACTATTGTAATTTCGATGTTTGACTCATTCCGCTGATCAAGACACTTTGTTCAAATTGGTCTGAGAATAAGAACCCTTTGAAGGTCAAAAGCTATAAATATGCAGCCTCCACAACGCCCACGCTCCTCCACCCCTAGTATTGATGCTGGAAAGACGCAACAAACTCCCCCGCAACAAGTTTTCCGTCTGTTTAGTTTAAGAACTTATTTAAAAAACTTCACATTTTACCGTTACCCTGCATGTACAGACGCCAGCACATCAGCTACTACAATCTGTCAGATTTCTTTAATAGATTTTCAACTTTAACGCTTAAGCATAAGGTTCAAAGTTGATTGGGAAAATCTGACAGTTTCGGGTAGCTTGATGTGCTGGCGTCTGTACATCAAGAACTATGTACATATGCTGGTAAAACAAAATCCGCACTATTTTCGCATACAATCAGAAGTAAGCCACAAAAAGGGTTCTGCTCGAAATAAGTGCAAATACGAATTAAATGTACCTCAATGAAGATTGCAAATGCTTAGGAGGAATGTATACGTTACTGCCATTCAGGTGTACCTAACTTCCCATCTCCATGTTCAAGAAAAATCTGACAAGTTCGTTATTGGATAATTGCTTTAATGATAGTGAATAAATGGAATATTGTAAAAATCCAAGATGACATGTACTTAATTTTCACATTGATTTTAAAGTAAGGACTACCTAATTATAATAATATTAATTCATATTGGACTTACCAATTGTAAATCACCAATTTTAAAATTAATATTGTACTTAGGGCTGATTTTTTAAACGCGAGTTAACTTTATCGGAGGAATAATTTTGAATTTTTGACAGTTTTCCATACAAAAACTGTCAGACGTCAATTTTATTCCACACTAGCTGCGCCCCACGGCTTCACCCGCATAAGTCTCAATCCCGTCGGAATATCGGGATAAAAAGTATTCTGTGTTAATCCTGGTTACAAACTATCTGTGTGCCAAATTTCATCAAAATTGGTCCAGCCGTTTGAGCGTGAAGAAGTAACAAACACATCCACACACTCACAAACTTTCGCATTTATAATATTAGTGTGAAATAAAAATTATCGGTCGATTGACAAAACAGCCCTTAGTTATATAAGAACGACATTTGAATATTTGTACACCATTATGTTGTGGTAGAGTGTATAGAACTTAAAAATTATTAACACCATACTATGTAAAACTACATTCTTATAAATAAATAAATTTTAATTCTAACTACTTGATCAATATCTCCACACGTTTGCAAACTTATTTTCTCTTTACCTTAGAAGTTCAAGCTACCATGCAATAAGGATATTAGTAGCACAATAATATCACCCTCCCGCATCCAGTCTACCCCAGCCACCTCCCACACTACGCTTGCCGATACGCGGTCTCCACTCCAGCACAGGATAGGGTGTTGTGGCGCAGTCTGGGAGAGGCCTATGTCCAGCAGTGGACTGCGATAGGCTGAGTTGATGAATATCACCCTATTTATATTACTGTCCCACTGCTGGGCAAAGGCCTCATCTCATACAGAGAAGGCCCGAGCATTGATCACCACGCTTGCTCAAGACGGGTTGTCGATTTTGGACTTATACAACGTGTAACGTTAAATGCGCAAAAATAGTTTGATCAGAATAACGAGCAGGATTAATTGAACCACTTTTTAGTATAGGTCATATTTTTCAAAAAATCTTCATTAAAAACGTTGCCGTGTCTATTTATTAATAGGCCAAGCAACTCAATATTTGTGCCCTTCGACAGACATGGCCAGCCCACTGCCACTTCAGTTTGCTTACTCTGCAAGCTGTCGGTTACTCCGGTTCTTTCAAAAATGTTAATGTTTTCCTTCACCGATGTTTTTATTCATCCAATAAGGGGCTGTTCATTTATTACGTAAGATAATTTCAACTAATTTGTGACCCCTACGTAAGAAAAAATAAGACTTGAATGAACGCTTCCCCCTTTGAATCTTACGTAAGATTAGTATCTAGAATAATCTAGACCCCTCCCACCCCCATGTAAGAAGAAATAAGACTTATTGCCCCCCCCCCCCCCCTCCCCGAAATCGTCTTACGTAATAAATGAACAGCCCCTAAGGAAAATCCAGCCGGTCGATTCTGTAAAAATCTCACAGTGAAATCATAAGTGAAATGAGCACTTAATAGTGTTAATCCCTAGCGAATGACAGCTCACTCCACGCTCACTTCACCCAAGCTTTCACGGTGAGATGGCTACAGAATCGCACGGCTGGAATATCAATTATCGTCATGTTGTTTGTTAGCATTTTTTTCCTCGTATCAAAACTGTTGGTACAGACGCCAGCACATCATGTTACCTGAAACTGTCAACTTTTCCCAATCAACTTTGAACCTAATGCTTTAGCGATAAAGTTGAAAATCTATTAAAGGAATTTGACAGATTGTAGCTTGATGTGCTGGCGTCTGTATTATTTTTCGTTATAAAATATTTTGAGCTCTCAATGCTGGGTGATTCACTATTTCCTGCTTCCCTTATCCGTAGCTTGGTCACAGCCAAATCGTAGCCTGAACTTTGAACTTCCTTTTTAAAATTAAAAATATTAGCATATTCCTCATTTCATAATCCGGTATCTGTGTTCAGGTTATCGCATTGCAATATCTGTTTCCTACCTTAGTTAGTCATAATGATACTTATCATTTGGAATTCAATCTCGTTAGATTTCCCTTCGTCGAAAGGGGAACGGAATGGTGACAGACAATACAATAGTTATTTTGCCCCTAGCCACCGTGATGATACCTTATTTATGTCTTCTACCCTTCAAGTTAGCCGCTACTTGGTCTTTTTTCTTGCCGTCTCGAAACTTAGTACAAAGCAGCATTACAGATTAGGAAGGATTTTCTACGTTTCGTTTGAAATACTTTTTGATTGTCTAAATAATGTTATTATCGTTTAGGTCTCAAAATTGAGCAAGTCTGTCGACCATTTTAGTAATAAATTAGTCCAGAAGCTGATAAAATATGACCCCGACACGAAATGACTTAACCCCTATTTTTTGTACCAACGTGGCTTTGATTGTAATCATACATTTTTTTATAAGTACCTAATTTAGTGCATTTTCCTTCATAAGTTGTTTTAATCTCACTCAATGAGTTAGCAATCATAATCAGCCAATAGACATTTACTTACTATTGTTCAAATAATTAGGTTAAAAAACCTTTTAGGCAGACAGAAAGTAGCCTAGAATACACTTAATTTTGATCAAGGACTCGGTGGTTTTCCTTTCCCACGCAAACTCGTGCTGACAACATATTGTGGCCGGCATCCAATATCTACCAGATTCCACGAACCAGTTCTTGCGACCATCCCACATGGAGCATATTGGTATTCTTTGGGTACACCGGTTGTGAAGGTGCCAAAATGCTAGCCCATCTTCCTTTACTCCAACATTCACAGTTTGTCTGTCTTCAAAAGTAAGGCTCATCGCTTTCAGATCCTCATCCTTTAACTTTAACTTTCATTAAATACTAGCTTTTGCCCGCAGCTTCGCCTATGTGTAGGTTGGAAACTATCCCACAAGGACGTTCTATAGGGATAAAAATCCTATGTACTAAACTCCTAACTCAGGCCATGGTCTACCTGTGTGCCAAATTTTATCCAAATCCCTTCAGCCGTTGAGACGCGAAAAGGTAACAGGCAGACAGACAGAGATCCTTGTTGCTAAAGTCGAGCAATAAGAACGGGGGTTATGAATGAGACCTTCACATTTTCCTATTAGTAACTGAACTTTACCCGTGAACTTCTTTTAATTTCAAGCAGACTTGTTCTGTAACCGGTTTTGAATTTTGAAGAAACGTATATAAATAAGTCTGCACTCGGCAGAATGAGACGTTCATTATGGATTTTGTATTCATTGTTCACGGATCCCATAACATTTTGATTTTCTGCCTTTCCTGCCACATTCGAAAAATAGCGCCTCGATACACTAACCGAAAAACTCCAAAAACGTAAAGAGATACCTAAGCGCTCTAGTCGTGCGATTCTGTAACCATCTCACCGTGAAAGCTTGGGTGAAGTGAGCGTGGAGTGAGCTGTCATTCGCTAGGGATTAACACTATTAAGTGCTCACTTCACTTATGATTTCACGGCGAGATTTTTACAGAATCGACCGGCTGTACACAAGTAACTCTGCCGGCCAACAATATTTGCGATTGGTAATTTTGCTTTAGACCTGCTCTCAAGTATTATGTATTACAATCTACTATCGCTGCTTGTATAATATCAAAGCCATGGCCATTGAAGAAGTATCGTTGTTAATATAAAAACGATAAAACGATTTAATCAGTCGTTAAGCCGTACACCGAGCAGTAAACAAGTGTTTAGCTTGTCATTATTTTGTTGCCAATAGCTTTAATGTTTATGTAATAAATTTTATTTAATTTATTGTTTTTTAGTTGTTTGTACGCTTTCGTCACTTTTATGCTACCTATTGTCCAAAATGTTCAATACGTCTTTAGGTGTCTCAATCATCCCATTTTGTACCAATTATGTACACTACTGGGCAAGCAAAATATAATCTTGGATATAAATAACAACGCAATATTAATAAAACACGATTTCAATAATCCACCAGCCAAAGTTTTCTGACGTTTTCATATTCATAATAATATTGTAGTATTTTTTTTTTCAATCATCTTTTATTGTTTTCCTAGTTTATTTTAATTACAGACATTCCGAACTCCATAATCTCGGATCAATAATTACCGGGAGCTTTGACAAGCGCCTTTGACGTCATCGGGAGATGTATGACGTACATACAGACGGGTTCGTCTGAAGCTCTCTATTTGCTGACGTCATTCCGTCGACGATCGTAGGCGTCTTGATACCTCCGGCCCTGTACTAAACCCGTTGGTTATCTTTAGCAAAGATTCTTTATTCAGTGATTTCTCATTCACTGTACATTTCATTGATATTGTACGGTAGAATATCAATGAAATAATAGATAAGGTAGAATTTCTATCTTATCTGCTGATATACAGTGCGGCTGTCGATAGAATGCGTTCCTGACACCTGTCAGTGCGACAATTGTAGTTGCTAATTAAGATCAAATTCATAAAACACGTATTCGTTTGTAGGAAACTGACAGGTGTCAGGAATGCATTCTCTCGTCGGCCGAACTGCAGTGCGATTCTGTAACCATCTCACCATGAAAACTTAGGTGAAGTGGTGTGGGCTGTCAGTGTCATCCCACCTGATACTAGGGATTGACCAAGTATATATTTACAATCATAATCGAGATTTAAATAATATTCTTTTGCTAATTCACACAAAATAGTAAGCTTTGAAATTATAAATAGAAATATTGTCAATTTTATATAAATTCAAAGCTAGTATTTTAGTTTGTATTGTAGTATTTTTGTTGTCAAAACATTAATATTTTGTGGGGTTTTAAAAATAAAATAGCAAAACAGAAACTTAATCAGAATCTCAATGTTGTTTTTTTTTTCTTTTTTTTCGTAGACTAGTCCTTATATAGCCTGAGGCGCGAACACGTCACGCACGAAAAATAAATAAAGTAAAACATTCACGAATGAAAATACGCATCGACATTGTTTTTATGAGAGATGAGCAAATATATTAAATTAGAAGAGATAACCGAGTGTGTCAAGCTTCGAGTAGTAACGGTGTGCCCGGCTGACGAACCATAAAATTTAATCCCACGTAGTTTGTATGGCGTAATCACTTCACCCGATTCACGAAATGTCGGGAATCGTGTGAAGTGATAAGATCACGCCGCGCTTGCGCGTTAGTCACTGTAATTATCGCATTGGAGATTTGTTTTTACTTATTTAAGTTGTAACGCGTCACGTTAGGAAAATGCAATACCAACGTCTAATATATGCAAATATTTCATTGCAGATACCTACCAATATACTGATACATACCAACCAATAATAAAATAAAACCAATAGTAAAATAATAATCTTCAAATACTACTACATTATTCTAAAGTTCAACTGACACTCTCATCGCGCGCCCGTGTTCACCTCGCCGAACTGATATTACGAGAAACTCGTGAAGTGATCACGCTGCGCAAGCGCACTGTGCGCTGTCATTAATATCAAATTAAGTTTTTATTTTTATTTATATTATTGACGACCTTGGCCCTAACCCAGCCTGCTCGTAATCGAGTTCAGAGACAATACTTAATTAGTTCCTATTTATTTTAACGCTTTTAGATATTTTAATGTCTAAATCCAACCGTGTTAGTACAGACGCCAGCACATCAAGCTACTACAATCTGTCAAATTTCTTGAATAGATTTTCAACTTTATGTTTAAAGTTTCAAAGTTGATTGGGAAAATTTGACAGTTTCGGGTAGCTGGATGTGCTGGCGTCTGTACATTTAAAAAGTCAGTTTACTCAGCAAACATTTAAGAGTATATACCTACAACGTGTAACGTTAAATGCGCAAAACCTGAAAATAGTTTGATCAGAATAACGAACAGAATTAATTGAACCACTTTTTAACATAGGTCACATTTTTCAAAAAATCTTCATTAAAAACGTTGCCGTATCTATTTATTAATAGGTCAAGCAAGCCAATGTCAGCGCGGCGCAGCGGCCCGGTGACGACTCCTCCCTCGGTAAAGCGTCGTCGCAGACGCAAGAAACGATCAGAATGGCAAGCAAAACTAAAACAGCACAAACCTTTACAATTTTTTTAATGACTTATTTTCTCTCTGAAATAGGTCAATTCAATTAAAAATCAGTTGGGGTGTCTGAGGTTTTGCGCATTTAACATTACACGTTGTATAAGAAATTGTGCTAAGCAAGTATTCAGTGATTCGTGTATTGTTCGTTCACATAAGTACATAATACGTAAAAGCACATAGGTTTTTTTTATATTCCATAATCTCTAAATAGGTAAACCAACAGGTACAAGATACAAACCTTATGACATAAATATTTAGGCATATCATTAATCTAGTTACATGACCCGTACGCAAAATACGCGCATTGACGTGGAGTTGCGGACACCAGCCCGTGTTACCTATTAATCTAGTTACAGGTATTGTTAAGACACACAAATTGCATTAAAATGATTATAATTATTCATGTATTTGCATGTTTTGGGCTGTCTAATTTAAGTTTTCCTGTAAACTGTTTTACACACTGTGTCTATGTTTCTCAGCCAACTCTCCTGTCACAGGTCTACTGGAAGAAATTTCTAAATAAACGATGCAAGCAGTTCCTATGTGCTCCTCTATACTCAATACTCAATCTTTTATTGCATTCCACAATGTATATGCTTAGGTGGTAGGTAACATTTGTTGAAACAATCGTGGACCCTGTCGGGCACAGCAAAACAAAAAAAAAAAAAAAAAGTTTAGGAAGCGGCCTTACATGGAAACTAACTTAATCTAAGTATAATATAATATGATAACATTTTATTACGTAAATCAAATTAAAAAATAAAAAAATCAATATGTATTATTAATTATATTATTATGTCAGTTCTATGGATTTGTCAATTAAATATTCATTTATGCTATAATAACATTTATTCAGTAATATTGTTTTTAGTTTATTTGTAAAAATGGCAATTTTTTTCTCATTTCTCAGTACCTCGGGTAGTTTATTATATATTTTTATCGACATAACTAGTGGACTAGATGAGTGTATTTTCAATCGGGATGTCGGTAGGTTTAATCGTGTTTTGTGTCGGAGTGTGTATCTTGTTTGTATGTCTTCTCGTTTAGTGTAAAAGTCTTGGTGTGTGTGTGCGAATTTACAGATTTCTAGTATGTATATAGAAGGAAGAGTAAGAATGTTCGGTTTGTTAAAATGCTATATTTATGTATTTTACTTTATTCATTTTTATCACGTCAAAAACAATTGCTAGTACATTTTTTCTACTGAGCCGTCTGCTTCCAGAGGTTCAACTTCTTAATGCCGGAAACGGAGGGTTACTGGATGTGTGAATGTGTGTCGGCTGCACCCCCACTGCAACTAGCTGGAAACAATGGTAAGCATTTGTTACTATTTGATTTATTTAATTCCTACACATCAGCACATCACATCTGCATCTAATGTATTAGGTACTTTTAATAAGTATAACGGCATGATTTATTTAGAACATAACACAATAAACGGTCATCGTTTGATCCAATAAAATCAATCACATGGGCCAACATTTTTCCTATATTTAGAGTACGATGAGTTGCGACATTTCTTAATATATTAATGTTTCAAGATTAGCAGGTTATTAATAATTTACTAAACTTCGTTCCGTAACGATTCCTGTGGTAATTTCTTTGGCCTAAAACAATGTTAAGGAAAAGACGGTAAAGACCACCTTTGAGCCAGTACTCATTGATGTATCTTTTTCAGTTTTTCTGGCACACTCATAGATTGTGAAGATCTTGAGCACTTAATCACTGTTAATACTCAGGAGCCACTTTTTTGCACTTGATCTCACTAACAGGAAACTACGCATTTTCATCGTTGCAAAATGATACACTCTAAAATCACTGAGAAGCTATGAACGAAAATTCAACGCGAACTTCACTCGATCAGAAACAAAACTGCAGTGCTATTCTGTAACTATCTCATTGTGAAAACAGGTGAAGTGAGCTGTCAGTGCCATCCCATCTGATACTAGGAATTGACCAAGAATACATTTACAATCATAATCGATATTTTAATAATATTTTTTATGCTAATTCTATTAATTATTTTATATAATTTCAACGCTAGTATTTTAATTGTCGAAACATTACTATTTTTAACCGACTTCAAAAAAAGGAGGAGGTTATCAATTCGACTGTATTTTTTTTTTTTTTTTTTTTTTTTTTTTTTTTTTTTTTTTTTTTTTTATGTTTGTTACCTCATAATAACCGACTGGGTGAACCGATTTTCATGATTCTTTTTTTATTTGAAAGCTGGTGCTTCCCGTGTGGTCCCATTGTCACCATTTCAATATCTGATGATGGGATCTTGTAGAAATCGGGGGAACTCTTCAATAAATAACAGCAGATTAACCGCGATTGTTGCTATAGCATATCTAAGCATTGTTTACACCATCACACAACATAATATCACGCCTGTACTCACTACAAAGGTTATAATTTTTTTTTATTATAATGATAATTAATACCAGTAAAACAACCGCGATTGCTGCTATCGCGTATGTATGCACTGTTTACGCAATCGCACAACATAACATCACGTCTGTACCCTATAAACGCAGATGCAGCTTCCTGTCACTGATATTTACATAGCAAGTAGTGTTTATATGAATTTGATTGGGGTAGATATAACTAAAAAGTGAAAAATAAAAAATTTTATATAAAAAAAAACAACCGACTTCCAAAAAAACACTACAAAGTGAAAAATAATTTTAATTTCGGAAGTCGGTGTCAAAAAACCAAAATGCGGAACCAACGACACCGACTTCCAAAATTAAAATTATTTTTCACTTTGTAGTGTTTTTTTGGAAGTCGGTTGTTTTTTTTTATATAAAATTTTGTGGGGTTTTAATCTAGGATAAAAGACTAGTATAAGGAATAGTCTAAAAAAAAATTATATTCTGACTAAGTTTCTGATTTGCTATTTTATTTTAAAACTCCACAAAATAGTAATGTTTTGACAACTGTAATACTATGTTTGAAATGATATAAAATGATCAATAGATTTAGCATAAAAAAAATATTATTAAAACCTCGATTATGATTGTAAATGTTTGCTTAGTCAATCCCTAGCATCAGTGGGGTGACACTGACAACTCACTCCACGCAAGTTTTCACAGTGAGATTTTTACAGAATCGACATGCTGTAATAGCCACAAAACATTACCACTACAGTGTCCCTCCCCCGCGTTACGTCATCAGGAATGCCCTCGAACATTCCATTACATATTTTGTCGGAGCGCGACGGGGCTTGCACACAAAAGATTTCTATGAACTTTAGTAAAAGAATGACTGATTCGTGAAGTGGACTTCCCAGGGTCCATTACAAAGCTTATTTAATAACTTTGATTTTTTTCAATATTTATTTATTTTATTTCAAAATCTAAAGGGGAAACCTTATTATTTTATTTACCTAAAAAATAGTTTCATTCATAACTATTCATAAATGACACAATAATTTAGACCATTGTTCTTCCAGTTTGAAATACGATAGTAATAGCATCGCGCGAATGACCTCTTTCGCATGCTTTCATCGCGTCCATTTTCTTTAAATATAATTTTTAACTAAGTACAGTAAGTACAGATAATTTATTTCGTAGTTCCGATTCACCCTCACGGCCTTTGGGACAAATATCTGCATCTAACCACCTGACTAAAGAACCTAGAACGCAAGTCAGATAAAATTACAAAAAAAAAAAAATAGAATACTAATGGGTCGGAACGCGGGTGACGTCATTGGGTTCATTTAAATTGAGCAAAGACCGTCACTCACTGGACGCCTGATGAAGGAGGACATCCCCGTCGAGGTAGACCGCGGCGAAGGTGGTGTGACCATGTAATCACGTTTCCAGGGCCACCATGGCCAGAAATCGCACAACAGGGAGATTATTAAGGAAAAAAGCGGAGGCCTAGTAGAAAAACTATCAAGGCTATTAACCCTTAAACCCTACCATTCCAGGAGAAACAGTATTACTACGCAGGGGTTTTAAGGACCCCAATATAATATATAAATTCATACTTATAAAATAAAAATTAATGAAATTACAATTATTATTTATTCTTAAGCATAGACTGCTTATTTGACAATACAAAAAAAAATAATCAAATGTTTTTGGTTATACATTCTCGACACATAGCCTCAATATGTTCACCGCAGAGCTGGAATAGGAATAATTTTGGATTATGTGATCTTATTGGATTATATGAATCTTATTGGATCAAACGATGACCATTTATTGTATTGTGTTCTAAATAAATCATACCCCTAATACTTATTGAAATTACTATATTAGCTGCAGATGTGATGTGCTGATGTGTAGGAATTAAATAGATCAAATACTTAGTAACAAATGCTTACCATTATTTCCAGCTAGTTGCAGTGGGGGTGCAGCCGACACACATTCACACATCCAATGACCCTCCGGTTCCGCCATTAAGAAGTTGAACGTCAGGAAGCAGACGGCTCAGTAGAAAAAATGTACTAGCAATTGTTTTTGAAGTGATACAAATTAATACATTTTATGTGTTTATTTACGTTACTTTTTAGCTTGTATTATTAGATTAAAAAGTGTAAAAATTGTAGATAGACCAATAAATAAATAAATATAGAGGAGCACACAGGAACTGCTTACATCATTTATTTAGAAATTTCTTCCAGCAGACCTGCGACAAGAGAGTTGGCTGAGAAACTCAGACACAGTGTGTAAAACAGTTTAAAGGAAAACTTAAATTAGACAGCCCAAAACATGCATATACCGTACGCAAAATACGCGCATTGACGTGGAGTTGCGGACACCAGCCCGTGTTACATAACATGCATATACCGTACGCAAAATACGCGCATTGACGTGGAGTTGCGGACACCAGCCCGTGTTACATAACATGCATATACCGTACGCAAAATACGCGCATTGACGTGGAGTTGCGGACACCAGCCCGTGTTACATAACATGCATATACCGTACGCAAAATACGCGCATTGACGTGGAGTTGCGGACACCAGCCCGTGTTACATAACATGCATATACCGTACGCAAAATACGCGCATTGACGTGGAGTTGCGGACACCAGCCCGTGTTACATAACATGCATATACCGTACGCAAAATACGCGCATTGACGTGGAGTTGCGGACACCAGCCCGTGTTACATAACATGCATATACCGTACGCAAAATACGCGCATTGACGTGGAGTTGCGGACACCAGCCCGTGTTACATAACATGCATATACCGTACGCAAAATACGCGCATTGACGTGGAGTTGCGGACACCAGCCCGTGTTACATAACATGCATATACCGTACGCAAAATACGCGCATTGACGTGGAGTTGCGGACACCAGCCCGTGTTACATAACATGCATATACCGTACGCAAAATACGCGCATTGACGTGGAGTTGCGGACACCAGCCCGTGTTACATAACATGCATATACCGTACGCAAAATACGCGCATTGACGTGGAGTTGCGGACACCAGCCCGTGTTACATAACATGCATATACCGTACGCAAAATACGCGCATTGACGTGGAGTTGCGGACACCAGCCCGTGTTACATAACATGCATATACCGTACGCAAAATACGCGCATTGACGTGGAGTTGCGGACACCAGCCCGTGTTACATAACATGCATATACCGTACGCAAAATACGCGCATTGACGTGGAGTTGCGGACACCAGCCCGTGTTACATAACATGCATATACCGTACGCAAAATACGCGCATTGACGTGGAGTTGCGGACACCAGCCCGTGTTACATAACATGCATATACCGTACGCAAAATACGCGCATTGACGTGGAGTTGCGGACACCAGCCCGTGTTACATAACATATACATGAATAATAAATATGTCTTATTTAAATAACTTACTTTTTTTTAATGACAATTATCTTAAATAATAATAGTCACAACAGCACGTCAAATAACCCGTCCCTAACTGTTCCCGGCGAAAAGGTGCCCATAACGCTTGCCACATTGCCACGTTGGATTGCCATGGCTAAGGGTGCGTTTCCACAGAAGTGGAGCTGGGCGAAGCGGAGCAGAGACGTGCAGGAATCAACTAATCACAATGGTTGAAATCCTCATCGCGTCACTCGTCTCGTCTGTGATTGGACGATTCCTAAACGTCTCCGCTCCGCTCCGCCCAGCTCCGCTTCCGTGGAAACGCACCCTAACTTTTGTACCAAGAACGAGCCGGAGCGGGAGCCACCCGTTTCCAACATCAATATTTATTTAATCAACTTTATTTATTACATAAACGACGTGTATTAGCAGTCTTAGTTTTCTCTTAATCAAATAACATAATATGTTTTTTAGAAACAAGCTACACTGAACAATGATTGCACATTTATAGAAACAATATGCTCCCTGCAAATCGCTTTTTTGCAGCCCTTGCAGAAGTTAGTGGTCATACGTTTTTTGCAGGACAGTCTATCCACAATAGAATATTTGCATTTGTTAAATAGTACCTACCTACTTAAGTAGTTGGATTTAGACATTAAAATATCTAAAAGCGTTCAAATAAAATGGAACTAATTATTGTCTATGAACTCGATTACGAACAGGCCTTGGTCGTCAATAACAGAAATAAAAATAAAAACTTAATTTGATATTAATGTCAACGCCTAGCGCTGTTGCACGGCGTGATCTGGTCACTTCACGAGTTTCTCTTAACATCACTTCGGCGAGGTGAAGTGAACACTGGCACGCGATGAGTCAGTTGAACTTTTGAATAATGTATTTGATGATTATTCTTTTGTTATTGGCATCGAAGAGTTATATAAGGTCCCATTAAAATAGGTGGACAAACTTTTACAAATCATTCAGACCACCAAAATAAGGACAATGGTAAAAAAAAAAATAAGAAAAATGCATTAGAAACTTAAAAAAAAAAAAAAAAAACAGCGAAAATGCATTAAACATTTTGGTTACCCATTGCATAAACACATCCATGTCTGCTATCTCATAAATTCTGATTCTACGAAATAATGGTCCAGGCGCACGTGGCCATGTCACCACACCCGCCGGTTTCATTGTCCAACTCATGCCATCTCACTCTAACATAGCCCTTCGCCGCGGGGATGCCCGGGGCGAAGGGCCGCTGACGTAAAATATCGTCGACCGTAGGTTCAATTGCTGTAAGGGACAAAATACGATTTTTCAGGAGAGGCCGACAAAGTTTTTTTTCGGACTAAATCGCCCATAACTTTTTTTGTTATTAACCTTTTTCGGGTCTGATTTCACACATAAACTTGTATTTTAGTGCTCTATCTACATGTGTAACATTTATTTAAATGAGTTAGCTATTTAAGAAAATAGATGTCCCTTACAACAACGTATTTTGTTAGTAATGTCCCTTACTGCCCAAGTATCTTGTAGTCCCGTCCCTTACATTAAATTGACCTCTACGTTGGATCCAATCTATTAATGAAAAAATAGTGTAAAGGACATGTTGAACAAATTTATGAAAAAAATACAATGTAAAGAGATTTTTGACAGAAAATGAAGTACACACTTTTGACGTACGGATATCTTAAATTTGGAAATCGTTATAAGAAATCATTTAAAAGACATGAAAATGTATTAGAACCGTGTGTGTGCTTTTTTGTATGTCGCTTACATGCAATGTTTGTATGTACATTGTAATAGCAAATTTGTATTAGTTTGAATAAAACAATTTTTATTTTATTGTATAAAAATTGTTTTATTAATAATTGTTTTATTTATGTTACCATTTTTTTAATAATTTGATTTTAATAAACATCTTATTAAAATCAAATTATTAAAAAAATGGTAACAATTTTACCTATACTTACTTTGAATTCTTATTCAAATAAAAGAGTAGCTGCAAAAACCGCGCACAATCCCGACCAAACATGTAGCTGAAATTCCAAACGTTTGAATTCCAAAAGTAGAAAAGGCTGCTCTACTACTTTCTTATATGCAAAAAATCGAAATAATGAAAGATATATTGAATAATAAACCTTAATTACGATTAATAAGACATATCATTGTAACATATTGTTATTATTGCATTAGAAAAAAAAATATAGAGTGATTATCTAAATAATAAAAAGGGAACAATTTAATCAGATTACATTTATAAAAAACAACAAAAATAATGGCTTTTTGGCAAATTTAAGTTGTCTGGCCCCTTGAAACTTTTTGAAAAATTTCTGGAAAATCAACTAAAGAGTGCCGAATGATTTTCGAAAATATTTATCATCCGGCAACTACCCCTTCTATTGTTTATATATAAAAAACAACAAAAATAATGGTTTTTTACCAAAATTAAGTTCTCTGGCCCCTTGAAACTTTGTAAAAAATTTCTGATAAATCAACTAAAGAGTGCCGAATGATTTTCGAAAACATTTATCATCCGGAAAGTACCACTTCTATTACTTATTTTATAAAAAACAACAAAAATAATGGTTTTTAGCAAAATTTAGTGCTCTGACCCCTTGAAACCATGTGAAAAAATTCTGGAAAATCAACTACATAGAGCCGAACAATTTACGAAAAAATTTTTCATGCGGAAACCACCCCTTCTATTGTTTATTTATAAAAAATAACGGCTTTTTGGCAAAACTAAGTGCTCTGGTCCCTTGAAACTTTGTAAAAAAATTCTGATAAATCAACTAAAGAGTGTCGAATGATTTTCGAAAACATTTATCATCCGGAAACTACCCCTTCTATTGCTTATTTATAAAAAAAACAACAAAAATAATGGCTTTTTGGCAAAATTAAGTTCTCTGGCCCCTTGAAACTTTGTAAAAATTTTCTGGAAAATCAACTACAGAGTGCCAAATAATTTTCGAAAACATTTATCATCCGGAAACTACCCCTTCTATTGTTTATTTATAAAATATAACAAAAGTAATGGCTTTTTGGTGCTCTGGCCCCTTGAAACTTTGTAAAAAATTTCTGATAAATCAACTAAAAAGTGCCGAATGAATTTCGAAAATATTTATCGTCCGGAAATTAACCCTTCTATCATTTATTTATAAAAATAATGGTTTTTTAGCTAAATTAAGTACACTGGCTCCTTGAAACCTACTACCCTACTACAAAGTTTCAAGGGGCCAGAGCACTTCGTTTTCCCAAAAAGCCATTATTTTTGTTGTTTTTAACGACAGATGAACTCGCACTGATACCACTTTTTCATGCCCGCGCGCTGCTTTCGCATTGGTACTATCCTCTCTTTTGCACACAGAAAGACGTTGTGAGATAGAAAAGGATGGTAATAGTGCAATAATTCGATTCAAATAGGTGTAACGTTGACACTGCTTAAAGTATGACAATGCAAATTGGGGTAAGGGACAACTATGTCAAAACTCGTACAATCAATTTAAAGTATGGATGATATTTATTTTTTGAGACAACAAAGACATTAGTGTAAGGCCAGTTTTATTATTGTTTCTTAAAAAATAAACCATGTAATGGTAATTCGTTGATTGGGAAGACCCTTACTTTATTTGAAGTGGATTGGCGGCGATATTTACACCATTTTAAGTTCCTATATTGCATAGTTTTTCAGATACATTGTTATTATGGGGCTGATTCTAAATTTGGATCCAAAAATCATTAGAGTAAGGGACATTTTTTTTAAGCTAGAATTTTTTTATATTCACCATTCGATAGAGCGAAAAATTCTGAACAAAACTGTATACTCAACTCATTTTGGGTATTTTGTCCCTTACAGCAATTGAACCTACGGTCGACGATATGACAAATTGACAATGACGCCATTTCAGTTTTCGTCGCGCAACCGAGCCAACAGAACATTTTGCATGAAAGTCTGTGTGTGTGTTGTTACGTAGTTATCACAATCGACAAAAATGCCTTATTACGAGTACAGCAACCAAGAATACTTGGAAATGGTCCTGTGTTATCGTGAGTGTAACGAAAGCTTACGACAAGCCCAAATCCTTTATCAAGAATGATTTGGAAGGCGGCCGAGCCTCACCATAATCCTGAGAGCAGTACAGCGCCATCGTGAATATGGCACCTTCATGCCACCAGCGGTTGACGCAGGAAGACCGCGCTATCCGGTGCGCCTTGAAGAAGACGTTTTAGATTTCTTTAGAATACACCCCACGGCGAGCACTGCCGATGCCGGTCGTGTATTCAACGTCAGCGATTTTTACGTGTGGAAGCTCCTTCGTGATAAAGGCCTCCACCCATATCATTGCACTCGTGTGCAAGAACTGAAGAGTGAAGACTACACGCCACGAGTGACATTTTGTAGGTGGCTACTGCAACAACCCCAACGTCACATTCTCTGGACTGATGAATGTACTTTTACATGTGTTGGGTTATTTAACATACATAATTCCCATTACTGGACAACTACTAACCCAAATAAAGTGAGACCGGACCATTTCCAAACACGGTTTAGTGTAAATGTGTGGGTAGGAGTCAAAGACTATTATAACCACTTCACTGCGTATACAGTGCCCCGACGCACGAAAACTATTAGTATTTTGTCGCCTATGTATAGGCTACGGTACTAGTAGCAATTTTAGTTGTGTCCAAGTGTTAGACCTGCGTGCACGCTAAATTAATATAATTTTTTTATAACGTTTATGCAATTATAACGCATCAAAATGCCTTCATGCGCGGTGAAGTGCTGTGGGAAACATTCTTAGACATCTAGTTACAAAAAGGATGACATAACTTTTCATCGGTACATAAACATTACATTGATTTAATCAGATTATAAGCCACTGCAGGGGTCTATTTAAAATGGTGGCTGGGTAAACGAGCACACTTTCTGAGTCGCGCGTTGATGTCTTTTGGAAAAGTCTCGTTCTTGTATTAGACAATTCTAATGCTTCTATCCCTTTCTTTCCTTTTGTATGTTTATCGTAAAAAATAGTGCTGTTATCTTTAATAGCTGAAATTTGATATCGAGAAAAATAAAATGAATACATTTTTTATTCAATTCACATACTTTAATAAAATAACTATCTACTATTAACCGACTTCAAAAAAGAAATACCGACGAACTGAGAACCTCCTCGGTTTTCAGTTCGTCGGTTTTTTTTTTTTTGTATTTTCCGGGATTTTTTAGTTCTTTCTGTCCCCGACCGGGGCCGATCAGTCCATTTCCGGGATTTTTTTTTGTAATTGATTGATTTTGATTAAATATTATTTCTATGATTTTGATTTAGTATTTATTATAATGTTAAAATCCATTTTATCGATATCGACTATTTTCTCTTAATGAAGTAAAGCAGCCCTAACGATGCAACTTGACCTTGAACTGACCAATTGCAGCCGCGCGTTCTTCCTCATCCCCCGGCCCGCAGTAGTGAGTCGTGTGCTTCGAAGAAATCGACCCATACGCTCTCTAGTGGTTATATTCTCTATGGTAGGAGTGCTAGACAATAAAGTTTTAGGGCCTGTGTTTCTTAACCGTTTAAACAATAATACGTACATAGACTTGTTACGTAACGATGTTGAAACAATGTTAGAAGATGTACCCCTGGTAGTCTGGCGTGACCTCTACTTCCAGCATGATGGCGCGCCAGCACACTTCGCTAGAAACGTAAGAAACTATCTCAATTCTCGGTTCGGAGACCGGAGGATTGGTCGGGGTGATCCTGTCCCGTGGGCTGCTAGGAGCCTGGACTTGACTCCGCTTGATTTTTATTTCTGGGGTCGTGCTAAAGATTTAGTGTACGGTGAAAATGGAGACTTAATAGCCAGCGTGAATGAGCTATGTACGCGAATCATCCTCGCATTTGAAACAATAAAAAGTGAAAGTGACACTCTTTTAAAAGTGCAAAGACACGTAATTAAACGCGCTCGCAAGGGCATCGCTCAAAACGGTAGGCACGTTCAACAATTAATGTAATTACAATTAGGTACCTATCCACCTATCGTCGTAGAGTAAGTAGTATTTATATTAATTATTGTAAATAGGGCTGATTCTAATTTTTAACCACGACTGATTCAGTGTCTTACTGTTATTGAACTTTAAATAAACAAAAAAGATTCATAACACTACATTGTATCCACTGCGCGCTTGTTTGTTTACAACTTTCTGCATTTGCTTTAATACATTGATAACAGTTCAGCACGCAATTAGACAGTCCAAAGCCTGGTAAAGTGTGATGGGAAATTAGAATCTTTTCTTTTCGTACCTAGACGGTTCATAATCATGTGTTCAAGGAAAGTTTATTCACCCCCAATAGTAGCCTGTTTTCGAATTGCGCGTAAATACAGAATGATGTTAAGGGTCGGCACTCATATGGCGAAGCGCAACGCAGCGCGGTCGTCGCTGACAAACAAATATTGACCTTGCTGTAGTTGACATAAGGTTGAGATTAAATAAACTTCCATTAGCTCGAAAGCGTTTCTAAGCGGAAAAAGGTGCACGTCTTAGGTTATTTATTTTCGACTTTATTTTAAGGCTCGCAATGTTGATTTTTGTTTGACACTGACAACCGCGCTGCGCAGCACCTCGCCATATGTGTCGGCCCTCCTAACAGAACTGGCTGGGTCGTGCGGCGAGTGCAAGTACCTACCCATAAGGATGGGTTTATTCTAGAGTGCCGGCTGTGGTGCAGAACAATTTATTATTTTCGATCAAAATAAAATCACTTTAATCATTGTTTTTTTTGCTTGGATATCTTTGGTTAGACGTACTGAACGCTGTATTAAAATTTGTCCAACTATTTTAATGGGACCTTATACACCGTGTAATTGACAGGTTGGCAAAAACGAAAAGTATGAATTCAGACTGGTATTGTTAACATTTTGATAGTGAAATATTTTCCCGGAAATGATAGGTGAACGTTTTTCAATTTTCAATTTTATTTCGGCTACGCAATGTATAACGAACATTGCGATACGCGCGCGACACTATATTGCGCGCGTATTGCAATGTCCGCGCGTTGTTCATTCATACTAATAGGTACTTCGGGACGTTTGGAATAAATACATAATACAATACACACACAAACACACCTATCAAAAAATTTAAACACAAATTCAATACCTATCAAAAATTAAAATATTAGTCACTTACCTAAATTAAAGTCTCTCGGGTCGTATAAGGCATGGCTCGAAGTGGTTGCCTCCGAGCTGCACGCACAGTTGTGCTCGACGCATACCGTTTCGTGTAAACGTCGATTCATCGGTCCAAATCACCCGTGAAACGAATTGGCGATTTAGCTGCTGCCGACGTATCAGCCATCTGCAGTACGCTAGTCTGCGGGTTGAGTCGCCAGGTACCAGAGCCTGCACTTTATGGATCCGATATGGACGTTGCTTGTCCTTTCGAAGGACTTTGTGCACAGCCCAATGTGAAACCCGGGGTCCGTTATTACGCCTTACAAGTTTTGCAGCAGTACGGGTTCCCAAACGCGGATTACGACGGACAACATCTAAAATCGCCTGCTCAGAACGAGCACTGATTGTCCTTCCAGCACCTTCCTGCCGCGGCACAATAGGTAAATTTTCTAAAACACGTTGATATGCCCGTGTGATAGTACGACTATTAGCTGGATGTCGTTCATTTGGGTGACTTTGAACATAGAGCCTTAATGCCAACGACGCGTTTCCTCTAGCTTCACCCAAGCACATTAACATCTGGCCATATTCGCGAGCACTAAACGTTTCATTACGCCGATTCATGATGATACCACACAACACAAAAACACACAAAAACTCAACTCAACGCACAACACAGTCCCGAACTCCCGACAGTTAAAAGAAAACGAAATAGACGTCCAGAACGCACCAGCAATCGCGGCAAACTGAACTAACGGCTGAGTGAGTGCTGACGGTTTCGTTTGTCGGCAAACCTTTGAGAGTGTTTGTGACACGTGTAGCATAGGGCTGCCCACATGATATGAAATGAAACATTTTATTTCGGTAATATTACTAGATACGTTAGTCGAGGAGCCCATGGCACAGTAGTTACCGTGTTCGGCCTGCCATTGAGATAAAGATGTAGAACTAGGTATTGAAAAAGAATCGTATCGTAATCGTATGATAAAGATTGTTATTAACCGCTATCTCTTGTTACTTCTACTCATGGATCTGCTTCTAAGTTTAAACCTAGTACCTGTCAATCCCCAAGCGGCACGCGCGCGATTTTGCGCCATTTTCTAAACACTAAGCAAACGCCGGCATTCGCATAGATTATAAAATAAGCGTTTTTTTTTTATAGGGTCTTTGTTCAAGAACGTAAACAAGAAGTTTTTCTTATAAATAGTCTGTAAATAACGAAAATAAGCAAACCTTTTTGAACGCCAGCTTTCGCTCCGGGATTGACAGGGTAAGGAATGTGAATCTGGCAATATTGACGCGATGTTTTTATGTTTTATGTCCCACTTATCTAAACCAATTTACATTACTGTAATGCAACGCGTGTGGCTCGGAACGTTCGGGTGGCTTCGTAATTGATACTGTAGATCAAACTGTTAAGCACCGCGAGGACGCCGGCGTCCTCACACCTGTTGTCTTTCTATTGTGTCTCTTATTACGATACTCGAAAGGTTAACGATTTAAAATAAGGTTTTCGGAATTAAGAAAGAATAAATAAGTAATCATACTCCTGAGTATTTAATTATTAATAAAGCATTTTACATAAATAAAAATAAAATGACAAGTATTAAATTCCATACGTGGTACAACCCTAGCAGTGTCGGCGCGTAAGCAAAGGCGCCGGCGCGCATCACACAAAGGGAGCGAGCGAGCGAGCGGTATGCTTTCTCTGTCTGTCGTAGGTACTGTCGGAGGCCAGTAAACTTTTAGAGCTAACAGCTGATTCCGCGCGGTATGTATGAATTTTCTTTTTAAATCATTATTATTTACATTGCCGAGTTTAAGTTTTTTGCTTTTTTTCACTAAAATTATGTTTTTAGGGCTGGATTTTGTTGTAACAAATGAATAGAACACAAATCTAGTTGAAAAACGGTCGGAAAATTCGACAATTTTCCTGAAGAAAATTCCAACGTTTTTCAGTCATAAATCATGGTCTGAAGCTACTGTTTCAGTTTTTGCCAACCTGTCAATTACACCGTGTATAAACTTGGTACACACAGTTCCATTAAGTGGTTACCCCCCAAAAAAGACATGTGCGTTCAAATCCGTGATAGGCCCAAGTTGGTTTTTGTATTTTGCAAAAACATTTTATTATGATTAATGTATTATTTTTGTGATCATATAAGTTTGAGTTAGTATTTGTTTTTTAAAAGTCTTTTTTAATATTGTTGTTTTTCAATAAAATGTTATACAAGGTGTCTCAAAAGTAAGTTCACATTTGCTTATCTTATTACGCGAAAGCAACTATTCTGAGGGGCGCGGGGGGTATGTCAGTCGGTAGTCTGGCTCTTGGGAATTTAGTCGCTATGGAGCGTTTCTCTGGTGCGGACCGTGCGTTGTGCGTACGTGAGTTTTACAAAAACGGTAATTCGGCGACTGTAGCGCGTAGAAAATTCTGCAGTATTCGACATATTCGTCACTTAAATGATGCGCCTAGCACTCGTCTCATTGCGAAATGGGTTGAGAAGTTTGAAGAGACTGGGTCAACTCTGGAGAAACCAAAATCTGGGCGACCAAGAACATCAAGAACAGCCGAAAACGTGGACAGTGTTACTCAGTCTATTCGAGATGATCCAAACCTCTCGATTCGGAAGCGTGCTGTTGCTTTAAATGTGCACAGATCTTCATTATGCCGCATTTTACACAAAGATTTAAAGCTGCACCCGTACAAAATTCAGTTAGTGCAAGAACTGAAGCCTCAAGATGCTGGTCAGAGGCTTGCCTTTGTAAATCAGATGATTGAGCACTTTCCAACGTTCACCAACATCTTGTTTTCCGATGAAGCCCATTTTCACCTGAATGGGCATGTAAACAAGCAAAATTGTCGTTACTGGAGTGCAACCAACCCAAAACAAAAACATCAGAAACCGCTACATTCACCCAAAGTCACCGTATGGGCAGCGATGTCGGCGCGAGGAATTATCGGCCCTTACTTTTTTGAAGATGGAAGGGGACGCACACTCACAGTGAATTCAGAGCGTTATGTGGAGATGTTAGACGAGTTTTTCGTACCCCAACTGCAAAACTTTCCTGGTTACAACCAAAGAACATGGTTCCAGCAGGATGGAGCAACTTCACACACGTCCAACAGATCTCTGCCTCGAGTTCGAGAAATTTTTCCGAACAAATTAATCTCCAGGCGAGGTGACATAAATTGGCCTCCACGGAGTCCCGATTTAACGCCTATGGATTTTTTCCTGTGGGGTTATGTCAAATCAAAAGTTTACGCTAATAAACCGACTTCCCTGGCACAATTAAAAGAAAATATCCGTCATGAAATGGCAGCCATCACGGAGACTACCTGCCGAGCTGTCATAGGCAATTTTAGTGCCCGACTAAATGAATGCCGAGAGCGCAACGGTTTACATTTGGACGATGTTATTTTTAAAAAATAAATTCCCAAACAGTGTACTTCAATATAAAATAAACATTTTTTCAATAAAGCTAAGACTTTTCTTTTAAAAAAAGATTTAAATGTGAACTTTCTTTTGAGACACCTTGTATATATAATAATAGCAATAATATTTATTATTGCTATTATTTAACAAAACATTGATCTATTTTACTGCAAAAATTTATATTTTACTATTTGATTTGATAATTTACAGTTCTGAACAACTATTTTTGTTCTCATAAATATATAAATAATTAAAAAAAAATAATGGGTAAGTCGTAGTCGTTTACTCTTCGTCGTTTTAAGTGGACATATACATTAAACGTTGTAGTTATAAATTGAGGGTATGGATTGTTTTTTTATAAAGAAAACGTAATTAATTAAAATTAATGGATACCCTCAAATTATATCATCTATCGATTAGACAGACCCCTAAAGTGACTCGGACGATAGTATATAACAATTTCATCGCAATTCATAAGGGCTCGCTGGCTACTCCGATAATCTGTCGGTATGAGTATGACGACGTTCGGTGATGCGATGGTTCGAATCCAAGTCGAAACAATAAACTCTTTTTGAAATATCCATTAGATTATTCGTAACGAATTCAATGTTAACTTGAGGAGGGGTTAGCACATACTGACGCTGCGTGTAGGTACCTATCTGCTATAAACAATGTGCACTTATTGGACGTTTGTATTGCATTTTCCTAACGTGACCCGTTACAAGTTAAATAAGTGAAACAAAATTCCAATGTGATAATGACAGTGCCTAACGCGTAAGCGCGGCGTGATCTTATCACTTCACCCGATTCCCGACATTTCGTCAATCGGGTGAAGTGATCACGCCATACAAAGTACGTGGGATTAAATTCTATGGTCCGTCAGCCGGGCACACCGTTAGCACTCGATGACTTGACACACTCGGATATCTCTTCTAATTTGATAGTTTTGGGTTAATAACAACGCTGACCATCGTCGCAGTCTATATAAGGACTAGTCTAGGAAAAAAAAGAAAAAACCACAACATTGAGATTCTGAGTTTCTGTTTTGCTATTTTATTTTAAAACCCCACAAAATAACAATGTTTTGACAACTAAAATACTAGGTTTGAAATTACATAAAATGATCAATAGAATTAGCATAAAAAATATTATCAAAATCTCGATTACGATTATTACTGTTCGCTTGGTCAATCCCTAGCCTCAGTGGGATGACAGTGACAGCTCACTCCACGTAAGTTTTCATGGTGAGATTTTTACAGATTCGACCGGCTGTCTGTGATGCTGATGAGATGTTTAGCATTCTGCGCTATGTAGTTGTTAAGGTCGATTGAGGCAGACAATCTTGAAAGATTGTTGACTCACCGCCTTTATGGTATCCAAAAGCAAAAAGGCAGTTTCATCAACTAGCAGGAAAAAGTAGTTTCAGCACTAAATACAACGTCCGATCAGAATATCGAAGAAGCCGCTGTCGTTCAAGTCCTTTAACCAACAGGTGTAGTGATAGAATCGTCAATAACTATTACGTCGTCGTTTATTGTTTACAAATGAAACCACAATTATCATCAGGAGTTATGTCTACATTGTCTATAACGATAAGCGCAGTCTAAAGGTCAACATCGCATAAATTGCGACAGATTGCCATGTCTGAGACACACGAGTAATTGAATCGATCATAAAATAGCCAGATAGTGTCGTCTTCAATCAATGTTTAATTGAATCATTTAACATCATTGACAGATTCTGCGTGCAATGAATGAAACACAGCGCTGATTTCACCTATTTGGGCGTTTTCTCTTAGCTCTTTTTTCTCTTTTCTTTTACATAATTATGTGAAACTCACAAACTTACGCGTTTATAATATAAGTAGGATTGTTATTGATAAAAATCAGAGGTAAACTAACTAAAAAGACGAGTGCTTACATGACAACGGTTTCGTTTACAGTGCTTGCCTGCGCGTCCCAAACCAAAATAATTACATAAATGAACCTAATACTTGAAACAAGTTAGAAGTAACCATAACTTATCCGCGTTATGAGGAAAATGCACGCATCCCGTAAGCAACAGATTTGTCGCTCAGTTTTGAACCAACTTCCAAACTGATAATATCGTGAACGATATAATGTTATGATGATGTTGAGAATAATATTAAGGTTTAAAGCTAGGGACTGAATTAATGTCAGAAATAAGATGGAGATTTGAATAAAATCGGTTTTTTTATGATTGAGGTATCTATCAATCTTCCTCGCTTACTTACGTGTTGATGTATTAGCATAAGTATAATCAGCCTATTGAGCCTATAATTGTTGCCCCTGCTGGGACACTGGCCTCCTCTATTCGAGATGGAGTAGGCTGTGCTGCAATCTACCACATGTAGATGCATTAAACAATTCCTTGTAGACTCTTTCATCGCGGAGTTCATTTTATTGCACTTTTCCTCTAGCATCAAATTACTTATTTTCTTGCACTATCATATCTTCTATTTCCTTGTCTGTTGGCAGAGACACGTTAACCAGTTCGTCTGAATTGCATCTTTTTGATTGATACTTGCACTTATAAATCAGACTTGTCAATAACTTTGTTTTGAAAATGACAGCTCCAGTTTTATCTGGTACAAGTGGCTGACTGACATTTTAAACAGACCTACATATTTTACAAATCATAGTCATGTCTGATGAGTCTGATGACTATTGGGTTCTAATAAACGCCTTTAAACTCCGTCGGTATTGTGTAGACTGTTATTTTGCGAGACCAATCATCCCACTGCTGGGCTAAGGCCTTATTTCTCTATTTCCACTAATCTCTATCTCGTCCATTCTGGGCCCAGTTTATTGAAGGTCTGCCGCGAAGTATTTTCCTGTTGTTTCGGAAACATTTAGTTCTCGCTCAAAGCTCTGTTGTCTCAAGGATCTTACTATAACAATAGATTTTAAAAATTTACTCCTGAAAATATATATCTTACTTTTGCAAGTTAAACATCACATGGTCCACTAGCAAAGTATTCCCGTTTTAAGCAGCATTGTGTATCGATATCTGGGCATTTGTATATCTATAACTTTTAGCAGATACCTACACAGTGCATTCGGTTCTTAGAAACTCAACACGTTCTAATCTTATACATATCTTGTTTATTAATATCATCATCGATTGGCTCTTTGCTTCGCCTTTTATCCGGGGCATGATAATGAGACATGAAATGTTTTCCGTTGATCTTGAACCACTATAAGGAAGTTTCGGTTATAATATCGTACTAGTCCAGAAGTTCCGATATCTTTGGGTTTTCCTTCCGTATCGTCATTATGGTTAATACAGTTTTTTCAATACTGTATTAACCACATACTAACCACATACACAATATGTACTTTGTGCGTATCTTTATATTTGTTAATGTTCAAAGCGATCTATGTTGTCACAAATTTTGGAATCTTCAGAGTTGCTTGAATTACCGTTTCGAGTACCTTAGGGACTTGACAAACAACTTCGAGTTTGGAATATGATTCGTTTTTTGGGAGAGTAATTAACAAAGTTTTCCGTACAACCGTTTTACGGATTTAATGCAGTGATGTGTGCCCAAATCCTCGAGACCTGAATTGCAATGCATTTAGGCTCCAAGGCACGCGGATTTAAACGCGATGGCATTGCGCCCGGCTGATTTATTTTTAACTTCACATAATGAGTTTAGACGATAAGTCGCTCAACTTTCCAAAATTGGTATCCCAAACAAACGGATAAACTTTGTGTACCTCATGTAGCACGTGCTTCACCTGCGCACTACACGTACCGGCAAGTTTTTGCGCGGCAAGAATGGTCCAAATCATTAAAAACAGTATAAGTGCTTAAACTGTAGAATTTAGCAGGTTCTTCACAGTTGCCGGCGGCAAGTGTAGTACGTACCCGCAAGTTTTTGCGCGGCAAGAATGGCCTAAATCATTAGGTACCATAAACTGTAGAATTGACACATCTCTATTTCCGTCTTTCTTCTGTTTTCCTTACGCATGCTCGTCGGACTTATCGTTTAACAAGTAACGTATACAACGTGTAACGTTAAATGCGCAAAACCTGAAAATAATTTGCTCAGAATAACGAGCAGAATTAATTGAACCACTTTTTAATATAGGTCACATTTTTCAAAAAATCTTCATTAAAAACGTTGCCGTGTCTATTTATTAATAGGTCAAGCAAGCCAATGACAGCGCGGCGCAGCGGCCCGGTGACGACTCCTCCCTCGATAAAGCGTCGTCGCAGACGCAAGAAACGACCAGAATGACCAGTAAAACTGAAACAGCACATAAAACTTTTACAATTTTTTTAATGACTTATTTTCTCTGTGAAATAGTTCAATTGAATTAAAAATCAGTTGGGGTGTCTGAGGTTTTGCGCATTTAACGTTACACGTTGTATATAACATTTAGAATAAGTATTAGCACTAAAAAGTTTTGGAGTGATCTGTTGGATTTTTTCATCTGTCTGTTCGTCCGGATGACACACAGCCATTTTACTCGGAGACTTGGCAATATAGCGACGAAAATTAGAATGAAGTTCATTATTTTTTTTTAACTTTTCAACTGATCTGCATCTCTCTAAACTCTGAATCTCACGGAGTCGTGAGCATAGCTACTCACAAAATACCTACTATCTTTTAAACTAGCTTTTACATATGGCTAGTAACCCGTACAGAACCCATGAATATCGCTGCTATGTAGCGATTACATAAAACACAAGGAAATAAGGAAAACTTTGACGTTGCGAAATCATTCTTAAAATAACCCAATGAACAATTAAAATTATGATGGTAAACCCACTAGTACCTCAGTAGTTATGAACGTCAGTAGGGTTCTACGGAACGAAGTTGTCATTGCATAGAGATGATAAGTAATGACCTATATCAACATGATTCTTATTATACCTAGTACCTACCCAATAGACAAATGATGATTATGTAACATAAAGGGTTAGACAAATGTGTCTAACCCTTTATGTGTCTTACCCTTTATAAAGGGTTAGACAAATGTGAATGAGTTATGTTAAGCCCCCTGTAAGAGGGGGCGCGAGCCTATTGCCATCAGCCGGGCACAGGTCCAGGTTCCGGGTCGCCACTGAGAAATTCCTAATAGAGAATCCCAATAACGCTGCCCGACCTGGGAATCGACCCCAAGATCTCATGCAATAGCAATAGCGCTTGCGACCAACGAGGTAATCGATTACGATTGGACGATTATGATGTAATATATTGATTAATAGTATGGTATGTGAACCTATGATCCTAGGCAGAGGTTTACTTAAGTAACTGCTGCATGTGGCGTGCTCCAGTTAGGTTGTTAACTTGTTAATTTGTGTCAGGGCAAGCCTCAGCTGAAGCATCGAAGTCCAAAATAACAAGCCGTAGTCAATCAAAGTAGCAGATTAAAAGTCCGTTTTCGCGCTGAGGTAGTTTGTGAAACATTCCGTGACGCAGCCAAAGTCGTTGGATAAATCACAGACAACACGAATATCGCATCACAACACAGTGAGTGAGAGAATGTTTTTTTCATATAGGTACTGTCATTTTTATTTTGACACTGACATTATTTTGTTTAAACACATGACTCACTGCATTTTTAGCCATTTCACAACGGAATGCATGATCTCAATATCTCAACAAAAAACACAAACATTACAAAAAATATTTTTCTATATTCTGCAACTGTAAATTCAAATTATTTTTTATTATTTTGGTTTATCATAAAATGAAAAATTTTTTCAACATTTTTTTTTTCTGTAACAAGCTGGGCTCAAAAGTGGGCGATCTTCTTTGTTAATGTTTCAAAATGATAAGACAGTTAAGTAACTAAAATGTATTTTATACCTTGGTATGTGTTTTAATAAGTAAGTAATAATTTAATGTAGAAGAAGGAAATTAACAAATCAAAGAAATAATAATAATCATTTTGTCATATTGCTATTTGTATCGAAAAGTCATTAAATATCTATTAGGTTATGTAATGGAGTTTAACCTTATTAAAACCCTATTAAAAATCCCAGTCGGCAAGAGTAGTAAAGTATTGAGTAGAAAATATATCTTTAATTTCTCATTCTAACACGTTCCTGGGCGAATGTTTTAATATAAATTCACCTGTGCCGAATCACTCGACAACGCGGCAACGGTGCCACCCAATTAGTGAAGTGGCTACTAAAAATATGAATAGCTAATGATATTAGCGCGAGATATGCGCACACGCACGTGTCGTTGCCTAGACCGCGTCTGAACGTCTGATCGTGACGCGGCGCCGGGCGCGTGGACAAATGATATGTGGAACTAGCCGCTAGCGACACAACGATGACTATAGAAAAACCACGCGATTAGATACGCGATGTACTCGTAGGGCGGTAGGGTACTGTGTGAAACGTTCGTGAAGCTGTAACAGTAGGTTACATAATTAACACTGTCTGTTTTGATGTTCGAGAACGAGCGCCACCGTCAGTAGGTTCTACTCCACTCGATTTTACCACGGCTTATACAACGTGTAACGTTAAATGTGCAAAACCTGAAAATAGTTTGATCAGAATAACGAGCAGAATTAATTGAACCACTTTTTAATATAGGTCACATTTTTCAAAAAGTCTTCATTAAAAACGTTGCCGTGTCTATTTAGGTCAAGCAACCCAATGTCAGCGCGGCGCAGCGGCCCGGTGACGACTCCTCTCTCGATAAAGCGCCGTCGCAGACGCAATAAACGATCAGAATGGCCAGTAAAACTAAAACAGCACATAAAACCTTTTCAATTTTTTTAATGACTTATTTTCTCTATGAAATAGGTCAATTGAATTAAAAATCAGTTGGGGTGTCTGAGGTTTCGCCCATTTAACGTTACACGTTGTATAAATGATTAAATTGTTTCTACTTTTTTACTATGGACGGTTTTAACGTGCACGTCTTTCTACATCGTTCTCATAATGTAGAGACGCCAGCACATCAAGCTACCCGAAACTGTCCAATTTTCCCAATCAACTTTGAACCCTACCCAAAACTGTCAAATTTTCCCAATCAGCTTTGAACCTTATACTTTAGCGATAAAGTTGAAAATCTATTAAAGAAATAGGACAGACTGTAGTAGCTTGGTGTGCTGGCGTCGCGTCTGTACCATTTCACCATGAATGATGTAAACCAATATTTTGTGTGCCCATGGAGTTTCTTCTCCGTTCATCTCCGTAGGAACCTACTACGCTTTGGAATGGGTAACTAGCTTCAGCTTTCTGACTGACCGACTACTTGAAAATTAAAAAGTGCCTGTAATTGCTTTTATTAAAATAAATGCTTTGAGTTGAATCATCTGGAGCCATAGGACTCTTGGAACTACTCTGATAACCTTTCGTAACATTGCAGTCGTAGCCATATCTTTTGCTCTCAGTCAGTGCTCAGATTCTGAACTGCTTATTGGCCTCTGGTAGCCTCATGGACGTATCGATGTTCCGTCATCTTTTTAGCAGGATTCCTTCGGCTTCCCTTTATAAACGTTCAATGTTCGTAACCGTTTTTGGATCAGCTACCCTTATGGAAACTCACACATCGTCTCTGCTTGGATATCTTTTTCCTGAACCATGTATGGCGCGGAGACATAATATATTGTTGGTATATGACTTGTGCCCTCGAAGTGCCAAAGTGTGTCAGTGTATGATGTGTCAACTCTACGTTGTTCAGTGGTACTTCTGCAAATTATATTTTCTGTGTGTTGCCGTTATGTGCTGGGGGGCAGGGGGCCAGGTCGGGGGCAGGTTGGGTCTGTGTCCCAGCCGTGGGAACACTATAAGCTGATTATACTATTATACACATTCGGAACAGCCTGGCTTTGAATGATTTACCTTGATAGTGTTGTTCAGTGATCAAATGCTGAATCTGCTCTGTTACACCCACGTATTTTATTTGTATGCACTCGGTAGCGATTTACCTCAATTATGGAGCCGCGTTAATGACTATTATAAAATCTTTTCTGCGCACATATTACCTTTTATTACTATACAATGGTGGAGTCGCTATTACAATTATTATGTATTTTTATAAATACAGTCACGAGTATAAATACGCAAATTGCAACTTTGAGAAAAGACCTAGGTACTCGTATTTCATAACATTATGGTTTCGATAATAGATGTGGAGCAGTAGTGGCCCAGTGGCAACAGCCCCGACTTACTAGTTGTAGGTCACGGGATCCAACTCCCTCTCGAAGAGAGGAGGCCGGTGTCCCAGGAGTGGGAACAATATAGGCTGATTATGCATACTATGTTTGTAACTCCATAAAATATCGATCAATACTTTATGAGAAATTCGCTGTTAAATCTGACGTTTGTGTAAGGTAGGTATTTATTCTTGTCTATGCTCATCACTGTGCTAGCACTTGCACATAGTTATGGCTTTGCTTGTTCAATGTCGTTTGATTTATGTGTCTTCTTTGTACCTGTAAACGATATTTTAAATAATCCACACACTTGTTAACACGTTATAAATTACAAATTAAGGTAATGATTTCTCAAGAAATGCATTTACATAAGTAGAGTCGACAAAAGAGTTTGATATACAGGCATAAACACATGTTGCACATATTGTAGCGAAATAAAGAAAAATACACATTCTCTTCGCCACTGAACACGTATAATTTATCATTATAAACAATCCGAATATAAAAGTGATATAGAAAGGTAGAAAAAATACAACTTGCAGGGAACTTGTCACATTAGTCTGAAGGGTTAAATGTTAACCAATAGGATTGCATAAAATCTCAATGTAATTTTTCTATTGGTTAATATTTCTCCGTTTCTCTGCTCCGCAGCCTCGCTCTGCGTCAATGGACAGGTAGTCTTAAACAAGAACTGTGTTCTTCACAGATATGGCGACCGAGCATACGCTCAATTTGGAAGGGTACCGGTAGTTAGCTGCCTGCATACTTATCTCTTTGGTTGGATAAAAAATATAACTATAACTTCTCATTGTACTAAAATCCTATAAAATACGAGATCAGCTAAAACTGGAAATGTATAGCTTGTTATGTCGTCGTATAGTCTGTTCCAAAGTTATATGATTAAAACGTAAACAAACCCTGTTCATGTTAAATTCTTTTGCAATCAAATCACTCACGAAAGGGGGACTTTTAACAGACAATATTTGTAGAAACAACGAGATACTTACCTATTCTAAATATTCTTTTATTTACACCATATACATATTATGTTTGAAAGTTCTAATAATTCAAACGGTCAAAACAAGTTGATCAACAATAGTAGTTGCATACTATATATGTATAATTATTAAAATAACTGTTGATAACATGCAATTATTAGCTCGGTTCAGTTGTACTTAATTAATATTGGTAGTTTTGGCTAAATTAAAAAGCCGAAATTAGCTAAATGTCCTGTTGAATTTGAATGAGTTTTTAATTAATTTATGTAAGTGACATTTGTCGAATAATAGGTAGGTTAGGTACTTGTTTTTAATGTTTATAGTGTTTCATCTTGAAAATAAAAATTTTCATTACTTACTGTATCCAATCATTACCATTATGCATACTTAATTGTCTTTGTATAATAAAATAAACTAAGATTTGTATTCATGTGTCATGTACAGTCAGCGACAAAAATCGATTAACACTGCTACTTTTACACGTCACCTAAATTGACACAAAATTATTCAATACGGCTTTTAGTATGTCAAAAATAGCAAACAGTCATTATCCTTTTATTTTTTTTAAACTTTTACGATTTCAAAAACTGAGATTACGACTAATAGTAGTATGGAAGAAATAGACATGTTGCGCTGACCATAAATAAATAAGGCAGAAGAATGATGATGATGATAGAGATTTAAAAAACTGAAATATTAATCGACTGTTTTCGCTGCCTGTGACTGTGGCTGACCTAATCATGTTAAATGCACATACTTTTGTTAGAAGGTACCTACTTTCTTTTAATGTTGTGCTATCTGTGGTTGTGCTTAGTAGATATATTGTTTTCAAGTATCTTAAGGGTATTTTAAAATTATTGGTTGTAAATGTATAATTTGGCAATTACATAATTGGTTCTTCTTCCTAGAGTAATCTTTTCACTATGTATAATTGAAGTTTATTGTAGTTAAGTATTTAATTGATTTAATTTTGTAACATCGGATAATTTTTTGAATGTATTATTTTCTCTTTTTTACAGAAAGCGCCATATGTATAGGCGGTCCCCACAATGAGGAACAGTTAAACATTAGTGATGTTTGTAAGTATAACAGTTTATGTTTTAAATAGCTCTGCCCGCGATTTAGTCCGCGTGAAGTTTTCGCTCTGCCCCCGATCCACCCCGGTCGGTCGCATCACCCGACCGCGCTATTACTTCGTTTTCGCTCTGCCCCGATCCACCCCGGTCGCATCACCCGACCGCGCTATTACTTCGTTTTCGCTCTGCCCCGATCCACCCCGGTCGCATCACCCGACCGCGCTATTACTTCGTTTTCACTCTGCCCCGATCCACCCCGGTCGGTCGCATCACCCGACCGCGCTATTACTTCGTTTTCGCTCTGCCCCGATCCACCCTGGTCGGTCGCATCATCCGACCGCGCTATTACTTCGTTTTCGCTCTGCCCCGATCCACCCCGGTCGGTCGCATCACCCGACCGCGCTATTACTTCGTTTTCGCTCTGCCCCGATCCACCCTGGTCGGTCGCATCACCCGACCGCGCTATTACTTCGTTTTCGCTCTGCCCCGATCCACCCTGGTCGGTCGCATCACCCGACCGCGCTATTACTTCGTTTTCGCTCTGCCCCGATCCACCCCGGTCGGTCGCATCACCCGACCGCGCTATTACTTCGTTTTCGCTCTGCCACGATCCACCCTGGTCGGTCGCATCACCCGACCGCGCTATTACTTCGTTTTCGCTCTGCCCCGATCCACCCTGGTCGGTCGCATCACCCGACCGCGCTATTACTTCGTTTTCGCTCTGCCCCGATCCACCCCGGTCGGTCGCATCACCCGACCGCGCTATTACTTCGTTTTCGCTCTGCCCCGATCCACCCTGGTCGGTCGCATCACCCGACCGCGCTATTACTTCGTTTTCGCTCTGCCCCGATCCACCCTGGTCGGTCGCATCACCCGACCGCGCTATTACTTCGTTTTCGCTCTGCCCCGATCCACCCTGGTCGGTCGCATCATCCGACCGCGCTATTACTTCGTTTTCGCTCTGCCCCGATCCACCCTGGTCGGTCGCATCACCCGACCGCGCTATTACTTCGTTTTCGCTCTGCCCCGATCCACCCCGGTCGGTCGCATCACCCGACCGCGCTATTACTTCGTTTTCGCTCTGCCCCGATCCACCCTGGTCGGTCGCATCACCCGACCGCGCTATTACTTCGTTTTCGTTCTGCCCCGATCCACCCTGGTCGGTCGCATCATCCGACCGCGCTATTACTTCGTTTTCGCTCTACCCCGATCCACCCTGGTCGGTCGCATCACCCGACCGCGCTATTACTTCGTTTTCACTCTGCCCCGATCCACCCTGGTCGGTCGCATCATCCGACCGCGCTATTACTTCGTTTTTGCTCTGCCCTGATCCACCCTGGTCGGTCGCATCATCCGACCGCGCTATTACTTCGTTTTCGCTCTGCCCCGATCCACCCTGGTCGGTCGCATCACCCGACCGCGCTATTACTTCGTTTTCACTCTGCCCCGATCCACCCTGGTCGGTCGCATCATCCGACCGCGCTATTACTTCGTTTTCGCTCTGCCCCGATCCACCCTGGTCGGTCGCATCATCCGACCGCGCTATTACCTCGTTTTCGCTCTGCCCCGATCCACCCTGGTCGGTCGCATCATCCGACCGCGCTATTACTTCGTTTTCGCTCTGCCCCGATCCACCCTGGTCGGTCGCATCACCCGACCGCGCTCTTACCTCGTTTTCGCTTAGAGTTCTTTCCATCTTTTTTTTAAAGTGAAAACTTCTTTAGCGGCGTTGTACACTTTTTTTGTAATGGGTAAAAAATGTTAAACTCGCGTCAGGACACGTGACCTGATCGAAAATTCGTAAGACGGATGGAGAGTAGACAGCCGGCGCGGCGTAGGAGAGGAAGTATCCCCCTCTCTTTCTACGGCGCGGCAAAATGTATGCCTACGCCTGCTGTTTCGTTTAGGCGGCGCCGGCGCAGGGCGCTTGCGCGAATGTTCGAGTGTGTTTAAACTTTTTAATGTAATATAAATTGTCATGTTTGTGTACGATAGCGCAATAAATAAATATTCGATTCTACCACATAAATGATAGTACTTTTATACTGACAATTAAAGCAATTCGTGGAAAATTATTCCCTAACCATTCCAAAATATCAAAAATCCACAACGTTAATAAAGTTTTCACTTCTGCCGGCACTCCGGGAGTGCAACCCGTCGTTTTTTTTCTTGCCCGGCTCCAAAACGTTAGCCTAAAGCCTTCCTCAAGAATTGGGCTATCAAATACAAAAAAAAATGATGAAATCCGACTGCTTGTTCCAGAGATGAAGCGTTCAGGCAAACTCTAGCTTTATTATTTATCATCTGCGTTATTTGCGTTTTTGAGCAGACAAATGTTTCGAACATATTTATTTATTTATTCATGGAAGACTTACAGCTAAAAAAAACTTAATTACAACGAAACTATAGTAGCAGGAAGCCAATTAAAAGTCTTCACGTATAGAAATAGACTGGAAAATAATTGAGCATACAACAGCAATACGTAAAACATTGAGGTTATAAATTTGACTAAAACATCTGAGGGGCAATTCCCGCATCCCCAAAAACGCTCGCACTCCCATCCCAGCCTCAATCTGTCAAAAATTGTATAGCGTTTACCAACTTTTCCGACACTCCAATGCCGCCGGCACAAGACTGCGACTCAAATCCGAACGCCTTAATGTGCGAAAATTGGCCTGCAGAATGAAGCAATGGAATCCGCTGGATGCGGGAGACAGAACCGTTTGAAGTGGGGGTGCTTGGGGGAGGCCTATGTCCAGCAGTGGACGTTTTTTGGCTGAAAATCTGAAATAAAGATGATGATGATGAAGCAATGGATTAGCAATATTCTTCAAAATGATTCCGATTGTGATTGAAGGTGTGTTACGCAATTAGGATGCTGACTATCCTTCAATTAGGAACAAACGCGTGTTAATTTATTCAAAAACCCATCGGTTTCTTACTAAACTTCAACTATATATCCGACGACCCTGGTTAGTTATCTCATTGGGTGACAAATATACATATTTCTATTTCTAAATAATTAAAATGTAAGGTTACGTGCTTAGTTTATTAAGTTTTATAAGAGATCACACCACATGGCAACAGTGTTTTATTACAACTATATGTAATAAATAAAAATCCATAAAATCAATACAATTAATTATCCAACCGCTATGTAGTCCACGCTCCGTAACTCCCCCAAAAAACTAGTTTATTTTAATTTAATACCGCGCGACCATCTTTGCAATAAAGATCTTTAATAATGTAATAATATGCTAAATTGTTCCGTCTCATGTGCGACCATCGGAGCTAAATGTTTTGTTTTTAACACGTGTTTTATGTTTCTTGTATGGTTTGAGGTTTTCTCCCTCAAACCTGCTAATAATAAACCTGAAGAGTTTGGTAATAGGGCTGGCAGGCGATACGATGCGATGGGATGGGTCGGCAGAACAAAAATTTCACGCGGACGAAGTTGCGGGCAGAAGCTAATAATAATGATAATGTTTATTCACAAAAAAGAAAGATGTACATTTTTTATCAACTAGAGTGCTTAATCTAAACTTACGGTACACAAAAGTATTAGTATATAATATTTGGTAATTTTTAATATGTGCATTAACTGGTTTGTGGATTCATATATTAAAATTATTTCCATAAAGACGGTGATGTAGTGTGAAGAGGTCTTTATGAGTGCTGCAAATATAAAAGTAGTTTATGAAACTTGCATAACAGGGACTATTAAAACGAGACTGTGCGTTTAAAAACCAAAAAAATATAATAATCCGACATTATTAATGGTTACACATCTTAGAAATAGGTTCGCATTACCATATCCATGTTTAGCATGACCGATGACACTTAATATAAGGCTGAGAACACATTGATAAGTAGCACAGCTCGTTGGCGTTGGCGCCAAACCACGCGATTAAGGAAAACCATAAATTGCACTCGACTGCTGTAATCTATAGTAAGATGATGATTGATATTGTAATGCACGTTTCCATCACCTATCAAAACGCCTCGATGGTTATTAGTTACTTTTGCAATTAGGTATACAGGGTGCTTTTACTCACAGACTATTCAGGGTGCCCATCGCGCATTCGTGTGCACCACTAGTCCTCCTTAGCTAAATAGTCATAATAATTATTATAATCTGTGTGGTGCTTTCCCCAAAAGACCATTTTAGACACCATTTTGCATGGTCTTCACATCACCTGACCAAGATTATGTCTGAACTTTAAAAGAGACTGAGACCTCTGGTTTCGGTGTTTCATCTCACAGTATTCAGATATGAAATGCCGACCTCATCTAGTCTTTAAAATATGATTGACGTCAAAAAGTGTTGTACAAACCTACTTACCTACAGAAATAAAATCATTTATCAATGGCTACAGTTTTGTATGGTTTCACTTACCTGTATATTCTGGCTACCTCTTCTTCTGTGCATTTAAAATTGTCCTGCGAATTTTCTAAACAGTCATCTATAGGCATTAATATGTAAGTACCTAATCTTGTAAACTATGATTATTGATGTTTCATCGTTTCCACCAGTTGAGGCAATCACTTTGGCGGACCCGTCGTTCGGCGTGGGCGCAGGCGCCGTAGACGAGAACATGGCGCGCCGCGACCAGCCCTACGTGGAGGTCGTCGAGCAGCCGGCCAGTAAGGCGCTCAGGTTAGTACCGCTAGTGAACATTATGGCTGACAGCCAACGAATTGTACCTATGGTCTGTTCTAAAAGTATCTGACAAATGTAGGGTAAAAAAGCCGGTTCAGGTTAATGTTTGCGTTCCTGATCCATTTGTTTACATTTTCATCAGATACTTTAAGAACTGCATGTCGATTCTGTAAACATCTCACCGTGGAAACTTGCGTGGAGTGACCTGTCAGTGTCATCCCGCTGATGCTAGGGATTGAGCAAGCAAACATTTACAATCATAATCGAGATTTGAATAATATTTTTTATGCTAATTCTATTGATCATTTTTTTTTAAATATAATTTCAAAACTAGTATGTATTATAGTTGTCGAAACATTACTATTTTGTGGAGTTTTAAAATAAAATAGCAAAACAGAAACTTAGTCAGAATATCAATTTTTTTTTTTTTTTTCTAGAGTAGTATAGTCCTTATAGAAAGACTAGTCTTTTTTTGCGAGTCCAGGATTCTAGTTAGTTTCTTTTAATTTAAAATCAGTTTAAAATTATTTTCAAAGTTAAAAATTACGTGTTAACCAACTTTCTTCGCTGACTGTACCTAGGACGAATAAATTATTAAATTAAAACAAAGTAAGGAGTTCTCATGCGCTTGCATTTTGGCGCGAATTGTGTTTACAGGGTGTATTCACTCATAATAATAAATTAAAGTATACCGGGTGTGCATCGCGTGCGGGTTAATCACGTGTCATATGCACTAACTTAGGTTTTATAAGTATTAACTACACACTACCGAATTGGGACACTGTAATGGTAGCGTATGTATGTAATAAATAAATAAAAAATGTTACAAGTATGTAAACAAAAATATGAAAGCAAGAACTTCCTCTTAGTTTATAAAAGGCAATATTGAATAAAACAATAATTTCCATAGGCGTATCTACGTCAGAGGTAATTAATTGATGTGTAAAAAAGCATTAATAGGTAATTAGTGACGCTGTGTTTGGTAAAATGTACTATGTCATATGTTCAATTGATTTGGTTGGCCACAGAGATCGAATGTTAACCTCAATTTTTTTTCCTTAAGCCGTCCTCGGTCAAGCCAATATTATGTCGTCATTTCACTCGGAATGTGTGGTGACCACTATGTAGGTGTTTACGTGGACATAAAGTATTTAATAATTAGGTACATATTACACTGGATACGGTCAGGTTCAGTTGTTTTTAATTAAAAACAATTAATAGTTTAATGCTTTCCCTAGCTACTCATAGTTTTTATCAATTTGTGACGAACTTGATCATATCAAATCATATTTAACCCTACAGAGCATAGTGCAGTATTATACAGCCAGGAATACGCCGGTCTATGCCTGTTATCTGGACTTGTCCTGGGCATTCGATTTGGTATCATATGATGTGTTGTGGCAAAAGACGAAAAATGAAACAGATGTGCCACGTGATGTTATTGCAATGTTGAGATATTGGTACTCGAGTCAAAAGAATGTTGTGCGATAGGCAGGCTCACACTCGGACGTGTATGGGTTGGAGTGTGGGGTGAGGCAGGGGGTGTTAACCTCTCCTCGTCTCTTTAACATATACATGAACGAGCTGATCGGCGAGCTCAGCAGAACAAGCATAGGGTGCCATATAGATGGACAGTGCGTCAATAATATCAGCTACGCGGACGACGTGGTGCTGCTGAGCCCGTCGATCAGTGCCATGCGCAGACTGCTAGGTATTTGTGAAAAGTATGCACGAACCCATGGACTCAGATATATCGTGAAGAAGAGTGAAGTGATGGTGTTTAAGGCTGGTAATAAATCATTCGCTAATGTGCCTCCCTTGTATCCTTGCGGGGCCAGCTTAAACAGAGTGTCTAATTTTAAATATCTGGGTCACTGGGTCTCAGAGGATATGTGTGACAACATTGATTGGGAGAGGGAGCGCAGGGCGTTGTCTGTGCGCTGTAACATGCTGGCCCGCAGGTTTGCAAGGTGTAACGAGCAAGTCAAAGTGACATTATTTAGGGCCTTCTGTCAATCTTTTTACACCTGCAGCCTGTGGACTAAGTACACGCAGCGTACATACAGTGCTCTGCGAGTACAGTATAATAACGCGTTCAGGGGGCTGTTCGGGCTGCCACGCCACTGCAGTGCTTCAGGAATGTTTGCGGAGAAAAGCGTGGATGGTTTTCATGCCATCATGCGTAAGCGATGTGCGTCTCTTATGAAGCGCATGCGAGCCAGCTCGATCAGCCTTCTGAACGTGTTCGTGGGCCGCTGGGACTCGCCGATGTGGCGGCACTGGATGCGACTACACACTGCGGGTGGTCGCGTCCAGGGCTTGGCATAAACTGGTACTCCTGTGCGGTGCGACTTTGTGATTTTTATTTCTTCTGTGGCTTTTTCTTTGTATGTACTAACAATAATTTTATAAGGTTTGTTGTGTTACTAACAGTATATGGACTACGTCTGAAATAAATGTCTTCTTATTATTATTATTATAGTGTCTCACATATGGGACATACCGAAAAATATCTTATATTTCAAAAATCGTTCCAAGTAGCGTAATCTGGTGTTTACAAGATTAACTATTATGTATTTGAGTTTCGAAATTAGTACCAGATATTTTGGATGGATCTAAATAAACATTTATTTATGTTTTCTTCAAATAGGTAGGTACTTTGAATACGATTAACGAGCGGCGCATAATAATCGCAAATAATTGATAAAATTGAATTTTAGAATTTTTCAGCGTGGAAATAATTAGTAGAAGTAAGTTCATGTTCATATTTGTCATTTTACGTGTAATCTTGTAATTTCATTGATACTCACGTTATAATGCGTGATGTGCCATATATGGGGCATAAACAAAAACATACGTTTCTATTGAGTTATGATGTTTCTAAATATTTTTTCGAGAAATGGCATCATACATATTTGCAGGCTAGTGTAATTTTTTAAGCCGATAAGAAAAATCATGCTCTGTAGGGTTAAAGCCTATGTTGGAATAATCTAATGTGCTAGGCTCTTCCGCCTTATAATCTCAATATACCAAACTAAAGTCTTTGTGTAAAACAGGGTCTTCCCTATAACGCTTGTAATTTACATAACAGGTAACATCACGCCTGTAATTCCCAAAGGGTTAGGCAGAGGTGTACCTTGTGCATCCACATGTAGGTACATAGACGAGCCTATTGCCATAAACGGGGTACAAATCGAGACTCCGGGCCGCTACTGAGAAATTTCAGTCGGAAAAAGGTCAATAACACTTTTCCTGACCTGGGAATTAAACCCGGGGCCCTCATGCTCAGCAGTAGCGCTCGCAACCACTAGACCAACGATATTGGTGCTATAGCTAAAGTTTACATAAAAAAACCTAGTTCGATATACCGAGACGTGGGATTTGTAACGTCATGGTCATATTCGGGTAATGAAACTGCACTTGTTCGGTTATCGTAACTGGCAAGCAAGTCAGTCACACGGAATTAACTCGCCCACGTGATCCTGATAATGTAGCTTGATATCATACGTACATCCCTAGCGCCTGGCGCCGCGCGGATCTTTACAGATTGCAGATCTTTACATATTCTAAATCATAATCTTTCTCCTGCTCTTAACACAGTTTATTTGAAGTCGGTGCGACATGTATGTTCCTTCCATACTCCTACTGCACAGAGTGCACAGTGCGGCAGGGCAGCGGCGCGCACCCTGTTATTCAGTACACGATCTTAAACCCGGACCGCTGCTTTAAAAGTTTTCAACATTACTGGTCCATTTCTAGGTATGCCACTTAGCAACTAAAACAAGTTGGCAGCGTAAGTCGGGTGCGTTCTTCCGCCGTAGTTGATTCTGTGCGAGTTTCATCAGGTCATCCACCTCGTCACTATCTACTACTGCGGCGGATCGCTTCTCTATATTTGTATTTTTTCACACCTTTTTCGTAAATAACGCAATTAATATTCTTGAATTGTCAAAATTAATTGCACTGGCACTGCATCTGCAACTGTGTTACGCAATTACTCCGCTGCTCATATTCCTTAGTCTTTCTTAGGAAAATTTACTTCGCTGGCCAATTTCTTCACTATCTCTTCTTCATCTTCAAATAAGTAGCACCAAGAGTCGTTTGTCTGTGTGTTCTCTGAACTAAACTACTTGATGAAATTATTGATATTGCGCGGTGTTCATAAGTTTTTTTATGTCCGGTTGTAGAATTAATTTGTCATTTGCATAGTGCTGTGAGTTGTTGTAAGTTACAAGATAAGATTTTCAATCTTATCTTATATAAATCTGAATGATAATCAAATCTTATCTGCAAATGCACTTTGAAAAAAGTCGGTAATGACAAATTATTCTGCAATCGTCTTATAAGATTATGTGACAGCATGTGTGATGCCCTTTGATAAACCGATAGATAAGCCTGTGGACCTGATTGACATAATGAATTAAGGTTATTAAAGAGTTAACGTTAAGGTACCCCAACAGCTTCTGTGTATAATATAACGTAACTACTACAGGCACGGAAAAGAAAAAACACTGGAAATAGTAAGTAGGCGTGGCAGTGTCGCCGCTAGTAAATACTGCAGTACGCACTTGCTGTTCAAGCGCTCTCATTCGCAAACTAGACTGCGTCAACAAACAATTTAAGTTAAATATTATTAAAATGCCTTATTGTGCCATACTGGACTGTAAAAACCATAGTTTGATACCATTTCGTATAATATTTTTTTTGCATTTTGTTTACGCCCTTATTTTTTTTTAGCCAATCGTATTTTCGGGTTTGCAGTAAGAGTAAATCGTAAATGTGTGAGTTTGGCGACACCGGTTCTGGTACAAACATTTTCTCATGCTAATTCCAGTTTGTTTTTTCTGTTTCGTGACTACAGGTAACATTATCCTCGGACGTACACAGTCGCCCATTACAGCTTAGCCAGCAAGCTAGAAATAGGTGATAACACGTAATAATAAAAAGTAAGGGTTCTAGAATTTAGAAATTATGGCAAAATGCCTCTTAAACTTCAGATTAAAATATAATTACAAGACGAACAATATTCCAATTTGCCGATAGAAATAAAAATGAGATCATAATGAAAAGTGTATGATAATCATTTATTGTTCAAAAAACGCACACGCACTCTATCATTATTATGTTAAAATTATTTTTGTTATTTTGTTGCCGTGCCCTAGCCGGGTTTCATGTTGGAACTTACCTATATTGTAACAACTAAATATACACATGAATGCAATAAAGAATTTGAATTTGAATGTCAATGTTATTGTTCATCTTCATCGTTGAATTCGTTCATCCATACTCTACCAAAGTTGGTTCATATTGTTATTAATTCAAAACTACTCATTTTCCTATTGAAAAACCCCATTACACATGTTTACATCCAAAATCTGTGGTCGTGTTGTTGTCACTATAACAATGCAGAGTCTACTTAATTACTATGTCAAGCAAAAAAATATAACTTGTTACCACACCCTGGTAAAGGAAAACGATAATATTAATGTCCATTCATCTATTTTTAGCAAACTCAATGAATCACTGGAAATTTTTATTTTTACGCACGCGTGGATGTCGAATCAATATTGGAGAGAGAGGCTGCCTAGAAAAATAATGGTAGAAAATCTGCGAGAGCTGCTTTGTATATCGCTGTATGATGCTAGAAGCAGCCAGATTTAGTAGTGTATACTTACAACATGTCCGGAATCAACGCACACCACCAAACACCCAATTAGAATATTATAAATAAATAAATAAATCCCTGGACATTTCACACAGCACCATTTGTCCCAAGCTAAGCAACCTAATGCTTGTGTTATGGTAACAAGATGGCTGATAAACTACTTATATACATTTTTTTTTTTTTTGTAAATACATACATATTATAGATAGAAAAACACCCAGACTCGGAACAAATACATGTAGGTCATACAAATATTTGTTCCGTGCGGGAATCGAACCCGCGACACGCAGCGCAGCAGTCAATCGCTTAACCACTGCGCCAACCGTGCCGTCAAGTATTATATAAGTATAAGTTATGTTATAATAAATATGAGGAGGTAACATGCAAACAGGCTTAAGTCACAATAATGTAAATTTTCACAACACTGAAAAAATCTGTAGAGAAACAGAATCTCTACAGATTTTTTCAGTATTCTGAAAATTTAATACTGATTTTTTACTAATATGTATAAACCGTTGTTTATTGCAGGACTCATAATGCGAAGCATTAGAAAGTGCTTTACGATCGAAACCCTTTTTTTGCCTCCTTTCTGTAACTGTTTGTATTGTTACACTCTTACTTGTACACATAACCTACGTAATTTATATACCATTTTATAGATACATTTAATGGAGATTAATTCTGCACTTATCAAAAATTGATTTAATGCAGTATAAACGAAAAAGACATCCAAATGTTTCTAAAAAAAATTCTATGAAACTCAAGTGTAACCCTGAAAACATTGTAGCTTGCGAAAAAATGAATGAATTGAGTGTTTTTTTTGTAATAGATTCGTTTCACCCATAGGAGGAACCCTCTGAAAATGACTCTTTTTAACCGACTTCAAAAAAAGGAGGAGGTTATCAATTCGACTGTATTTTTTTTTTTTTATGTTTGTTTCCTCATAATAACCGACTGGGTGAACCGATTTTCATGATTCTTTTTTTATTTGAAAGCTGGTGCTTCCCGTGTGGTCCCATTGTCACCATTTCAATATCTGATGATGGGATCTTGTAGAAATCGGGGGAACTCTTCAATAAATAACAGCAGATTAACCGCGATTGTTGCTATAGCATATCTAAGCATTGTTTACACCATCACACAACATAATATCACGCCTGTACTCACTACAAAGGTTATAATTTTTTTTTATTATAATAATAATTAATACCAGTAAAACAACCGCGATTGCTGCTATCGCATATGTATGCATTGTTTACGCAATCGCACAACATAACATCACGTCTGTACCCTATAAACGCAGATGCAGCTTCCTGTCACTGATATTTACATAGCAAGTAGTGTTTATATGAATTTGATTGGGGTAGATATAACTAAAAAGTGAAAAATAAAAAATTTTATATAAAAAAAAACAACCGACTTCCAAAAAAACACTAAAAAGTGAAAAATAATTTTAATTTCGGAAGTCGGTGTCAAAAAACCAAAATGCAGAACCAACGACACCGACTTCCAAAATTAAAATTATTTTTCACTTTGTAGTGTTTTTTTGGAAGTCGGTTGTTTTTTTTTTATTCAAAGTAGTTTAATTAATATTAATAAAAAACAACTAGGAGTTGTGCACTTTTGGATTTTTTTATTAAATTAGTTCTACTGATTGTGGGAGAAAATTGTGGTCAAATTACAAATCTACGCACGCACACAGTCGCACACGTATAAGGGTCTAGCGTTGAAGGTACTTCGTCCATTTTGGTATGTTTTGACTGTACAGAGGATGTGTGAGTGTAATTTTCGTAGTTTTAATTATTTTTGGGATAAAAATTACCTATACTATGAGTAAAAAAGTCAGAATTCAATTCAGTTACACGTTGTAGTTTACATTGTGGAATGTAAGTATATAAATAAATATTGAGTATTAAGAGCCTATACTACCTCAAATGGCTTAGCGTGATCCTCCGTTGTGTCGAAAATACTGCAGCATTAATTTTGAAATAAATATATGGTAAAGTTGAGGATTGATGTTAGGTCCTATGTTAGACGAAAACACGATTCCATAAAATTTTCTCGATAGAAAAAAAATCCAAAGTTACCTCTAAACCGAACAATAAACCGCTGGTATTCAAAAACTACTTCAAATTAGATCATGAAACTTTGCATACTAACTGAACTAAGTATAAAGCAGGTCTTATGTTTTTTATTTTTTTTAAATTACCATTATTTTCACCGTAAAAAGAAATTACCTAAACTATCGGTGTCTTGAAGTTTGTTCCCTGCCGCCCGACACCCCCGGTCAGTCTCGCTTCGGCGTTCGAACGGGAGGGCTGTGTCGCTTGCGCTCGGAACACATTACGCAATAAGACAACGTAAAATTAAAATACTGTAGGTTTACAGTGTCGGCGCAATGGGAAATAACCGCAATAAAAATAAGAAGCGACTGGGTTGGCGTAAAGAAACAGGCAAACATTTATGATAAACGTAATGAAGTAAGTAAGTATCTACCGACCTATCTACTTACAGTATTAGTGATTAGAAGCATGTAGTAGATGGCATACAACACGTTTGGTGCAGTGGCTAAGCGATTGGCTGCTGCGCTACGAGTCGCAGGTGTTTCTGCATGTGAAGATTTTGTAAACGCACCGTCCACGATTCAGGAGAAATCCAGTATGGGACAACTTTTATAAAAAATAAAAAGATAAAAAGTTACCTAAATAGGTTCGTTTTTGTTTAGACAATTTACAACAAAATATAGGTATCTAAGTACCTACCTATATAGTAATTGTTTTTTTTTATAATGTTGCCCCACTCCAGGATTTCTCCTGAATCGAACACGGTGCGATTACAAACACAAATCTTTACATTCACAAACGCCCAGATCCGGCAATGACAACTATCTGTAGGCCATAAAAATATTTGTTCCATGCGGGAATCGAACCCGCGACCCATAGTGCAGCAGCCAAGCGCTTAGAAAGTAATAAAAAATATAATTATGTTCGGTAAGTACCTACCTATCTAACTAATAGAAACAAAACTGTAACTTACTTATCCGACTGAAGTGGTACCTACCACCTACATAAAAATTATGAACCTACTGACGTACCTTGGTAGTTTAGCTAAATAATTATAGTGTATCTTTCCAGAAGACGTCGATTACTCAGTACTGAAGACGATGGAGATAAAGAAAATATTCCGGTAAATTCGTGAGTATCATCTACTTACCTAAACATGTAACTGATCTGATAGTAGTTCATACAGCTACATAATTATCAAGCTATACATCTAGTATAAGCTGATCTCACCTTGTATAGGCATTCCTTATAGTGAGAGGTCAGATTATACTGGAAAAGTATAGCTTGATATGTAGCTACGCGTACCTGCACTAAATTTGTATTTCCATAATAAACGTAGGTAAGTAAAATTATTCGCCTTCTTTTGTATATTTTTAGGGTTCCGTAACCAAATGATAAATAAAAATATGTAAGGTAGGTTTTTACAGGAATCAAAATAATACCTTCGAAAGATTTAGAAGTAAATTCGGACGAAACAAATCTTCATATATTACAAAATATTGAATTGTAAGTATAATATGTGTTTGATCATCACGAAATTAGCTATTCCCCCATGACACTACCGTTTGGCAGTAACGTGTAACGGTACTATCACGATATTAGCAAATTCACTATAAAACTTTTCATAATGTTGGACATTTTAGGGTTCCGTATTTATTCATGTTTTCAAAATTATGCTTCCAGGTGTATTTTTATAATGAATACACCTGGAAGCATTGATTTTATTAGTACTAGCTGTTGCCCGTGACTTCGTCTGCGATCCACAACAAAAAGTAGCTTGTGTCCTTCTCCAGGACATGGTCTACCCATATGCCAAATTTCATCCAAATCCGTTTAGCCGTTTTAGCGTGAAAGCGTAACAAACAAACAAACTCACTTTCGCATTTATATTATTATAGTTAGGAAATTAGGATAGCTAGATAACAATAATAATAGGTAATATAATTTCTTACTTCATAAACCAAAACTAACTTTTTTTTTCAGTTATTCACACAACCTTCCGCGGTACGACACATCAGATGATGAATGTGATGATGATGATACTAATTGAGGAGTTTCTTTTCAAAACTTGACTATTCCACTTTTTGTGATTGTTCACAGTCTGAGAAAATAGTTTTGTAGGTATGCAGCTATGTTTTTAACCCGAAATTTTGATGCATTATTGTAGACGACAACACTAGTCATTGCTTTGTACAGGAATTAAAAATTTAGCAACAGTACTCGTATATTTTGAATAAATCTAAGATTTGAAATGGAATGATCAAGTTTTGACGCGGCTGGATGCAATAATCATGTTTTGATTCAAACCACTGTGGATTAATCTTGTTTTGTTGAAACTAATTAGGTATCAGAAATCTCATTTTTGAATTGAAATAACCTGAGGTTCATCTTCTTTTTTAAATAAATAAAACAAAAAAGAAAATGATCATAGTATGTTTTATTTTTTTTTAATTCTTACAGCTTTTTGACGTGGAATAATCTATTTTTGATGAAATCATGCCTTTTAATCTTTTTTTTCTGCTGTAATTATCAAGTTTTCGCCCAATTTTATTTTCACGGAGTATACATTTCAATGTCACCAAACAAAAAATAAATAAAAAATCAGTTTCATCAAAAGTGGAATAGTCAAGTTCTGAAAAGAACCTCCTCAATTGGTAATTGCTAGATTTTTATATGAGAAGGTTGTATTAACATACAACCTTCTCATATAAATTCTTGCAAAACTGCATAACTGCAGTTTATGTTGTTTATTTTGTTTTTATTCATCAAATATTTTTATTCTGGTTATTTCAGGCATGAAGTGAGTTTTAATAATCCTGTAGAAGGAAAAAGCTCTTTTTGTGTAGAAGGACGAAGAATAATTGACATTCATTATTTTTATAGAAGACTTCAAGAAATATGCAATCATAATAAGGCATTCAGATGTACATTGAGCAACGTTCACATTGTATCAGAAAAAAGAAAAGGTCTACTTTCCAAATATAAATTAGCCTGCAATACGAAGGTTGCCTTTTAAGTCGTGTCGTATGCAAACCTCCCGCAATTATTAAAAAAAAAAGACATGGGTTTTCATCTTTTTGGATTTAGAATTCGAAAACAAAAGAATGTTTTTTGATCGGTAGAATAGTTTTATTGTAGCATCTATTCAAAGGTGACAAAACGGTTGTAAAAATGGAAATATCAAAGGAAAATACTAATAATAAGTTTTATTGATTCATAAACAAGTGTTACAATATTTAAATATGCGTGAGATAATTTTCTACAACTTTCAAAGGGGATTAACGCGACTTCAGTGCTTTGAGGAGATCACTTCTGTGTTTAGTGATGCAGCACCATGTCTTAGGACTGTAGAACGCTGGTATTTAGAATTTCAACGTGGGCACTCTAGCTTCAGTGACAAATCAGGTGAAGGTCGTCCAAAAAATGCCATGACGCGAGAGAATATCGACGCCGTGCGGCAGCTAATCGTTGAAGATCATCATATGATATGCCGTGAAATAGAGGCAGCCGTGGGCATTTCAGGGACTAAATCCTGCACGAAGAACTCGGTGTAAGAAAGTTGATCTCTCGTTGGATACCACATTTGCTTAGCGACGACCAAAAAGCAGCCCGTGTTAGATGGTGTCGCAAAACTCTGCAGCGATTCAACCGAGGGGAGTCAAAACACGTTTATGATATGGTTAGTGGTGACGAGTCTTGGATATATGCTTACGATCCAGATTCCAAGCAGCAGTCAACTGTCTGGGTCTTCCAAGATGAGCCAAAACCGACCAAAGTCATACGCTCACGGAGAACTTAAAAAAAATGCTTGCCTCGTTTGTGGCAAAGGGTGGTTACGGCGCCACTATTGTACTAGAAGATCGCAAGACGGTTAACGCTGACTGGTATACCACTGTTTTTTTGCCACAAGTCATCACAGAGCTTCGAAAAAACAACTCAAGACGTCGTATGATACTGCACCATGACAATGCAAGTTCGCACACCGCCCGCGATACAAAGATGTTTTTGAGCACCCAAAATGTTGAAATTTTAGATCACCCGCCTTACAGCCCTGACTTGAGCCCTAAAGATTTATTTACGTTCCCCAAAATTAAGAAAAGTCTTCGTGGTCAACGTTTTAGCTCACCCGAAGAAGCTGTTGATGCATACAAATCGGCCATTTTGACTACCCCCACTTCGGAGTGGAATAAATGATTTAAAAAGTGGTTCGAACGCATGCAAAAGTGTATTAAATATCGCGGAGAATTCTTTGAAAAACAATAAATGGCAATAATCTATTAGATCGTCTATACTTATTTCAAACGACACAACTTAAAAGGCAGCCCTTGTATGTGTAACACGACATTATATCTTGATGATAACATTCCAGAAGACATTTTTATATGACTTGCATGTTGCCTGAGCTATACGATCCCAGACATGTTCGAAATATGCCAATTAGAGATTTAAGCGAATTAAAATAAATGTTGTATAATTTTGATGATGTTTAATTACTTTCCAAAAACGTATGGTATATACCATACCTACCTACCCTACCCTACCTACCTACCTACATACTTACCTAAGAACTACCTACCTATCCTACCAATAACTATCTTATATTTATACAAACCTTGTACTGAGAATCACGAACACAAGAAAAAAAGAATTATCCAATGTGGTGTAGTCCTTCTGTAGTTATGCGTGTACATACATTTCGGTGATTCATTTTTATGTAGCAAAAAGTAGTAATACAAGGCGAAAACTATATTATAAGATTGTAAAATGGCAAAGCGTACACTTACTACCAAGCCAATGTACCTACAGAACCCTCTGTGTAATAGTGACTCGCACTTGACTAGTTTTTTGTAGCAGTAGAATTTATGCAGTGGTTTAGAATCGGTTTGCAAAATGTCTAAAATATAGGTATGTACCTATGTACAGGTAGGCACATACATAGACCTCCTACCTACATAATTACATACGCAAACGGCTGTCACATTACATACATACCTACACGGCGAAAATTATAAAACGCAAACTTACTACTAAACCAGTGAGCGGAACCCTCAGCGCAAAGTTGGCTCGCACTTGACTAGTATTTTGTAGCAGTAGGTAAAACAGCGCGCACGGCTACACATCAAGCTATAACTTTCCAGTATTAGCTGATCTCGCATTGTATAGGCTTTCCCTACAATGAGAGGTCAGCTTATACTGGAAAATGTGTGTAATGTGTATGTGTTGTAGACGCTAGTAGGTACCTATATTGAAATTAAATTTGTTATATATAATTTCATGTTCATATAATGACAAGTCAATATTAAATTATGATTGATAATTTTGTTACTTAGTACTCGTCCGATATTAGTGTAGTTTAATAAAATCACTTCGAGTTCGAGCTCGTGTGCCCGCGTGACCGCGAGCAGTAGTGTGCGAGCGAGATAAAGAGTGAGGTGGCGCGGGGAAGTGGGGGCGAAATCTGAATTTGAGCTGAGGTTGTATAGGCGCTTAATATAACAATCAAAAGTTCGTACGGCAGAACCACAGCTTAAGGACTGCTGATCCATTTACTTGATTTCAGAAACACGATCTGGCCATCGACATGTTGTTTTCTATTTTGCCCAAATTGGCGCATTCTCTCAATTGGTTCTGTCTGATGTAATTTTCTTCTAACTACAAAAGTTACGAAACCTACCTACTTCCCAAATGTTAAATATTTATTAACGTCGGAGTTTGCCTGCACGTGGACTATATTAACCTTATCAGTCCGCTATTCCCTAACAGGACGAGGATAAACCCACGCTAATCAGGCGATATTTTTGTCAAAGTTGTAAGATTATTCCTGCACACAACACAGCACACGTGCTGTGTCCATTTATTGCCTCGAAACTCGTAGTTCCATAAGTAAGATTAACTAGTTCTCTATGGTTTTGTCCTGTTTAGTGCATTTACTACCTTACCATACAGGTTTACTGGAGTCAAAAAGAAAAGAAGCCAATTTTTTTTAAAGATGGTGGAGAGGTGTGAAATATGATGACGGGGAACTAAACCTTAACATGTCAATCAAGCGAGAATAAGAGCAGGAAGAATCACGATGATGGACTTTACAGCGCCCGGTCTATAAGAACATAGAAAGAAAACATGTTTATTTACGTCTAATCTAAGTCCGTTGAGAAATATTAATATCCTGACCTTTAATCATAGACAGTTTAATTTAAGATATTCCTAAGGTCAAATGAATAAGGGAATATCGCTAAGACGGGAGTTACATCTGCTACAGAAAACCTATTAATAAAAAAATAACGATAAGAGATAAAAGAATAAGATAATACAATAAACTATTTTGAGTGAGGTAGAAACAGTAGATTCATATCAATAACATACCGAGTGTAAACAAGACGTGAATCATTCGCCGAGATATAATATTTACATACAACATAGCAATCGCCTAAGAGTTAGTTATGAAACAGAAATTCTAGGAAGTCATTACCAGTACCTGTTGCCACAGATGAAAAGACTGCCAACTAGTTGAGTTAAATTTAAATAAAGTTCCAAGTGCTTAAAAGCTTGTTTCCAGGAGTCAGTTCCGGTCGATCTGTAAAAATCTCACCGTGAAATCATAAGTGAAGTGAGCACTTAATAGTGTTAGTCCCTAGCGAATGACAGCTCACTCCACGCTCCCTTCACCCAAGCTTTCACGGTGAGATGGTTACAGAATCGCACGGCAGGAGTCTTGTTCCGCTTCATGTCTTAGAGATTCCGTAGAAGTAGGCCGAAAACTTATAATTTCCTCTATTTATCACATACTATTGCAGATGAAATATCATTTGAATCCACTACCATCATCCCCCTGCCCTCCAGCATAATCAGCCTATAACGTTCCCACTGCTGGGACACGGGCCTCCTCTTGGTGAGACGGAGTGAGCTGTAATTTACTACGCGGGCCCAGTGCGGGTTGGTAGATGTCGCATATCTTCGAATTTTTGGTTCTGGGTCATGTCGGTTTCCTTTATGTTTTCCTTTACGGTTTTAAGAGCAGTGGTGATGAAATTATTTACACAAAGTAAAGCGCCTGCCTGGGTTCGAACCTACGACCTACAACCGTCTCCCTCCTCGAACCTACGACCTACAACCCTCTCCCTCCTTCCCTGTTCCCAGTTTATTAACGGTCGAAGCATAATGATTTAATCTTCATCCAAACATCTGTATCAGCCGTCATCTCAGTATTCCTACTCCTGCATGACAACGCGCGACCTCATACTGCACAGCAGACGGTCTCCAAGTTGCAAGAACTGGGGTTGGAAGCTCTCCGTCATCCGCCCTACTCACCAGACGTTGCGCCTACAGACTACTACTTTTTCCAGAATTTGGATAACTTCTTGGCGGGAAAAAAATTCAATACCCGAGAGGCAGTACAAAATGCCTTTGAAGATTTGTTGCCTCCCGTCCAGCTGATTTCTTTAAGAAGGGCATCAATAAACTGCCACTGCGTTGGCAAAGATGCATTGATTGCATGGGTGATTACTTCGATTAATACAAATAAAAATATGTACATGAAAAAAAATATTTTAAATTTTTTCATACAAAACGGCAATTTCATAGGTAAAGACCTATTAATAGTGATAGTGATAAGATTTTATTGAATCAATGAATTGAATTTCTTAGCTAGTTAGTACTTCTCCAAGGAAGGGCATCTGGAAATAATTCATAAATTCTAACAAGATACTGCAACTAACCTTCGACATCAAGCTAAGAATATGATGCATTTAACAATTATTTATTTTATCAGTTAAATTCATGTTTATGTACTGGGTCAGTCAGTATAGAGCAAACAGCTGAATCAATTTGGACAAATGCCATGTTACAGATAGCTAATGTAATGTGCAATTCGAAATCGAATACATCTGATTTAAAATCAGTACTTAGGTTGTTAAGATTAAGAACAGTTTACAAGAAGCACAGTACTTCTATTAGAAAATGCTTGAATTTATGTTCTTTATTAAAAAAAAAACTGATTGTTACATTATTATCTCGTTCAAACCTACTCATCATCATCATCAACCTATATAATGTTCCCACTGCTGGGACACAGGCCCTCGCTTAGAGAGGGAGTGGGCCGTAATCTACCACGCGGGCTCAGTGCGGGTTAGTGGATGTCCAGTCTTCGAATTTTTGGTTCTAGGACATGCCGATTTCCTCACGATGTTTTCCTTCACCGTTTTGAGAGCAGTGGTGATTGACAAACCTACTGATTTTATGCAACTTTTCATCTCAGCTAGATTCGTTTTTTCTGGGCCCACTACTTCTGGAAAGTTTTACTATACGTAATATTACGTAACCTATCGTCATGTTCTATCGGCACATTACCTCTGTCTGGATGCTCGACTTACGTCACGTCACATGTTGGGACTCATTATATCGGCATTACAATACAGAACCGTTCGACTTTTGTTCCGTTACACCGACGCTAATTCTGATGGTGACGCTGCGAGCTATTTCAGGGTTCATCAAGTGCTGGGCAGGCAACTGCTGCTGTGTTAATATGTTGCAATATTAAACGGTCGAGTTGGTATGGAAATTAAAAGTTATTCTAGTGTGGAAACTGTCTTCTCGGGAGAAAACAATGAATGTAAATTAGTTGAATTGATATTAATTTCGTGCTTCTATTGGTTTTCTTTTGCGGGGTTCAAATAGTGTATGAACTAGGTCTTGTAATGTGCCATTTTATTTCTAGATTTTGCGAATCAGCCACAACATTGCGTGAATAGTTTTTTTTTTTTCCTAAAACCGGCACAGCAACACAAGAGGAAGTGGGATAATTAACAAATACAATGCGCTGCCGGGGATGTACCTACTGAACTCAGGTACAATAACATCCTTGAAGGTGATACCGAAAACGAGAACTTTGATTGTGACGCATTCCGACGCCCACGCTTATGTAGTTACTACTTTTTTATTCAAGCTTTTTAATAAAATTTGCGGCACGTTTCGGATTTTTGGAAAAAATATTGTTGAATTTATGCTGGCGTGATGAACCGTCTTTGAAATGCAACTAAAAGCAAACTTGACGTTTGATTTTATCTAATACAGGGGTTCTAGGGACCATGATAGAGCCCTGGGATAAATCAGTAGGACGCAAAGAGGACGGGCATAGGACCTATAAGGCAAGAGAGCATAGAGTACAAAATATAGACCCGCCGCGCGAAGATTTACCGCCAATATTATTAACTCTATTTAATAATATTGGCGGTAAAAACTAAATGAGTCACACATACACGACGAGATGCTGATGACTGACGTTTTTGTTTGTACTGGTGATACCTCTGAATCGTTTGTATTTTGAGAGATTTAAATAATGAAAACGGTATTTTGTTTTATTTTTTTTTATTTCAAGATGTGTTCAGACATTTCAGACTCTGCACGTACCTAATCGTTAGGATATGTTGGAGGGATACTACGATGTAATTGCGTAACCACTAACAATAGGAATGGCTTTTATTTTGACAGTTCAACAAAATTCATTGCGTTATTTACGTTGTTGAGCAGACTTGAATTTTTGGAGCATATGAAAACAATAGATTAGCAATATTCTTCAAAATTATTCAGATTGTGTTACGCCATTAGGGTTCTTGTCTGTAATGTATTGCGAATACTGTAAATACTTTCTCCTAAAATCAGCAGTGAGGTAGCTGTCACTAATGTGAACTTTTTCCCGCCATTCGACATGTTTTGTGCCATAGACGTTTGACCAAAGATAAAGAAGCGTTCGACCAATAATTGTGGTCTCATCATTAGGTACTTGAGTTGCGCAAACTGTTAGACGTAGTAACATAAAAGTTTTCCTTAGTATTTGCTGTTTGTCAAGAAAGTACAACACAAAATTAGTATTTAAACAAGGAAAAAATAGGTTTTCCTGTTATTTTCCTTATCAATTTGCGGAGAATATAGGGGAAGTCAGCTCAAAGCGGCCATAGGAGGCAAAGCGGCCACGCTTCATTTTTCGGGTATTTGAAATGATAGCGTAACTTTGCCATTCTGGACGCATAACCAAACCTCCCGCCCCGCGCCAGTGAGTCATTCATTAGCGGTGAGAACGAATGCGTGGCTCCAGTGACGACAAATGTTTTTTTGTGTGTTTTGTTAAAATAATACAAGGTAAGTTCAACCTGTTTTGGTCAAAACTGTTTATATTTAAATGCTTTCATTACACATTTAATGTTACTTATCTATTTGGCCTTTTTTGTGTGGTATTTGCTTCGAAATATAGTAAATAATGTGAGTGAAATTAATTTTTTAAACAAAATGGCCGAAAAGGGCAAAGCGGTTCGGGCAAAGCGGTCAGTTGGCCGCTTTGCCCTTACTTTCATATTGTGGCTGCATAGATAATGCTTAATTATTTTGCTTAATTATTTTGTATAACTACAAAACAAAAACAGCCCAGGCACCCTGGGACGAAGCTACGATGGCCCGATCAATTAAAGGGGTAAAAGAAAAGCGCGAGTCAATTAAATCCATCGCAATAAAATATGGTAGCCCTCGCACAACCCTGAGAAGACACTTAAACACTGGATCTGCCATAAAAAACTTGGCAGATTTACCACAGTGTTTACACCACAGCAGGAAGAATTAAGATTTAGAGGAATTTGGATAGAAAACTTTAAGACTGTTGAAAGGCTAAGTAAGAGAAATAATTGTTGATTAATAACAACTGTTGTTGTTTTTTATTTTTACATGTTAATTATATATGTTGATTTTTGATTTTGCATTTTTATTTTGTCAAACACGATATATTCCAACAAAAAAACAATTCATTTCTTGAAAACTTTTGGGGTGGCCACGTTGCCCTTACCCCCATGGCTGCTTTGGGCGGCCACTCGGGCAAAGCGGTTTTATGACAAGTTTTCGTAATCTGCAAATCATATGTCTATTTTTAAATTTGCGCAAATTTGAATTGGCCATTACAAAAATTCTATTAATTCTCTACTTGCTAGTATAAAATTCTCTTCAAAAATCATTCGTTTAATAGTTTTTTTTTGAACTCAAAGTTAAGGTGGCCGCTTTGAGCTGACTTCCCCTAATATTATGTTTAGCTATGCCGAAAGGTTGGGTTTAATCTATTCTTGACAAGTATTTATTCTACTTTTCGTTTAACTTAGTATAAAACAATACAAAATCTAATTTATTTTTCATAGAAAAAAAAAAGTAATTTCAGGCGGCCCCGCCTTGAGCAAGCGTGGTGATCATTGCTCGTACCTTCTCTGTGTGAGAAGACGGCTTTGCCCAGCAGTGGGACAGTAACAGCACCCTAATTGCGTAACACACTATCAATCACAATTTGAATCATTTTGAAGGCTATTGCTAATCCATTCCTTTATATATTCTAAAAACGTGTGTTCAACAACATGTTGTTGATCTGTCAAAATGAAAGCTATTACTATTGTTATTGGTAATTACGCCGCAAGCCGTATTTATTGTTAAGTCAATTTTACAAGTCGCAAGTTGTTGTTTTCCAAGTAAATACAAACTTTCGTGTAAGTCCAGACCACGGTTTTGTTTGTAATTTAAAATTGTGTTAATTTTTTAACGTTGTTAGTACAAGGGCACGAACACACGCAACTACATATTTTTAGTCCGTTAAAAATGTACAGACTACATTGTGTTTTGTGTAGACAACATGACATCATAAATTATTTAAATTTAGAACATCATTAAAAACGGTTTTATTCGGTCGTCAACTTGAGCTTTTAGTACAAACTTCGTCGAGCGTAATTTGCGTAGCTCAAAATGAGCTTAGTGTCGAGTCGACTCATTTTCCGAATGCGACGTAATTTCAAAGTCTCAGCGACATTTTTTTTTATTGATCTCCAACAGGGCCTACACAATTACATGCAACTGCAAGTACATAGAACAGGGACGATACAAGTGTGCCCTTCCAATTATAGGAAACCACACCATTTACTTATAATCTAGCTACAGTAAGTTTAACAAGGTAACGTTAACATTAAAATAAGTTAAAAAGAAAAAAAAAACACGAAAATCATACAAAGGAAGAAAGTGAATTACATAACAGATGAATAATACGAAATAAAGAACAACAATAAATTAAAAGACAACAGAAAAAAAAATATTACGACTTAGAAACTATGACTTTTATGTTTTTTTTTTTTTTTACTTTGATAATTACAAATATTAAAATACATTACACTCAATTAATTTGTTTACCATCGCAGTCAATTCTCCTCATAGATAATACATTCAGTAATATCAATTGATCCACTGTCGTGTCTTCTACCCACAAATCACCACAGGAAAACAATGACTGCAGAGTCAGACAGCAGTACAGTCGACCGCGTGCCCATATTTTGATTTCGACAACGCCTTTATTTTTGTTGCCGTAAGGACGCTTTTCGTAGTTTCAGTGTTACGTGCGGTGGCCGTACATAACGTGCCTACACACAATTTCAATGTAACGATAATTGCACCTACCTATTAGTACCAGTAGGCATTTTTTTTTTGTTTGTTGATATATTTTATTCACTTCCCCAGTTTTCCTGTAGTGGCACACTGCATTGCAATCAAATGCTTTGTAAGAAAAATGTGCATGATCTTATCTTATGTATTATTGTTACACATAGGATTGTTGCTGTTGTGGCATTTTATGTTACTTACACATGGGAGCAAATAAATCGAGCCACTTCCGTTTTTCACGTATAATGGTTATTATTTTTGGTATTATGGAACGTCTCAATTCGAAACATATATTGCCTAAGAGGTTATTGAATAACCTTTATAATGAGGGTAAATTATTGAACAAAAACCTTATAGAATGATAAATAAAGCTAATTTTGATAGAAAATTGTAGGATTAAAACAGTTCAGAAAAAAACAACCAAAATAAAATTATCGTAAAAATGTATTCTTAATATATTGTATAACTAAACCCCCCCCCCCCCCCGCATTGTTGTAGTCTGTTATCGATCTGATCAGCGTTACTGTTCTCCCACTCTTCAAGCACAGCAACTTTGAGTTCGGGAATAGACGAAACAGCGGGAACCCTGGCTTGAACGATCCATTTTAGCTCGTCCCATTGGTGTTCGATCGGATTCAAATCCGGGCTTCGTGCTGGCCACACCATTTCATGAATCTCGATCGCCGGCAACTACTCCGTATTTATCTGCGCGGTTTGAGGTCTCGCGTTCTCATGCATAAATATGAAATTTTCTCCGATAAAACTAGCATAAGGCATTACGTGGTCTTCGATGATGTCAGTTATGTATCGATCAGTTGTCTACCACTTTCATCGTTGACAGGGTCGACGAAGACTAGTTCCGTTTTTGCTTCTAAGGAAATTCCTCCCCACACCATACAACAACCACCGCCAAAACATAGTTTCTCGAATGCAACATTGGGCAAATCTTTCCCACGTCGTCTATACTCTCGATATCTCCTGTTATTGCTAAAAAGACAGATTCTCGACTCGTCAGAAAGCAAAACTGACCACCATTCTTCTAAAGTCAAATTAATGTGTTCTCGAGCAAACTCCAGGTGAAATCGGCGGTGAGCTACAGTTAATTTTGGGCCAGTTGTCGGTTTGTGTGATGTTAAATTTCGTTCCTTTAGTGTTCGTCTCACTGTCCACCTCCTCCAGATTTCGACACCTCGGACGTCGCGTAACACATGCTGTAGCTGAACAGCGGTCGCGCAACGGACTGGTTGCAATAAAGCGGTCATCACGTTCTGTAGTTGCCCGTGGTATGCCCGCTGTACCTTTGAACGACTCAAATTAAGTCTGCGAGCCACTTCACGTTGTCAGTGTCCAGCCTCAAGTAAAGCTACAACTTGGGCAGCGTCGGTGTAGTATCCATTTTATCAGGATAATTGATTGAGGTGTCGAAATCTGGAGGAGGTGGACAGTGAGACGAAGACTAAAGGAACGAAATTTAACATCACACAAACCGGCAACTGGCCCAAAATTAACTGTAGCTCACCGTGTCACTGACTCTGGCAGGGCCACCATCAGGGATTTTAATTTTGAAAACGCAAAAAATTAGTCGCTAATTAGTCGAAATTAGTCGCCAAATATCAGAATTAGTCGGTCACTGGTTCAAAAGATATGAGGGTTTATATGTGGCCCTGCTGGAGAGACTCTCCCCAGCAGGGCCAAATTTATATCTCAAAAACTAGGGCACCTAGCGAAGATCTGTTTTCTCCCATATTTAGTCGCCAATTAGTCGGAATTAGTCGCCAAATATCAGAATTAGTCGGTCACTGGTTCAAAAGATATAAGGGTTTATAGGTGGCCCTGCTGGAGAGTCTCCCCAGCAGGGCCACATTTATATCTCAAAAACTAGGACACCTAGCGAAGATCTGTTTTCTCCCATATTTAGTCGCCAATTAGTCGGAATCAGTCGCCAAGTTACAGATTTAGTCGGGTCTTAGTCTAGGAGATATAATGAGTTCAATTAGTAAGGTATAGTCCAAGAGCTAGATCGAAGAGTTCACGAAAAATTACCAAGAAAAAATATTTCCATTAATATGTGTAATATACTTTTAGTTTTATCGGTCTAAAGTCTTTAGAAATGTCCGAGAGATATAAATTCTCAATTAAATTCATGTTTTTATGTTTTTAATTACTAGTTTAGAGTGGCTTAAACTTCTTTGAAAACATTAAACCTTGCTCTTGGTCTATTTGGTGTCAAGATGTACAGTCGCATGCAACTGTTTTACCAGTTTACAATGTTAACCTCTAATTAACGTTAGAATAATAAAAAAAATATCGTACCTTTAGTAAAATGTTTAAAATACTAAAACGTTGAAAACGCATGTAATAAAATTTTATTTTATAAAAATGAATTTTCAAAAAGTTCGTTTGATGTGTGTTGTGTTTGTGTGTATTTTGAGGTGATTGTGAGTGTTGTGTTGTGGGTATGGACGGGTTGAGTTTTTATTTTATCTTAATTTAGGTTAGAATAATAAAACTTCTGTTGTCGAAATATAAAATGATTTATTACCTTAAAATTATTGTACTTTCAGAAAATGTTACAAATACCTATTTATTCAATATTATGAACAGATACAGTTTGTGATTTTGGATGTTTGAGGTAATCTTCGGTAAAACTGATCCGATTTTGAAATTTTTTTCACTGTTAGAAAGGTATATTATCCGAGACGAGACGAGTGATGTAGGCTATATAACATCACGTTATGACCAATAGGAGCGGAGCCTCAATGAAAAATGTTGCAAAAACGGGGAAAATTATTTCTTTGGCTCTATATCTCTGTGACGCAGATCAGTTGCGCGGGTCAGTCTAGTCAGTCAGTCTAGTTAGGTACCTATATATGGATTATATCTCTCAATAAAAATTTCAATGGGTGTTTCTTCATTGGACGACCCTGCTTGAAACCAACACCGATGCCGATCGATACCTTCCTACCTACTCGACGACACGTCACCGACAGCTACATTCATCATTTCGCCACCGACACGACCGCGACCGACCCGATACGACGTCATTAGCTGATTAGCTGTATCTACTACAAGTACCGTAGAAACTCAATAAAGTCCAATTACGTTGTTTTATATACGCATAATTACATGAAGTTACAGTCATCGTACCTATTATTATTGCTGTAATATTTAGGTAAATTTTTAATTCCTCTCGGTCTGCGCTGACCCTTTACGTGACGGGCAACTCGTTCTAAGCAGCTCGTCTGTACACGCGCATCTATCTCTTTCTTACTTACCGTAAATGAAACGGAGCGCAGCGATCTATCTGCCAGCGACTAAGTGGTAAGTGCACATTGTGTTGTATAAATAATTACACATACACATTCACACATTACACACACACACATACACATTACATCGTACATTATTGTAGATTTGTTTATAAGTAATGAATACAGCTTTCCTATGGTGGGTTGAAATTATAGACTAAGTTTATATTTACTTAATTCGAAACAAACATTCCTCCATAAGACGTCATAGATACTATCTAGAAAATACATAAAGTATTTTGTACTCGCTTGTACCACTGTATGGGGAAATTGAATTCTTTAATATCTTTTTAATTACACACCGACTAAATCTGTAACTTGGCGACTGATTCCGACTAATTGGCGACTAAATATGGGAGAAAACAGATCTTCGCTAGGTGTCCTAGTTTTTGAGATATAAATGTGACCCTGCTGGGGAGACTCTCTCCAGCAGGGCCACGTATAAACCCTTATATCTTTTGAACCAGTGACCGACTAATTCTGATATTTGGCGACTAATTCCGACTAATTAGCGACTAAATATGGGAGAAAACAGATCTTCGCTAGGTGCCCTAGTTTTTGAGATATAAATTTGGCCCTGCTGGGGAGAGTCTCTCCAGCAGGGCCACCTATAAACCCTTATATCTTTTGAACCAGTGACCGACTAATTCTGATATTTGGCGACTAATTTCGACTAATTAGCGACTAATTTTTTGCGTTTTCAAAATTAAAATCCCTGATGGTGGCCCTGCCAGAGTCAGTGACACTAGCTCACCGCCGATTTCACCTGGAGTTTGCTCGAGAACACATTAATTTGACTTTAGAAGAATGGTGGTCAGTTTTGCTTTCTGACGAGTCGAGAATCTGTCTTTAGCAATAACAGGAGATATCGATAGTAAAGACGACGTGGGAAAGATTTGCCCAATACACAGACACAGATAGACAACAATAACACGTCAATGTGGGTATAATTAACAAAAACCCCTAATTAACCTTTTTTTAATGGAGAACAATCAAAATATTATAAGCTAATTAAATGCGATAATTTTGGTCTACCCTTTAAAATTTAATTTAAAATGAAAAGTTGAGAACAAACTACCCTTATTATAAAGGTTAATAAACAAACTTTTAGGCGATATAATGTTTCAAATTGATACGTTTTATAATACCAAAAATAATAACTGTTATACGTGAAAAAAGGAAGTGGCTCGGTTTATTTGCTCCCACGTGTAGTGTACAGAATACGTAGATAACGGCTATGTCATGGGTTGTTTTACACCCGGTATAACGTAGCGTGATTAGCCCACAATGCTCCCACTGTCGGTAAACAGGCCTCCTCTCTATGACAGAAACATAGCGAGGAAACCGGTATGTCCTAATACCTAAAAAAATGTACCTAAAGACATGTGAGGCGCGCGTGATTGATAAGAAATCAGTCTAGGCGTGTAGGATCTCCACCCTCAATGCGTAACGCACTATAAATCACAATCTGAATCATTTTGAAGGATATTGCTGATCCATTGCTTCCCTTGTTCGAAAAATGTGTCTGCTCAACAACGTAAATAACGCAATGAATATGGTTGAACTGTCAAAATGAAAGTCATTGCTACTGATAGCGTGTTACGCAATGACCCCGCTGCTGGTATAACTAGGGTAGGAATTTGAAGTTTCAAAATCTTACAAAAATAATCATTAAGATAGCGAAAGATAACTGACCACTGACCAACTGAGACAACTGACCGCAATGTCAAATACCCATCTTATGAGGTAAACGTACAGGTTTACAAATAGCGTTAGGATATCCCACGGAACACTCATACACATTTGACTGATAGCAACAAAAAACCCACGCTCGTACTACAATATTTATCTGTAATTAAATGAAGTTTCTAATGCAGGAGTTATCATAACGTTACCCTTATTACAAAAAATAGGGGAAAAAGTTCAAAAACAATAGGAGATGGAAAACGGTGGGCCCAAATGTAATAAGTTGAGATATGATCTAAAAAATTAGTCATATTTTTTTATCTTAGAATATGAAAAATCACCTCAATTCTCAAACTGGAAGCGGAGAAATATAGTTTTCGTGAGATTCTCGATTGAGTAATCGATTACACAGTTACGAAAATAAAACCTTTGCACTAAATAATTAACTCAAAGTAATTAAATGCACTTTATATGCTATATATGCAATATACTCGTAGTGCATATAAATAGTCATATTAATAAATAAAATATCAATTAAAGACTGAGAAACCAATATTAATGATTATCGATTTCATATCGATTAAAATCAGTATTATAATTTAGTCATGTCACTGGCATGACAGCTGACTGACATTGACACTAGACAGTTTCCCACTGCTCTTGTTTGCTCACTCGTTTCGTGTTTTCCGATGCGTTTTGAGTGCTTTCCGGATTATTCTTCAATTTCCACGACCACTGCTTTGTATTTTACGGATTCCGACCCTGCCTACCTTGTAACGACCCCTGCTTTCACACTGGACACCGTAGATCACTCACACGTTTGACTTGGAATTGTTATTTTGGATTTTACCGCCGGCTTGTGGGTTGGATATTGTTCAAACTTTGGCTTGAAGTCATTGACGTTCATTCGTATGATTTTTCAAACATTTTCTACTAAATATAATAAGTATTAGTGCAAAAGAACATATTTTGCACTTCAGGAATAAGCTGTTAGTTAAGGATTGTAACATAACCTAATTTTTACTTAATCTCTTATATCTCTGGCCTCAGATTGACAAAATCCGCAGAATTTTCAGAGAAAGGTTGATAATATACAACGTGTAACGGAAAGGGGGTATCAACCCTGAAGGAGGTGAATGTGCTCATGAAACTCAACAACTTTCCCCAAAGAACATAGGTCGAAATATGAAAAAAAAATTTGGCCCTCCCATAGTAAATCAATCAGCTGGTAGTCAGTTTTGTAAGGGAGGGCCAAATTTTTTTTTCATATTTCGACCTATGTTCTTTGGCGAAAGTTGTTGAGTTTCATGAGCACATTCACCTCCTTCAGGGTTGATACCCCCTTTCCGTTACACGTTGTATAAGCTATTAATTGACACCACTTTCATCTTTTTACACCCAGGCCCAAGATTGTATGTAATCGTTTCAGTCTCCTTTTATGAGTTACTGTTGTTTATTTGCATAGTTATTGAAATGCCATTTTTATTCCCCCTTAATACAAAAAAGGTTTTTATTTAGATCAGGTTTAAAACATCAAGGCAGTAATTGAATTAAGAACCCAACTGCCGGTCGTTTCTGTAAAAATCTCACCGTGAAATCATAAGTGAAGTGAGCACTTAATAGTGTTAATCCCTAACGAATGACATTTCACTCCACGCTCACTTCACCCAAGCTTTCACGGTGAGATGGTTACAGAATCGCTCGGCTGTTATAGAAATCCAGTTTTTTATAGAATTTCAGCTTAGTTCGGCTTAAATATTTAGGCTAGAACTAAAGTTAAGATTTCGTTTTGTAATAACATAGAATGTGTTTAACTAATTTTTATTTGTAAGTGATAATGCTGTTGATGTGCGTATTGTAAACATGTAAATAAACAGATGGATCCCGGCTGTTACCTAACTACATTGTTCAACAGCCGAGGCGCCTGACAGCACGTTCGCTCGCACCGAATGCTTGGCGTTCCACACACATAGCACATAGCCAGGCTGCCCGGCTCTAAACGGTTCAAGTGCCAGGTCGTTTTATCTTAGAATGCAAGTCTCACATCGCTTTGTTATGTCAGATGCATCGTGGCGGCGCACGTGAGTAGAAGCAATGCTCGCGGAAAATCATTATCACTGCTAACAGAAACGTAATACGATGACAAAGTTCTTATTAGAATTATTGTTTCTAAGATTGTCCTTATTCTTGTGCCATGTTAGAGGTATACTTACTCTTCCAAAACTAAAGTACTTGATGAAAATGTAAACAAATGGGTCAGGAAACGCGTACCTCGTCATCTGACTCATCAATTTCGTCGACGATTTTTCAGTTACAATTTAATGATGTTACACAAACAATATATATATTTTTTAATTGCGAGATATAAAGTACCTTCGCGATACAGATGATGAATGTGTAAGTTTTTCCGTTTAGTGAGTGATTGCATAAAATTTAACATGAACAAGGTTTGTTTACACTTTCCTCAAAAAGTTTTGTAGCAGCCCTGGAAAAAAATACGGGCCGAAAATACGCCGAAAACAGGCTGAGGTAGTGAACAAAACGCCGAAAACACGCCGACACGCCAAAAACATGTCGAAAACACGCCGACACACGCCGAAATAGGCCAATAATACGCCGACACACACGTCGAAATGAAGCCGAAATCACACCGAAAATCATTTTTACCCGACAGATTTTACTTATTTCTGTTTACTTTTTACTTTGACTATTCTTAATTGGCTGATAGGATAAGCAATTATGAATTAGCTAAAAATGTCAGGATATTGTAATGGCTTATGTTTAACTTACCACCAGATATAGTAACAAATAGCAGACAAAAGTAGTAAATGATCACCAAAATTAAACTCGCATTTTAATGTAAAATTATAACCAAAGTTTTAACACTTTGCTATCCTATTTAAGTAAAATGACTCCAAGTAAATCATGAGTAACCCAAAAATAGTAAATGATCACCAAAATTAAACCAACATTTTAAAGTAAAATTATAACCAAAGTTTTTAAATTCTGCAATCCTATTTAAGCAAAATGAGTCCAAATAAATCATTGTTATCCCAAAAGTAGTTTTTTTTTGGCATGTATTTAACGCGGCGACAGATTAATCTGAATTTGGGATTAAAAAATAATTAAAGACGGTAGCAAAAATAGTAGGTGGGCAGCTACTGACGGCGGATGAAAAGTAGAAAATGGGCATTCTTAAATTAAACAACGAGGTTGTATATCAAGTACACTAATTATTATCTTTAATAATAATAAGGCGTAGTCGACGGAGCCCCGCTTCGCGGGGCCCCTATTTCTGTCTGCAGGGTTTAAAGGAACCTAACCTGTCCGTGTCGGGGTGCCCCAAGTCACGAGCTCGCTTCGCTCGCTCTTGCATCCTAAGTTCTCAAGTTCAATCTTGTGTTTTTCTGGGAATGAGTCTTCAGAGATGCCTATAGTTGCCTATAATACAGTTTGTTATCCCATTGTTAATATTAGTCGCCATGTCATTATTTTTAGTAGCAAATAGATAGTCGCCCTTTTAAGTTGTTAATTGCCTGGAAAATAATATTCCGTTTTTTTTAGTAGATTTGGTGATCATTTACTAAATTTGGTGGTCGAATACAATTTAAAGTGGAGTCGTGACTAAAATAGCTGGTACTATTGTATTTTTAGACTTTATTTTTCTGGTGTTAAGTAGATATTTTTGGTTACAAAACTAAGGGTATCAAAGCATTTTATGGTGGTCATTATATTTATCCCCTATTGTAATAGGTAGAATAAACTGCCGTCAGTCGGGCCCAAAGCTTAGCTGTTGTTCATAACATCAAACCGTATTGTTTACTTATAAACGCAAGGTGACCCAGACAAAGCTCCATTTAACACTTGATAAAGATTTAATTAATTTATTATTTATGTATTCAATATATGTATGCATAAGTTAAGTAACAGATTGAACAATAAAAATAAAAGACCTTACAAGCCCCCACCGGCATGTCCTAGAATCAAAAGCCCCCACTCGTCACCGCATCATACTTGCAGATTTTGTCCAGAATCAGAAAGAAGAGAACCTATGAAGACTTAATACTTTTATACAGTTACAAAGACTTAAAAAAAAATCTACGAAATTATATACATATATAATAATAGCTTCATAAACTAAGTTAATTTAGTATGTTTACACTGGAGCCGCGCCGCGCCGGTTCCGCTTGGGAATGCGCAGGCGGCTACAAACTAACCGTCGATTGCTGCCCAGAATGCATTGTTATATAGGTCGCTACACTTGGGAGAATATTTTTAGATGAAGCAATTCTGTTTTTAATTATTACAACGCACCTACAGAATCTAATAATAAAAAAGAATGAAGGATTATGTATGAATATATTCAGGGACATCGACGCGCAACCTGCATATGATTCTGATCAATAACCGACGAAAAATGTCAACGCAGGGGGCGTCGATATTATTCGACGATTATAAAACAAATTAGATCTTCCATAAAGACAGCATAGATATTGCACTTTTCTATGAAACAGCATTTTTTTTTTTTTTTTTGATAACCAACACCCATAAACACACACAAACATAAATAATAAAATAAATAAAAATTTTCACAGGTCAAGAATCATGTGGTGAATTCATGGGTACAGTTTGCGCGTCCAGGTCCCTGCCACTCTGTATATGTATACTAATAGTCTACCGAATTACATCAATAGGAACAATTTGAAAATGACAGCCCATGTACGTCGTAGCACTAAGGGCGGTATTCGTAGTGCAAAAGTTAGCACTGATGTGCCATACACCTATATTAATAAGCTACCCGCCACGACTACATTTTTATAGAAAATAGGACTGGATTTCCTAAAGCCTTCATCCTAAGACTTTTTTTTTCTAATTGCTATATTTTTTTTTCCACAGATTTCGCTACGAGTGTGAAGGCCGGTCTGCGGGTTCGATTCCCGGCGTGAACAGCACGTCAGACAATAAGACTTACCCTACTATTAAGATATGCGGCTATACGGGACAGGCGGTCATCGTCGTGTCTTGTGTCACCAAAGATGAGCCTTACAGGTGAGAACAGATTACACTGCTTCTTTTTCTTAGCGCGTCGATGGCAATTTGAAGTCGCACCAGACTTTAGCTAGGAGTGTTGCATTTCAGCACCCATAAGATCCTTATGCACTGGCAGCACACAGGACTCAATGTCAGTGGTCCATATTATACCATAAAGAATCATAATTTATGGTTGGACATAGACTAGTCTTGTTGTCACATACACATTGTCACAGAAATTGTATTGAAAAACAAGATGGCGGCGTTAGTTCCGAGTTTGGCCACTCGCCAATAGCCCCATTATAGGGATATTTTTATCCTGTCACACAGGAATTCTAAACATGATTTCTCACATGCATTTTCCACTGCTGTACGATTTCACCCAAGATACAGTAGAAATCTTGGATAACCAATTACTTACTAATCCAGAACATAGCTTCAAGTCACTTCAAGCCTGTTTGTTTGCTATGTGTAAGTTATAAGAGCAGCTGCTACATACCTAATTACCTCGTATGTTTATTCATCATCAGCTTTTTATGGAACAAACAGCGCTCACCAGCATTGTGTTGGCTTAGCGGTCTCTGCCATAAAACTGCACCGCAGACATTGTGCAGACATTGTTGAATTTGTTTTACGTAATCATATTTAAACGCGGGTAAAATATACTGGTGGTGCTGTTCTGTTACTATGGGGAATGTAGATTCGTTGAGTCGTAAGCCCACGTGCGCACGGGTGTAAAAATATCGCTTCGGGATTTTATCGCGCACTCGATTTTCTGATATCCGGTGCTGAGTGTTGAGAATCCAATAGAGTGTGTAGTGGTTAGCACTGTTTACCGCGAGTGAGTGAGTTTACCGCGCAACTAGCATATACAGGGTGGCCAAAATGTCGTGGACCAAACGAAATAGGGAGATAAAAGAAGTAATTTCCAACAAAAAATCTTTCTACAACAAAATAATTCAATTGGCCTAAAATTTATGAATATTTTTGTTTTCTTTCAATAAAATACAGAGTACAATTGCACAAATTTATAAAAAAAAATGTGATATAAAACAATAAAACTATTATATTGTTACTAGGTAATGAATCAGCATTACAAAAGTTCTATTGCGGCTCTGGGTGCCAAAAGTCCAGAGCAATTGTTTTTTTTTCAAATATTTTGAAGCGTTACCAAAAAAAAAATCTCACTTTAAAAGCATACTGTGAAACAATTGAATTATGGCCATGCTGTAGAAATATTTTTGTTGGAAATGTCTTCCTTTATCGCCCTATTTCGTTTCATCCACGACTTTTCGGCCCGACATGAATCATCGGGCAGTTGCCCGCCAGACACAACACCCGTCTGCGGAGGATCCTCCCTTTTCTATGGAGTATGAGTGACAACTTTACACCCTGTTCCTCATACCTATATAAGTGCATCCCTGCGCGTCAAAAAACACTCTGTTGGATTTTCAACTCTCGGCGCTGAGCAGAACGTTGAACATGCGGTGTGCAAAAATAATCGCCGCGGGAAAGACTCGCACGTGCGTACCTTGGCTTACTCAAGTTTTTTTTTTTTTATGGTTGTTATGTTATATCGTGTCTAATCATCGTGATCGGCAGACTGGTCACTGACCAGTAGACAATAAATACCTAAATCAGATTACAGCACACACTTCAATTTTGTAAAACTGTGATTGTAACCTGTTACAGTTGCCATGTGAATAAATAAATCTTCAGTCACACACAAATTACAAATCAACGAAGTGTCTTATGAGATAAATTAAATAATAATACAAAATAAGTGGTAATCTTATGTTCATGGTTCATAATGACTGGTATCCGAAATTCCAAACCCAACATTGTTAGAAAATAAAGAAACCTTATTTTTATTTTGCCCGTTTACCACAAACAACGACCCCCTGCTTCGAAACTACCCATACAGTAAAACGGGATGAATAGGAATGCAGGGGGGAATCGGGACGAAACTTTAAAATAGATTTTAAGATTGAAATAATATCGTTTTTTGCCAAAAGGTCTCTTAACACTTTGAACGCCGTGGTGGTCACCAGTGAGAAACAGCAACTATTTTTTTAATTATTTGGATAGTAATAATAAATAATTATTTAGACTATTTTGAACCGTATGAGCCAGTAAAATATAATGTGTAAAATTTGTCGAAATCGTGAATCGGCGTCAGCTCAGATGGAAGGTAAAGTGTAGTTACCGGTGACCACCACGGCGTTCAATGTGTTAATGTGTTTACTATATTATAGTTGACGATTAAGTGTAATTGTTGGCTACAAACTATATTACATCAACATTAAAATCCATTTAAAAGTTTCATCCCGATTCACCCCTTGGTGCCTATTCACCCCATTTTACGGTACGCATTCTCATTATAAAATAAAATAAGCAGCTCACACTTCAAAGTAAAAATTAAAAAAGAGACTACAATGACCACCATGTTTCCCCAGAGCTCACCCCCACAACCTGGTGGGGAGAGAGCACTGCGTGATGGGCGTATGCACCATCCCCCCCTTGCGCGTCACGGAGGAGACGTGCGAGTACCAGTTCAAGAACCTCGGCATACAATGCGTCAAGCGGCGGGACATCGCCGACGCTCTCACCGCCAGGGAGAAGCTGAGGGTCGACCCCTTTAGAAGTAAGTGGATTAGGTAACAGTTGATGTAAGTTGCTGTGCTGCTGCCGAATCATATTTGAATCAACATACAACCTGATACTGACAGAAAACGCAAGAAATGTGAATTTCGCGGGTTATTTTTTTTTATTTTCAAGACATAAAAAAAATAAAAATTCGGCTGTTCTGTCTATTCAACTACGTGATATGCTAATCCACAGGTACATAATATGAATACGTGCGTCGTGAAGTCAGAGACAATGAAACTCCAAATAGAGAAAGGGAACGCGTTCAAAATGTTCCATACGCTTGTAAAAGGCACATTATAAGTTTGAATGAGCAGTGGTGGCCCAATGGTAAGGTGTCGTAGGTGGTGGGATCGAACCCAGGCAGGCATTTTATTTTGTTTCCTTTATTTCATCACCACTGCTCTCAAGACGGTGAAGGAAAACATGAAACCAAGACGACCTAGAACCAAAGACATGTCATATCCTCCAACTTGACTTGGGCTCGTGTGGTGGATGTGGATTACGGTCCACTCCCTCTCAGCAATAGGAACGTTATAGTGTGATTTTAGTATATACGAATGATACCAACTTTCTTTCTAGCAATTCAGACGACCCAATATCATAATAATCAGCCTATAACGCCTATAACGTTCCCACTACTAGGACACAGACCTCCTCTCGGTGAGGCCGTAGGTCAAGGGAGTGGGCCGTAATCCACCACGTGGGCCTAGGCCTAGTGCGAGTTGGTAGATGTAACATGCCTTCGACTTTTTGGTTGTAGGATATGCCGGTTTCCTCACGATGTTTTCCTTAACCGTTCTTCACAGTGGTGGTGAAATAATTGCAGTGGCAATAATTGTGGTGGCAGTTACCACTGGGCCACCACTGCTCCAGGACGACCCAATGTCTAGTTATAATTGCATCTAAGTGAATAAGAAGCTGTTTCACTCGAATGGTATGCGCCAATGTCATGACGTGATCTTATTTCGACATTCGAGCGAGTTGACGTCATACGGACACCAATAAAACTTACTTCCACTGAAATTGCATTTAAAAAAGGGACCATTAAAATATTACATTTGAGTATTGCAATTAATTTTGACCGAAAATTTTACGCATCAATAGCATAACATCGCAAAGCTTTGGTAATATGCCAAAAACATTTTAATAAGGAAGCCTACAGGAGTGCTGTTCACGAGTTAAGTTCATTTTTGGCACTGAATCGTTACCATTATGATCATCAGCATATTCTAGACCACTGTTGGACATAAGCTCTCCAATTACACACCACTGCCGTGCGATTCTGTAACCATCTCACCGTGAAAACTTGGGTGAAGTGAGAGTGGAGTGAGTCGTCAATAGTGTCAATCCTTAGCATCAGCATGATTCACAGCTCACTTCACCTTAGTTATCACGGTGAGATTTTCCCAGAATCGACCGGCTGGACTCAATCCTCTGCAACTCTGATCCATCTAATAACAGCTATCTTGCAAAGGTGGTCGTTCATCTTGCCTGGAGCTTTAACTTAATCTACAATTGCTGTTTTCCATCTTGCAGTTCGTGTACTTCATAGATTTATTGCAAAATTACATTATCTTCCAAACATCAGCTCGTAAACACTTTTTTCCCTTAGCAGACTTGCCAAACCTACTTAACATCTCTTGATCTTGATATGCCGAGCCGTCGCAGCCGACCATTCATCACAACACAGTATTGAGCTCAAATCTCGCATAATTACCCGTTAAACCAGTCGTCAAGGTCGGTCGATGACCCTCCTTTGTCTCAGACCTTTACTATTGACATGTCTGCTAAGCGTGTGCTAGTTTCTTTGTTTTGTTGAAGAAAGCCTTTGTCTTGATCTTAGGTTCTTTTATATGTCAGTCAAGATATGACGTTTGTAAGTTGATCAGCATTGAATTGTTCCGGTTTGAAGTGTAAAGTTACAGGGACTTCAATTTCTGGCAGCAAAGTGATAATCCAAGCATTCATTAACTTCTTTTGATCCTACTCTGTTGAGGGGCTTGTGGCTAAGTAAAACAGCTGCACGAGCCGATCGATAAGGTTTAGCTACGCTTGCCGCGGTTGGTCCGTGGATGGGTGACCGTCTACATACCAAGACCCCTCCATGAATCGGAAAGCATGTTAAGCCGTTGTTACCGGTTGTCATTCGTGAATCTTTGACAGTCGTTGCGGGTTGTCAGAAGCCCAAGTCTGGCAGCCAGTCTTACCAGGGGAATCGTATTATCTGACCTCCACAACCCAGTTCTTGGGTTGTAGAGGTCAGATGGGCAGTCGCTCCATCTAAAATACAGGTATTCAGCTGCATCCGGTTAGACTGGAAGCCGACCCCAACATAGTTGGAAAAAGGCTAGGCAGATGATGATGATGATGATGATGCCACTCCTCTATCGAAGGTGGGCAATCAGCTCTACGAAAATAATTCTGTCCATTCAACGTTTGTGATTTCAGTATACTCATCATCTGCCTTGCCTTTTCCCAACTATGTTGGGGTCAGCTTCCAGTCTAACCGGATGCAGCTGAATACCAGTATTTTACATGGAGCGATTTGTGATTTGTGATTTCAGTATACTCTCGAATATTATTCAGAGAATATTCTTCTTGCTTCTCTGCTCTCAATGGGTTGTTTCCAAACACTGGCAATGAATCTCCACCAGGAAGGCCGTTGCCCTTGCACACTCATTCAAGCATCTTCTAAATACTTGACGGCCTCGCAGCTTTGCCTCGTAGATCTAACGTTGAAACGTTTCGAAATAGTTATGTTAAATAGAGCCGATATCGGCTGCGTGGTCGAAAGGTTTGATTGAGGAAAATAGTGTAACTAACGTATTCGTGGTTAGGGAATGAACTACTGCTGACTAGCTGGCGCCACTCTGCGTAAAGTAAACATTAATAAAAATGAAAACGTAGCACATGAGTGTTTGTTTGTCAACTTTTAATATGAAACACGTGTGTCCGCAAAATCGTCCGCGTGAAATTGATTGTTCCTCCGCGCCACACCAAACCGCCTACCCGCGCTATTAATATAATAATAATAATAAATTCATTTATTTCAGGTTAATAACACCCATTAAAAGCAGACACGAAAAAATCAAATAAAATCAGATAAAATTAAACAACATAAAAATCAATACAAATCAAATCAAATAAAACAGAATAAATCAAATAAATCAACTAAATCAAAATAGAATAAATAATCAAAAACAATAAATCAATACCTTCTCTCCGACACTGCTACAGCAACATGTCTGCTGGAACAATGCCGGATGAAGGGGCAGTCCAGCCTTCCCGCAATCATCGCGAGTACGATGTTGCTATAACCTCACTTCGTTTTCGCTTCTCTTTATTAAACTCTTCAGCTTTATAGTATCATTTTTTTATACTATAAATTGAGGTAAAAACCAAAACTGCCTCACTAATAAAATGACAAAATATTGTTATTTTTTGACAACGTTACGTGTGATGACGCGAAAAAATGAAAACAGCACTCAATAAACAAATTGTGATAACCACCTGAGGAGCTTATCATATCAGCGCTATCTCCACTGTGATAACGGCATTATCACGATCATTGAGAACTTCATTGATGACGAAAGATTGCAAATTAAAATTTAATCCTTGTTGTACGTATTAGGTACGATGCCTAATTCAGACATTGTCACAGTTTTATGGGGAAAGCCTATCTTCAGCACTGTTCATTGTTCTTGGGCTTTCCCAACTACTCTCTGATAACAGAGAAGCGATCTGATAACCTAGCGTGGGAATACTTAACAGCATGAATCAGGAAAGATTTGGGATAATGATAGTGGGATTACAAATTGACCTCACGATTGCGGTCAAAAGACGTTTTCTAGACTGCCAAAATACACGGGAGCAAAGTGAGGAATCCCGAGGAAGGAAACGCGTTTATGATTTGAATGAACCAGCACCTAATTGCGTAACACACCATCAATCTCGATCTGAACCATTTTTAAGGATATTGCTAATGCATTGCTTCATATGTTCGATTTCGAACTTGAAATTAGCCCATGTTACATAATGGACATACAATGTCTTCTGTCCAAACTTCCAGTAATTAAATCTATTAATAGCTCATTATTTAATATCGATCGTTAGCTACACTAATAAACATAGAGCGCGTGTTCTTTGTCTCAGATTTACTACCGCGATAAAATAAATGTGTCCAAACACATCGAAATAAACTAGATTTATTTACTTCCTTTGAATGAGTGCATATTGTGACCGACAGAGTTCTGCTCTGAGGGCTAATAAATAACAAATAAATAAAATTTAAGTGTCCGTTTATAATGTTAAAATAACAGCTTTTTACTAAATGCATATGAAAGTTTATGCGGTAGGTAACAAAAAAACTATTTATAACATTTTTGTCTGTCTGTCTGTTTGTTCCGGCTAACCCCCGAAACGGCTGGTCCGATTTTGACGCGAATTTCACTGGCAGATATAAGGAGTAACAAAGGCTACTTTGTCTTGGGGTGTTTTTGTCCCGGTAGCACAAACCGCAAACAGCAACTACGAAGTTGCTGTTTGCGGCTGCACCGCCCACGTCATCATTGCCACGGCATCTTTTTTATGACTGATACTCGTGTATCAATCATAAAAATGATGGAAGTGATGGAACAGTCAAAATTGTACCTATTGGATTGACGTAAGCTACCGAAAAACTTATGTCAGTCCTGTTGAAAGTCGTTGTAGAAATACGAAACGCTTTGAAAGCGATCGTCACTTGTCTAGGTCCGAGTGAGAGGGTCAAATGCTAACTCTGTATTCATTGCAGTTGCAGTGGAATGTGTACATACGGTGTCCATTGGTTCTTCAATCGATGATAGATTTTGGGTTTGTTTGATAATCAAGATTATAGAAGGTTAGTAATTTGTCGGATTATTTGGTATGTTTATTAGCTGTGTTTTCAGTATCAAATTATTTATTAAAAATGTATCGGATAAAAAAAAAAATAATAATAGGGAAGTGATGTTTAAGCTGCTTCTTCTTATTTGATCTTTGGGATCCACAGAATATTGTTTTTTTTTTTTAATGTTGTACGAGCTACGCTATACATTGACCTTTGTGTAGTTTGTACGTCATACACATTTTATGCACATCGATATTGTTTAGATGTGCATTTCCTCAACTTAGCATGTAATCGTGTTATTATAATTTAGTAGCAATAAATCCATCAAGGGAATCACTCGTCTACTCATTTACATAACAACAGACCTTACAAGTCTGCATAACAAGTACATAATCTTCACTGTTGGGCATCATACCCCAACAAATGTTATAACAGTGCAGGCTATCGCAAACTGCAAGGTTCTCAACCACTGGACATTTCTTTTCTGAACATTTGATCAAGGGATTAACTATAATTCACTCACCATGTGGACTCCTAACCTATCTAAACATCGTCTCCTGCATTAATTATGCTCCCCCCCCCCACTCCTTTAAGAATCATCCGCTTATAGCTCAGTAATCAAACTAATGAACCCTCCGTGTCTGGTTGGAAAATGCGTCCATATTCGGAGCTGCTATAAGAACACGAGCCGGAACTTACCGCGCAGACTAGTCTTGCCTAACCGCTTTCTTAAGTGGAAGGGGTTCGGCTCTGTAACCTGTATCATTTTATATTAGATGGACTTTGATCGCTGACGTTTTGTGTGTCTGACGGTAGTCACACAAAATCACAACGATTTCTGGTGAATGGGAATGTTTTAAGATCATCATCATCTGCCTAGCCTTTTCCCAACTATGTTGGGGTCGGCTTCCAGTCAAACCGGATGCAGCTGAATACCAGTATTTTACATGGAGCGACTGCCTATCTGACCTCCACAACCCAGTTACTGGGTAATACGATACCCCTAGGTAAGACTGGTTGTCAGATTTTCGGGCTTCTGACACCCGTAACGACTGTCAAAGATCTACGAATGACAGCCGGGACCAACGGCTTAACGTGCTTTCCGAGGCACGGAGGGGTCTTGGTATGTAAAGATGGTCACCCATCCACAGACCAACCGCGGCAAGCGTAGCTTAACCTGATCGATCGACCTGTGCGGCTGTTATTATTTAGCCACGGGCCCCTCAGAATGTTTTAAGATGATTCACAGTTAAACGCCTATAAGTATATTCTAGAACTTTGTTAATTCTCGAATTCAAATAATATTAAAGTAGGGGACTGTTCCCCTGAAATCTATCAGTTTTGACCGAGGAAAACTTCTTCGTGCACATAATTTTTTTCGCGGACAGTGCAAACGTGCGTTTTTCTCGTAAATATGCCACATTTGGAAGTTTTAACCAAAATAATGAACTCTCTTGTGCTGCTTCGAATTGTCCCCAGCCTTTAAATCCAGATTTTTATTCTTCTTGATTCTTGATCTCACCAAGATTATGTCTGGACTTTAAAAGGGACTGTGACCTCTTGAGTTCTCGGAGAGTCAGATACAAAACGCCGACCTCATCTAGTTTTGAAAATATGATTGACGTGTAAAAGAGTTTGTGCAAACCTATTTACAGAAACAAAAATCATTTATCACCATCAATTTGCCATACGGGTCCTTAAAATTCGCGAATGCGTGTACCGTAAGCGTTGAGTGCATCCATTTGTATCCACATGTAAAGTCGTAGCGCGTGAAGTAGTAAATATGAACGAGAAAGTAACAAACGAGGTGCAAGGATAGCGTTTAGTTTTTTAGTTCTGAGTACAACAGAGTAGCGTGAATTATTATGTTGTAGTTGTTTGGCAAACGGTTCGTCTGTTTCAATTTCATAGAAAGTGTATAGCGCCGATTATAATTATGTTGACTTCATATGGTTTTATGTAAGTATTGTATTGCTAATCTTACAGATTAAAGTCTCATAAGCCCCTTCAAACCGAAACAGACTAATATTGCTTTGCAGCAGAATCTTGTATACAACGTGTAACGTTAAATGCGCAAAACCTGAAAATAGTTTGATCAGAATAACGAGCAGAATTAATTAAACCACTTTTTAATATAGGTCACATTTTTCAAAAAATCTTCATTAAAAACGTTGCCGTGTCTATTTATTAATAGGTCAAGCAAGCCAATGTCAGCGCGGCGCAGCGGCCCGGTGACGACTCCTCCCTCGGTAAAGCGTCGTCGCAGACGTAAAAAACGATCAGAATGGCCAGTAAAACTAAAACAGCACATAAAACCTTTACAATTTTTTTAATGACTTATTTTCTCTCTGAAATAGGTCAATTGAATTAAAAATCAGTTGGGGTGTCTGAGGTTTTGCGCATTTAACGTTACGCGTTGTAGTGTTGTAGGTAGGTACTACTCTGGACAGTCAGTTGGAACTCTGCTGCAACAAAAATAAATAGCTTAGTATTTTATGTACAGTCTGGGAAATTAATTGCTAAGCAGACTAACACCCTACAGACATCAATTTGATAGCCTTTTCATTCAAAGAATGATAGATGTGATTTGAATATATGGAAAATTTGAGAAGTACGGAAGAAAAATCTATGTTGCTCCGACTCCAAGTACATTGGGATAAGGGCGGGAGAATAGTGTTAAAGTGATTAGGTTGTGGAGGTCAGATAGGCAGTCGCTCCATGTAAAATACTGGTATTCAGCTGCATCCGGGACTGGAAGCCGACCGCAACATAGTTGGGAGAAGGCAGGCAGATTGATTGAAGGGCAGGAGAATGATGTTGATGAGTAAATTTACTTTTCAATGAATTTCCTGGCTACGTACTAAGTAATTCAAAGCCTAAGTCTTCGTTTTTATTCATCCCTGACGTAACGGTCCGGAATACCAGTCTACCTCTACGACTAACCCAGAATACCTGTTGCATAAACAGCATGTATTTATACAGCTCTGAAACTCATATCAGTAATAAAAAATGCATTATTCAGTAATCTTCTGAAAGTGAATCGTGTCAGGTATTCGTTTTTATAACGCTTTTTGTGATCTTTTTACTGAAATTATGTAAATGTATCTAACACTGGCTTGAGCAAAGGTCTTTTACATATTTTAATTCGTCAATATTTTTTGTTGCATCCTGTTTTGTTTATTTATTTATTCGGTAAATGTCTTGGCCATGGTCAAATAATGAATCAGCGATTTAAAAATAAAGACAATTTTTTTTGGCAATTTGGTCACACCTTTTTATGGTGTTCTTTCTCTTGACTTCACGGTTGCCACATATTAAACTTGTCAAAAAATCACGAATTTCTAATTATACTGCTTACATCTGCGTCTACTCTCCGATCATTACGAAAAGATTTCCACAATAGAACGTGTTCAGGTGGCGAGCGAACCACGTCTATCGGATCACATTATGCGATTGGCTGGAACATCTGCGCACAATACAAATCAAACTTTAAATGTTTGAGTTAAGGTTGGAACTCGGTAAAATGTTCTGATAGCCGTCGATACAGAAATAGCCGAGCGGCCAGAAATATCCATAAACCGCGGCCGGCCTCTTTCAGCGACCTATTAACCCGTTAAACATTTACTTACATCTTGTTGACTGCTTTCCCAGTCTAGATTGTCTCATTAGAAAGTTTTTAAGAGCTATTTTCGATTCAAGAAATGTTTGGAAGAATTTGGATCGCATATTTGTTTGGCCCGCAGTGTGAGAAAAAGACTGAGAATAGTATCAAGATTTTTCATTGGAATATGCTGTTTGGTAAGAGGCTTTTTCGTGTACTTTATCGTGCATCTATAACGCAAACAAATAATCATCAGGGAAAACTTTCGGAAAATGTATGAATTCAAACAAATCCGGGCTAGTGGGGATAAAAAAAATTACATCACTAAGACATACCTATATCTGTCTCCAAAATGACAACCAGTCTTACCAAGGGTATCGTATTACCCAGTAACTGGGTTGTGGAGGTCAGATAGGCAGTCGCTCCTTGTAAAATACTGGTATTCAGCTGCATCCGGTTAGACTGGAAGCCGACCCCAACATAGTTGGGAAAAGGCTACGCAGATGATGAGTCTATTTTTGAAACCATCACTAGTTCTCTGGAAATCTGTTCTGTTTCTCAAGAGTTCCAAGAGGTAAATTATGCGGCTAGCATTGTCATATCTGCCACGAGACTTCTAAAGCCATAAATAAAAGATTGCATCAATAATGTTTGGCGTGGACAATTATAGTGGCGCACGATTCGTAAATCGTAATCAAACCAGTTCGGTAGCGTGTGCATGCGCGGAATCGTAAAGGACAACGCTTTCCCACTTTGTAAATTTTACCATGTTTTGTTTGAACAAAACATGGTAATTTACCATGTTTTGTTTCAATATTATTGATGCAATCTTTTATTTATGGCTTTAGAAGTCTCGTGGCAGATATGACAATGCTAGCCGCATAATTTACCTCTGGAACTCTTGAGAAACAGAACAGATTTCCAGAGAACCAGTGATGGTTTCAAAAATAGACTCATCATCTGCGTAGCCTTTTCCCAACTATGTTGGGGTCGGCTTCCAGTCTAACCGGATGCAGCTGAATACCAGTATTTTACAAGGAGCGACTGCCTATCTGACCTCCACAACCCAGTTACTGGGTTATACGATACCCCTAGGTAAGTCTGGTTGTCAGACTTTCGGGCTTCTGACTACCCGTAAAGACTGTCAAAGATCCACGAATGACAGCCGGGACCAACGGCTTAACGTAATTTCCGAAGCACGGAGGGGTCTCGGTATGTAAAGTCACCCATCCACAGACCAACCGCGGCAAGCGTAGCTTAACCTGATCGATCGACCTGTGCGGCTGTTATTATTTAGCCACAAATAGACTATGATCTTAAATTAATCGCCAATTTTCCTCATCTTTATCGATCCAAAAACCATTTATATATTCCTCAAAAAGGACTAAAATAACCGAACAAAGATTTGGTTTTAATTTAGGTATCATCTCAATATATCAAATAAGACCTCACACGGTAATATAAAAATTCTGATTCATGTTACACACGGCTATACACATACACCTATATATTTCCAGTATAAGCTGACCTCGCATTGGTCTGGCTTGCCGTTTATTAAGAGGTCAGCTTGTACTGAAAATGTATAGCTTGACATGTCGTCGTACGTACCTATATCTAAGGTTTTATTGTACCTTTATCTTGATGACGGTAATTTCTGCTTGTAAGAATGACTATTCAATGCTCAATAATGTGTATAAACAAAATGAGAATGGTGGGCGCCACGCCAATTGTACCGACGACCTGTCGAAGGTAGCTAGGTTAACACTCTAAATGCGGAAGACTGAGGATCGAGAGTTGTTGCCAACAGACTGTGGTATCCACGTTGTATCTCACTCCAAAGCAAAGCATAATTCCAGGCACTTTTGAATTACCAAGGAGCCGGTCAGTCAGAAAGATGAAGCTTGCCCATTCCAAAGCGTAGCGTAAGTTCCTATGGAGAAGAACGGGCAAGAAACTTCACGGGCACTCCAGATATTGTCTTCTCATATGCCGCAATCATAGACACAATACAATTTTCATTGTATCGGGTTAGCGGTCTTGCAAATCGCAGGGTGTGGGATTTCAATTAGCGAAAAATACTACTAGATAACCACTAGAGAACCAAAAATACGAAGAGATTTCACATCTACCAACCCGCAGTGGGCCCGCGTGGTAGATTACAGATCCCACTCCCTCTCGAACAGAGGAGGCCTGTGTCCCAGCAGTGGGAAAATTAGAGGGTGATTATGTATGATCATGTACTACTAGATAAAGAAAGGCTATCTTATAGTAACAGGAAGCATAACAGAGAGATGGTAGAGGTTATGACTAGTTCTCTCTGGTAAACTGGTTCACAGTAGACATCGCACGGCGGAAGTACTTTCTAGCCTAGACTACCTGGGTGTGGACAGCATAGGCCACGCTATACCGAACGCTTATGAATAATAAGTCACTCTGTATAGAGGCAACACCCAAAAAAGAAAAAAAAATGAGCAAAGATAACTCTCTTGTTTCATCTTCAAGTAGAAGATGGAAATTATATAAACTAAACTAGCTTCTCCCCGCGATTTCGTCCTTGTATTTCTTGTTTTAAAATAAAATGCTATCCAATGACACTCGGGAATACTGTAGCTTACTGTAGTCGGAACCGAATCAGTAGTTCCGAAGATTACCCTCTGCATACAAATTCTGTCCGTAGCGTAAGCGTAGTGTGGGACGCCCCCCAGCTATATGGACGGACGATTTAAAGAAGGTAGCTGGGGTAGACTGGATGCGGGAGGCGGAGGACAGGGTGTTGTGGTGCAGTCTGGGAGAGGCCTATGTCCAGCAGTGGACTGCGATAGGCTGAGTTGATTGATTGATTGATACAAATTCACAAATACCTATTTAAAATATTAGTATAGAAGATAGATAACATTGGTTGTCAACAGCCATCAAAGTTTTACACGATTTACGCCGCATTTGTTTGTGTTCAGAGTACCAAATAACCTCGTGTGGTGTCTGGCGATGTAGTGTTTGTAATCACGACATTGATTTCCGCATCAGAACAAATATTATCATATGGCGCACAATATTGATTTGGCAATGTATTATGTGTATGAGATTTATAGTGGCGTTTACAAATTAGATTTTTGACTACTGTGGGACTAACACTGACTGACTGACGGACTGTGAATTTTACACAATGATATAAATATTGAAATACTTTGTAAAGTATTTATTAATTTAATTATTGTGAATATGAAGAATATCGGTAGGTCTTCTTTTTTTTTTTCTCATGTAGTTTTAATCATGGTCTGGCAGTTTGAGTAATGTTTGCGGCCTACCCAAGTGCCCTTTCTTTGGTATTGTTTTTCGAATCGTTGAGCTTCTTAAGTTCTGAGTTGAGCTATATGATTACTGACAAATGCGTGCACTGATTGGACAGATCCACTCAATCTATGTGGTTCTTTTTCCTAAAAGAACCACATAGATTGACACTAATACTACATGGTTTTTACATGATCTGACCAAGATTATGCCTAGGCTTTAAAAGAGACTTTAGAAGAGAAATTAATTTTAGACCGTCAACCTTCTCTCGATTACCATAGGAAAGTGCAAAAGCAAACTTTCATCATCCTGGAATTTCCAGCGACTGCGGATCAATTATAATTTGAACATTACCGAAACGAATAATTCTCTCATTACAAGCACGTATCTAAGGCTTTTATTTTGAAAACAAGTCGTTAATTAGAACCATTAGCGTTTCATTGACGTCAGAGCATCCCAATCCCAGGCCACTTTCACTCGGCACCGTTGGCCGCCATAACAGTTATGATGACCGATGTATTAACACTAACCTACACAGTCACCTGCACAGTCGCGCAGTTATAAAATAAACAAATAAACGCCGGTGTGACGTGCGGCAGATTGCCGAGCTCGGTGACTACGTGGGCATACAACTTTTGGCATGTCATCTTTACTTGCTTATGAAATATTACTGGTATTCCTAAACTCCAAAATGACGTCAGCTTTACGTGCACGGACCATCTTTTGGCAGTTTAGGTATGCTTAGAAAGGGGGTTAATAGTACATAAGGGTTGATGGGGAAGAATAGAAGAATAGGACCAAAAACTTAAGGTTAGGCCACACTGAGGGTGCGTTTCCACTGAAGCGAGGCTGTGCGAAGCGGAGCAGAGACGTGCAGGAATCGACTAACGCAATGGTTGAAATCGCGTCACTCTTCTTGTCTGTGATTGGACGATTCCTACACGTCTCCGCTCCGCCCAGCTCCCCTTCAGTGGAAACGCACCCTGAGGTGAATCTCGCGCGGGATGCAGGACGACATTCACTCGCGCTGGTTATGTCAATTTGTATGGAGGTGTTTAAACTGACGTGAATAGTCGTGTGACTTCCGAATCATTGAAACAATCGACGCACGCAGTCGCGTCTCGCGCGGGATTCGGAATAAGGACAGGAAAATGATAACGATGTATCATTTTTATAAAGCTCTTTACCGGCCACAAATGTGACGATATCCACGACTACATTCCAGATTCCGAGAGAGAGATAAATAAAGGGGCTAATGCTATCGGGACATATATATTCTTTTTTTTTTTTTCAAAATTGCGGCCGCTCATGAAACCAATATAAATCGATAGCTGGCATCAATGCAAACAGAAAATATAACTTGCTTAGATCTTGTTGCATAAATGTTGGATTACTTTAAACTTTCAGAGTGGTTATTTCAAACATCTATTCAACAAGATGTTGAAATAATCACTGAATTTTCAACTTGCTTAAAGTTGAAAAAAATGTGGATGTCACGTGATCAACTTTGAACGTTAATATCTCGGAAACGTGACACTCTACGGGGTTTGGTCCTAAAGTGTTTTCTATGACCGAGAATTTCAGCCATTCTCGATTATGAATTCTGAATACATACGTGATATTGGTAATCTATTTCGGCCTACCTTTTGTCTAGTGTTTTCCACATTTTCCTGGTAAATAAACTATGGTTTTGCAATGTTGTGTATATTTATTTTTTATCTGTAATTATGGTTCTATTGAATAGCTTAAGTAGCCAGTAACAGGAAAAGGTATAAGAATCAATAAGAAACACAGGTAGAGTTTTGTTCTTAAAGGATAACCACAGGTCTCGGTCATTCTCAATTACTTTCAAAATGGTATTTTATTCAATTATAAAGAACATTTTCCATTTTTTACCCAGAAAACTTCGATCACAAGAACCATCCCCAAAGCATAGACCTGAACGCAGTCCGGCTATGCTTCCAAGTGTTCCTTCCGGACGAGTCGGGCAGGCTGCGGCGCCCGCTGAGGCCGGTGGTGTCCGACGTCATCTACGACAAGAAGGCCATGAGCGACCTTCTCATCATGCGCTCCAGCCACTGTTCCGGGACCGCCAGGGGTGGCACGCAAGTTATTCTGCTCTGTGAGAAGGTGAGAAATATTAGATTTCTTCTACCAAGCCCACTTGTATTGGCCTGTAACGGCTGTAATGATCGCACTGCAGGACAACGCTCTCTTTTAATACAGAGAAGGATTGAGGATTAGTCCTGAATTCCTCACGTTTAGTCACTATTTGTCGGTGATTTTATAGACCATTATCACAAAGGGACACGTTTGCCGCATGTCGAACGAGTCATGGGCCAAATCTACAACCTTGTGGGTCCCAGAAAACGTCCGGCGAAATCGAGGCAGACCCAGGAACAGATGGCGGGACGAGCTTGACGCCTTCAGACAGGATTGGTCCACACTAGCTCAAGACAGAGGAGTGGAAAGGAGAAAGGGAGGCACTTGCCCTGCAGTGGGACAACATAAGCTAAAAGTATTAATAATAATTATCAAAAAGGTTTTTGTAAACTGGTGAATTTCTCTTAGTAAGAACGACTACATATATCTTATGACAACGCCAAGTCGGTAGCATTTCACTGGTGATGCTGCTAATTGTTGCAGGATCCCTAATTAATCATGTCATATCTCTCAGGATACTGAGAGCTAAGCGTAAGATACAGAGACTAAACTTACCGTAAACTTGGCTTCCCTCTGTCAAAATTATTTTGAGTCCCCTAAGAGTTGTCACAGCTTCGTTAATCTGTTTCTCAAGCAGTAAACATATTTTATGAACATTCCAGGTGACCCGAGAAGACATAGAAGTAGTGTTCTACCAAGAGGAGAACGGTGTAGTGGTGTGGGAGGAGATGGCCATCCGCATCCTCGTGCACAAGCAGGTCGCCATCGCCTTCGAGACGCCCCCGTACAAGTTCCCTCACACCACTGACCATATCAATGTAAGTACCATTACGTCCACCTATTTATTTGCTAAGTATGGTTTGTATTCCAGTAGGGACTTTATAATGAAGAAATATGTTTCTAACATTTTGTCTTCTAACTTCGTCTTACTTTCGAGAGAGATTATTCATCATATAATCTCTCAAACATTCAATAACGTATTACGTCGTCCAACTAATCCATTATTCCAAATGTGCTATATTAGTATCCAGCTAAAACAACCCCAATCATCCAAAACGTATACATAGAATAGATTTTAAATTATTCAGCGTTAAAACCCAAAATTATTAAAATCTCTAGAAAATGAGAAAAAACTACGTGGATTGATTTGTTTTTGTGATAACTGGACTTAATTTTAAAATAATGACATCAAACAATTTCCTTTTAATTTGCCAGGTCCACTTCCAGCTGAAGAGAACTTCAGACAACGCTCGCAGCAACTCCCTGCCGTTCGAGTACATCCCCGAGTACAGAGGTACCGCGCGCAAGCCCCTCCCTGATCTCTCCCTTTTCTCTCTCCTCCTCGACAAACGCACCGATACCAACAACAACAAGCAAGACAAGCCCGAAGTCGTCAGCTCCACAACCGACTCAGTCAGCGTTAACGTTTCCGATGAAACCGATTCCGCGACCGTTACCGATGTAAACGGTAACCTCGAAGTCACGGACGTAGAAATAATTGATACTAATGAAAAGAGTTTAAATGAACTTCTTGATCAGGTCGCGGAATTAGATGAGATTTACTCAGAGAATCGTACGCGCCTCGAAAATATTTCTACATCTCTAACTAACGATAATGAGGAAATAGAGGATTTCAATGATGCGGGAACGTACACTAGCTTGCAACTTGCCTTTAAAAATCCGGTAGAAATTTCCGAACCAGACCCGATGTCGTACGAAGACGTTCAAGTCCAGACTTACCGCGGTCCTATAATTGAATTCAGTCCCTTAAAACGCGATACAGATGACGAACGCGCCCCTCCACTACCCCCCAAACGCGTTCGCAAAGCCACCTCCACTGAACCTTTTAAAACAAGTCAGACTTCTGTCGACAGTATCTTGAAACCTGGTCGCCAGATACCTGTTACCCGTAACCCAGATAACTTGAAAATTAACACGGAAATGACGGTAGCTAAAAGCGAGCCAGCGTTGCCACCCGTAAAGAAACGTTCGTTCTTCTCCCGCCTGTTCAGACGAAAGGAGAAATCTCCAGCTCCTAGCGTGAAATCCGAGGGTAGGAAAGAGGCTAAAAGCAAACCTGTAGGTCGCTCCGTAAGCAGTGTTTCAGGGATGCGTCCATCAAAGTTCAAGTCATCAGTATCGCACACATCTCTGAAGGATAACGCGTCTGGTACAGGCTTGAGTTACGCGGACAGTATCACTCATATATCCCTCCATGGGGATGAGAATGATAAGACAGCTTCTCAGTCATCTTTGCGACGTCCTGCCAGCCTAGCTCCGCTGCCACCGACAGATGGCGGCACTATACTAGTCGCTGAAAGCGTGTTAGCTCTAGACGCAATTCAATTTAAAAAGTTACAAGACGATTTAGATCTTACTGACGCAGAACACTATGCGTTGTATATGGCAGTAGCCCCACACGCTACAGTGTCGGAGTTTGACGAAACTAGTTGCTATTACTCGCCGATAGATGGCAGCAAATATCAAAATAATCAATAGTTGAAATTAGCTTTCGTGTTAATAGATAATGGAATTTAATTTTGTAGTTCATTGTGCGTCGTTTTTGAAATATAAGCAACCTTGAAAGGGTTCGAATTTTGTTTTCCATCCTGAGAAAAATATAGGTTGGTGACGAATCTTGTAATCTTAAGGGTTTTAAAGTATTGTATTAGTAAATAGAAGATGCTGCGACGACAAAAGTCTCTCTATAAGCTCTATTTTCCGCCCATAATGCCAAATTTACTCATTTTTACAGGTTTTCGACATGTTTACATTTTTTACTGTAAATGTATTATTTTCCTAAATATTTTTTTGACTTAAAGTATAACAAGCCTCGATAGAAAAATATGTGACGTAAAATAACCGGGTAGTCTTCTGATTACCCGATGTCTTTACGAAGGGATAATGCAATCATGCAGCATCCAGTATTTTTTCTTGTACCATTGTTTGATTTTTGCCAATAATACATTACAACATAAAATAGTATTGTATAAAATAGTATTGTATACTATTTTATAGCTCGTGTGACCTACATTTTCTGTGTAAAAATGGACTACTTATCACAGATAAACGTGACTTAAGTGCGGGTTTAGGTCACACAGTGCTATAAAGATAATTGTATGCTACCTTTGTTATATTTAGCAATATTGTAAGTAATGTGTAATAACAATGTCAAATTTAATGTTCTAGATAATATGAGTACTAAGCGGCGGAAGGTCGTAAGCGAAATGTTACGAACCTACGAAAGTAAGTTCCAATTTATTTTATATACGTTAATATATAGGGTGTATTTTGAATCAAACATGTTTTTTTTTTTATAGCAGCTGCATCGATGTATTTGTCAGTCTAGTGGACTTTTGAATTTTAACTGTCAAATACATCGGTTCGCATTCTGTTTCATTTTCCTTATACACCCTGTATACTTCTATGTCTAAGGTTCATCACCATGGGTGATGGGAAAAGTTCTAACATGGTATCAATCGATATTTCATAGCCATCGAAATAAAAAATATTTCTTATGGTGTAAGTGGGAAATGTCATGTTGCCTTCTATGGCTAAACCATACACTATCGTGTCTATTTTTATTTTAGCAATGCGTTATGGCACAGATTAAAATATGTTAATGATGTTTAACAAAAAATAAGTTTTATTTGATAATATCCGTAGGTTAGATCTGGTTTTGACGAAACATTATGGTTTTACTAATAAAAACTTAGTTAGTAGTAGTAAAAGTAATAAGATATATTAACAACGACGTTATTCATGTATGAACTATGTATGACAAGTATGTACGATATTAATATGGACCTTTTGGTCGTTGTGGCGACCTATATATGAATAATAACAATTTTAATTTTAATATGTATTTATTTGTATCTACATAATTAAATATTCATTACTAACTTGATAACATGATCTAAGTTTATGTACTTATGTATAAAACATTAGGATAAAGGCAGGAGAATGATGTTGGTGTTTCTAAAATGGCGATGGTTTTTAGGCGACGCTATTTAAAAATAAGCGTTATTTTTGCCTCCTACGAGTTTCTAGTCGTCTTATTTATTTGAAGTTTCTGTTAACTTATGTTTTAGTTATTTATTTTTGTTAATATTTCGAATATCTATTGGACGTTTTGTTTTTTCGGTAGATTTTCTTTGTTTGTTAGAAATGAAATATAAATATACAATAAATATAAATACAGGGTTAACCGGCGAAAGGAAATCAATATAGCAAGTAAATGCTTATTTTTGGGAGTAGTCGGACAAAAATTGTATGCGACCCTGTATACAGAAATTATAGGGGCAAATATTATTTAATGGAAATGAAAATGCAGCTATGGCTACAATAGCATGCAACTTTCAACCAAAGTGCTATCAGTACAAAGTTTAGTTTCACATAACAGCGAGCTAATGTGGATATGTGTGTGAGGGAGAGTCTAATAGTATTAATAACAAGCTAAATATTCTTTAAAACTATTTTCATGAAGAATGGACATTTGAAACCAAAATTTTTGGGCAATTTTGAACTTTGTGGTAATTTTAGAAAATAGGTTTTTGTGTACTTAATGTTGGAAATCGGTTACTTTCGATTGTTTTTTTGGCTAAATCGGTTACGTATTTTGTAATAATGTTCAATTTTACAGGGTGTTTTTATCACAACTCTGTAAAAAAATCTTTTTGGTTTAATTTTGACTCAGTTCACGATTAAAACACCCTGTAAACATTATTTTTTGGTACATGCTTTGAGTAATATAAGGTACAAACATATCTTTGAGATGTATGTCAGATATTAGATAAAGTTTTAGACGAATTTACAAATAAATAACAGTGTTGTCTTTTGGTTAGTAGCGGCTCAGTCGAAAACGTTGTCAATTGTTTATTTTCGTTCAGTCAGAAGCCTACATTTCGTTTATGCAGCCAGGCTGTTGGGCAGGATGCCCCCGTATTATATTTAACTTTCGATTTACTTGCATTTGTAATATTTTAAAACAATTTATACAAACATCTGTTTTGTTTACGTTTTTGTAAATGATAAGAGTTGAATAGCGAAGCTTGATTGATGCGAAATTCTATATTAATATGCTAATAAAATACATGGGTTTTATTTACTGATCGCGGAACCCTAAACCCCGAATGACGTCAGAGGTACGAATACTTTCATGTGGCATGATTTGATGTTTTCTTTTCGTAATTTTTAAGCTTGTTCATTTGTTATTTTTTTTTTATTTTCACACATATTCATGTTAGCCATAAGTCAATGTAGATAGGCATATTTTAAACGCATGTCTGTTTTTATATCGTTTGCAAGGGCGTATTAATAATTTATATTAATTCGATGAAAGGCGAATAGTAGAACAGTGTTGTATCGATAAAAATAATTGCCACAAGAGGCACTTTAACACTCTCAGCGCCATGTATATATGAGCATTTTCTAGAGAAGCGGACCATGTGGGCGGCCGGCGGACTCCATGGCGCTGAGAGTGTTAAAGGAAAATTATAATCTACATTGTATTATTTCTCTCAACAAAGTTACTACAAAGCGAGCTGACCCCTTAGTTGATTGGTCGTTCATGGCCACACTTCAAGTCTAAAGATTTTGTTTCAACTATTGTTTCTAGTTTTTATGAAAACGAACCGATTCGGGCTTCTTCTGCCAGAACTGTTTGAATACCTAACTTATTTTGATTTTACCAGTTTCAAATTATTACCGAGGGAACAGTAATTGTAACAATGTTTCTTCTAACTTACTGGCACAATGGAGTGTGACTATTGTAGACTACCCTATTAGCCATAATAATGTAGTATAGCCTTAATTCTGCATGTTTTGTTTTGGTGTTATTTGTTAAATAGTAGTATAGTAAATTATTTAAATACGAAATGAATACAAAACTAATATTTTTGACCGTTTCCAGGGCTCTACTCGTCAGAGCACCAGACTATCAAGTCGGAACCCAGAGGTGAGCATGATTTACTTTAAGTTTATAACCTTGCTTCCTAAGTCAGAAAGGTTATCGGTTTATTTATAAACGATGCTTTGTAGTCTGCAATAAAAAAAATTTTAAAAAAATCAAGTGACGTTTAAACGTCAAAATGTTTTGTTAAACAGTTGGTAATCACTACTTAACTTTAAGCAACGTTTATTAATAAAGGGGGACTTCATTAAAATGACGAGGACGGGTGCAACATTTATGAAAATGGAAGTTAGGTTAGCTTTAACCAGCGCCTTCACTCGCGTTACTGTGATAAAAAGTTGCCGATGTCCGTGGTCCTATTACCTATGTCTCTGTTTTTGCAAAAATTTGAGTTCCATTACAAAACCATTGCGGGCAAAAAAAGCCCGAGCTCGCTTGTGTTATTTATGGACACACACACATACATACTGAAATTTACGCCTTTTCCCATGGGGGTAGGCAGAAACACATGCACCGTATATAATCCCCCTAAAAATAAACTTCCTTGTGTAATGTTGTTTATTGTGCTAATATTCAATGTGTCGTTACAGACCGGACTCCGCCTCATCATAACATAAGCAGTCCGCCGCTTCATCCCTTCGCCACACAGTATGAACAGGTACTATCATCAAATATGCCTTAAAATTTCATTCTTCAAAGTATTTTGTCGTGACACTAGCCCATTGTGATGCATATTATAATAACAGTGTTTTTGAATACTATATGACTTCACCAATAATGGAATTTCTTAGTTTGCTAAAGTGTTATTTAATTATGGCACTCCAACAACCTATTCACTAATACATTTTTTGGGGTACTGTAACAATTAGACTTATAATCTAGAATGAATTTGTCACTTACAGGTGTGCACAGCTCTTACATATTTCAAGTTTTGTAATATTACATGGAGTAGGTGCATGTAGGCTAAAAAAACAAAATTACATGAAAATAAAAATGGAAACAAAATTGAAAATTAAATTAAAGAAAAGAAATGACTAATTCTATTTTGTTGCTCTAAAGAATAACACAATCAATGACGAATAGTAGTTATAATTTCAGGTACCAAATCGATTCTGCTACTTTCATTTGTAACAGTTATAATTCATGTATTGACAATATAATTACCAACTTGCCCGATTCGTGTATTCTGGGATGTGTAGTAGATCACAATGGTCTGACTGATGGCCATGGAGGTATTTTTGCAGATATTCGCCTGGATAATGTAAGCAATTTAACGCGATATAAGTATCCAATTGTTGTTACAAATAAAAGAGTACTAGCTGCGAAACCCGGCGTTGCCCGGGTTATGAAAAATTTATGCACACCAATATTTTTTTAACTTACATATTACAGATTCTTATCTCCGATATATAGATATCTATTTCGGCGAGTTCAGATTCCGTAATAAAATAGTCGGCGAGCCAACTTTTAATTTAAGGCAGTGTAATGACATTTCATTTCATTCAACGAATTTAAAAATTCAGTAGGAATTCTTGGACGATCCTGTTGATGTTGTTGACAACGTCGTTCTTTGTCGCTAGAATAATTCGCTCTCGTAACCATTCTGAATTGGTATGATTTTCGAGAATATTCGGGTATACTTCATTTATGACTTGTTCAGGTGTTTCAACAATATTACATAAGTTATTAGTCAATACGATTTGGCAAGTATTTTCATCTACTGGATAGGTGCCTTCTGCTTTTTGTAAAAGTTTTTCAGAAAATTTTTGTGCCCTTTCATCTCCTGAAATGTACGCTCTCATGTTGTCCTGCAGTTAGTAATGCTAAAGTTCATTGCCCCCATAGATGTGACTCCAAAATTTCTACATATATAGTGTCTGTGTTCATTTAATAAGCATGAAGTTTCACTTCTATCGGGCGTGGTTCCCACGCATAACCTTTTTTTATAAATAATCTAGATCATTCTGGAATTTTCGAGAACATTCTAAAACGTTTGGGAGCATTCTGGTGAATAATAGACCGCTCTGAATCATTTTAACATCTCTGAATTATTTCTTGAATAATCTAGATCATTTTGGAATTTTCGAGAACATTCTGGAACGTTTGGGAGCATTCTGGTCAATAATAGACCACTGTGAATCATTTTAACGTCTCTGAATTATTTTTGAATAATCTAGATCATTTTGGATTTTCCTAGAACATTCTAGAACGTTTACGAACATTTTAGACGATGACAGACTATGCTATATCATTTTAAAATTTTTGGCTAATAGTAGATCATTTTAGAGCTTTCTACAATATTCTGGCAAATAGAAAAGTTTCTATGTGTTACAAAAAGACAACAATATATTATTCCAAATTTTCGCCACTCACAACCATCCACTTTTACCCACCGCGACCAAACTCCCTTATTCACAGCAGGAGACCACAGGGTATTCACCACCACAACGGGGAGTAGATTGCCGTTGGTGGTGATAGAGAAAACCCCGGACGTACATTCGCACACTTGCTTTTTATATATATATTATGATATGTATAGATTCGTCTTTTAACGTAAATATGCACTCATTTTGAAACTTTCTAGATCATTCCAGAAGTTTCTAGAACGTTCTCGAAGATTCCAGATTGATTGTAATAGTTTGCACTCATTTCGGAACCTTCTAGATCATTCCAAAAGCTTCTAGAACTTTCTAAAACATTTGAAACTTCCCAGATAATTCCATATATTTCTAGATCTTTCTTGAACATTCTGAATTGATTATAATAGTTTGCACTCATTTTCGAACTTTCTACATTATTCCAGAAATTTGTAGATCATTCTCGAACATTGCAAATCGATTATAACGATTTTACTCATCTTAAAACTTTCTAGATCATTCCAGAAGTTTCTAGAACTTTCTAAATCATTTCAGGAATTCGAATCTTCGAGAACTTTCTCGAAGATTCTAGATTGATTATAATAGTTTGCACTCATTTTAAAATTTCTTAGATTAATCCAGAAATGTGGAGATCTTTTCATAAGTCCTTATGAGTTAGAAAAGGACAGATATATATTTATTCACATTTTTGCCACCCACGACCACCCACTTTCACCCACCGCGACCAAACTCCCTTACTTTCACTGTGAGACCAAGGGGTGTTTACCACCCCAACAGGAAGTTAATTCAAGTTGGTGGTGATAGCGAAAATCCTGTCTTTACAAACGAACATTAGCATTTTATATAGATATATAGATTTAAAGTAAAAATTGTGCTCAATTTGTACAGGGTATTCTTGAAAAAGATTGGAGTTGTATGGGTATAAACACATTTCTCAAAACATTTCATAAAGTATTTCAGCTATACAAAAAAGATTATAAAATAAACCTCAAGTAAAATAGACATTTAAAGTGGATCACTAATTAAAGTAATTCGAACATCGAGTAAAATTAAACGTTTATCTTGATTCAAGTGTCTTCACTACATAGTATAAAACAAAGTCGCTTCCCTGTCTGTCTGTCCCTATATATGCTTAAATCTTTAAAACTCCGCAACGGATTTTGATGCGGTTTTTTTTAATAGATAGAGTGATTCAAGAGGAAGGTTTATATGTATAATACATGCATAATATAGTAGAGAAACACTGATAATTTTAGAGGTTTCTAATGTGATGTCGTAAATAAACACATTTTTTTGCGCTTACATTGTAAACGCTGGCTAAACCATTCGACATAGATCAAAATAATGTACTACAGTATTGTACACCTTAAAAAGTTCTACAAAAAAGTCCGCGATGGTATATGTCTATCTCTTAGGGATAACCCACAATAACTATTTTTTATTCTTAACTTTTTACGAGAAATTAAGAAGCAATTTTAGGCAATACAGCATTAATCCTTATACAATTAAGTACGTTAAAAACATTGTGCATTTCATATACATCATTATGGCCCTTTACAGCATGTAATTTAAATGAATATTTTCGAAGATATTACAGATTTAAAATGCGGGCGTTACCGGTCGGGGAGTGGCGCTTGATACTACCCAACGGATTTTGATGGTTTACGACATCACATTAGAAACCTCTAAAATTATCAGTGTTTCTCTACTATATTATGCATGTATTATACATATAAACCTTCCTCTTAAATCACTCTTATCTATAAAAAAAAACCGCATCAAAATCCGTAGCGTAGTTTTCAAGATCTAAGCATACATAAAGATAGACAGACAGCGGGAAGCGACTTTGTTTTATACCATGTAGGGATCAGCATTGCACCCGTGCGAAGCCGGGGCGGGTCGCTAGTAATGTATAAGAATAAGTATGTTAGACTACAGTCTAATGTTTTATCTCAATCTCTAATCTTTTATCGACACACAAATGCCATAGATAAATTAACAGACTGTAAATGCAGCTTTAAAAGTATTTCACGTATGGTTCACTATGAACAAATTGGTAATTAACACTGCGAAGACCAAAATACTATTATTTAGAACGACAGCCCGTAATAAGGACGATTTAGAGATAGTTTTGAATAACGACAAAATTGCCCTCGTCAAGGAAGTTACATTCTTAGGAATACATAATTATAGACGAACAACTAAATTGGAAAACAGAATTAAATGCTATAAATGCATCGGTATGTTCCGCATGTTTTGCTTCTTAAGCACTTAGAACAGAAATTAGCATTGAGCAATTGAGAATGGTATATTTCGCGTTGATAGAATAAAAAATTTGATATAGCATAATGTTTTTGGGAAAAGTTATGACTATGATATCAAAAGAGCTTTTGTCTTACAAAATCGCGCAATTCGCACATTAGTCCGTATCCCGCAAAGAGAGAGTTGCCGTGAACATCTAAATATACATACAGTGCCGAGCATTTATGTATTTTTACTTCTAAGTAACATGGCCAAATATATACAGTACTAGCGACCCGCCCCGGCTTCGCACGGGTGCAATGGAGACACTGATAATTTTAGAGCCCTTATTTCTCGTAAAAAGTACAGGATAAAAAATGGTTATTGTGGGTTATCCCTAAGAGATAGACATATACCATCGCAGACTTTTTTGTAGACCTTTTTAAGGTGTACAATACTGTAGTACATTATTTTGATCTATCTCGACGGGTTCAGCCAGCGTTTACAATGTAAGCGCAAAAAAATGTGTTTATTTACGACATCACATTAGAAACCTCTAAAATTATCAGTGTTTCTCTACTATATTATGCATGTATTATACATATAAACCTTCCTCTTGAATCACACTGTCTATTAATAAAAACCACATCAAAATCCGTTGCGGAGTTTTAAAGATCTAAGCATATATAGGGACAGACAGACAGGGAAGCGACTTTGTTTTATACTATGTAGTGATGTCGATTCTGTAAAAATCTCACCGTGAAAACTTGCGTGGAGTGAGCTGTCAGTGTCATCCCACTGATGCGAGGGATTGACCAAGCAAACATTTACAAATCGATATTTTAATAATATTTTTTTATGCTAATTTTATTGATCATTTTATATAATTTCAATGATAGTATTTTAGTTGCCAAAACATCGCTATATAAGGACTGGTCTAGAAAAAAAAAAAACAACATTGAGATTCTGACTGAGTTTCTGTTTTGCTACTTATGTATTTTATTTTAAAACCCCACAAAATAACAATGTTTTGACAACTAAAATACTAGCTTTGAAATATTATATAAAATAATCAATAGAATTGGCTTAAAAATATTATTAAAATCTCTTTTTTCCTTATGTTATTTAATTTTCTTTTTTATACCATGTATTTTCAGATACAATTTATTGTTCATGAATAAATAACCATGACTATGACTTCACCAACATAAAATCACGTAATTATTATTAGATGCCCATACTCGAAATAAGCTGTGTTTACTTAAAATTGTAATTTCAGGAAATCACAATTTTTGTTTTATCGTATTGCTATTAGATACCGATATTTATCGCGTTTGTGGAGTTTCGCTCATTAATAGTAATAAACAGACTTGACAGCAAGATATACCTTTTTTTTTTACCTAAAAACCTATCTTTCCAGAACTGGGGCCTAGAGAACATGCAACCTGGCATGGGAGGCCCGGGACCCAGCCTCGTCAACCCAGCTGTGACTGGCCACGGAAACCCATTCGCGCAGGAAATATGGCAGAACCAGCCTTACGGCCAGGTCTCCCCCGGCCACCTGCAGCCCATTACTATGACGCAGAACCTGCAAGTTCTCCAACCGAATATGGGCCAGGCCATGTCCCCCAACATGCAGCCCATGTCTCCCAAAATGCAGCCCATGTCGCCCAACATGCAGCCCTTGTCGCCCAACATGCAGCCCCTGTCGCCCAACATGCAGCAGACGTACGCGGCCGAGCGCATGTCGCCCAACATGAACGTGCTCTCGCCGCACGCACAGAGCATGTCGCCCGGCATGCACGCGCCCGCCCTCGGCCGCGTGTCGCCCAACATGCCGCAGAACATGGGCCAAATCTCGCCCAACATGCCGCAAAACATGGGCCACATCTCGCCCAACCTGCCGCAGAACATAGGCCACATCTCGCCCAACCTGCTGCAGCACCAGCAACCTGCCTATGCACAGGTCAGTTTGAATTACTATACGTTCTCTCAACAACAATTTGAACATGTAATACAAAAATTCTACCACTTCTATAAGTAATAGACTGAAAATCAATGATTGAGTTTACTCTACACTCAATTGTCGATATTTCAGTCAGGTAAACTTGCAAAAAGTTAAAGTAAACTCGCGAATCTTATCCTATTTGCTTGAGTACCTATATACTAAATTCATTTATTGAAAGGTTGCGCAACCCATTCAAAAATAACACTGCACATTTTTTTCTCAGTTTACACATTTGAAATCAATAGTAAAGAGTAGTTGACTATTCGATTTATCGCATGTCAAAGCTTTTATAGTAGATTATTCACTAAGGGGATAAAGTAGCGTCTTAATGTCGCGGGCGCTGTTTTGAATCCTGAACGCAACGAAGGATTCTAGGGCTCCCGAGCGTAGCGACGGAACTCAGGGAGTTAAGACTAGAATCCTGAGTGACACCTTTATCCTGGCGGAGAATACTTTACTTTTCGCACCTACTGCGAGGTAATCAAAACCAATTCGACTATCGAATTAGTAGTTTATGAAACTTAAATAACCGGGGAATACCTAGTTAGGGGAGAAGGGGCAAAATGGGGTACTTAACGTTTGTAACTCAATAAAACTAACATTTTCGTGTTTATATTACTATTATGATTAATCAGTCTTCCATGATTCAATGTAATTAGGAACATATGTTATGTAATCAAATAGAAAATTCTCAAAAAGTAGAAAAAGGCAGATCTTTCCATCTTGCCCCCTCCCTCGGGTAAGATGGGGTGGGTACCCCATCTTACAAGATGGGATTTGTAAAAATCAATTTATTTTTGCTGACTCTCAAGTAAACGTTTCATCTTCATATTCATCATTTATAACAGCTGCAGTACATTTATAACAGCTGCAGTACATTTGCCGCATTCAGCACATGCAGCCCAGCCTTTATTTTACTGAAAATAACAACCATTACAATGTGTGTTTTCAAATTCACTTTCACTGCTATCTATTGATGAGCTATCCTCAGATACTTTTTTCTTTTTGGTCACTCTTTTTTTTTAATAGCCACAATTTTCTTTCAGTTTTCTTGAGTTCTCTTATTGCTTTTTTCTTTTCCTTTTCTTCCTCTGCCAGCTTTTTTTAAGTTTAGTTATAATTGCAGTTTTTCCACGTTTTCTAATAACACGAGAATCAATTAATTAATTTATCCAAAATAAATTTTGATAAATAAATCTTTTCAACTATGTATTTTAATGCGGGCAAGATGGGGTGCCCCATACCCCGTCTTGTCCTCTCATGCCGAAATGAATTTAAAAATTGTTCCCTAAAAACCCCGTTTTCCACAAAAATAAACCTGCAAGCGTGATTGTCGACGCATGTGAATAACCTTGTTTGTATTATGAAATGTTTTTAATAATAAAATCACGTTCCAACTAAAATGAAAAAAACTGTAAGCAAATCACCGAAAACTGTTTTTTTTTTTTAATTTTACAATAAATTACCTACGTGGTGCCTGTGACATTTCTGACTAAAAACTGTCATGGCGGCGGCGTTGGTCAATTGGTTGTCGTAGAACTCGTTCTTTTCTGAACTGATCATAATATAATATAATTTGTTTTATCGTTGCAGCAGCAGCAACCTCAACAGAACCTAATGGAACAGGAGGGCCACAGCGCCGCGTCGCTCACCAACCTGCTGCTGGACCGCGGCGACAGCTCGCTGCTGCTCAACTCCAGCGAGCTGTCGGGGCTGTCCGCGCTGCTGGGCGAGCGCGGCCACGAGCCGCAGCCGCTCGACTACTGAGCCATCAGCCACTGCTACTACAGCGCTGCACGATCGCTCGACTACTGACTAACTATTTTATCCATGAAACACCGCGATCAGCACATCTTAACCGTCTTCAAGAGCTGTCCATGTCAATATTCCATAAAAAATGACAACACTAACAGTGAGAGCCTCGTGGCTTAATAACAACCGCACGGGTCGCTCGAAAGTTAAGCTACACTTGCCGCGGTCGGTTCGTGGATGGAAGACTATGCATTACATATCGAGACCCTTCGTGCCTCAGAAATCACGTTAAGCTGTTGATACCGGCTGTCATTCGAATATTTTGGATAATCGTTACGGGTAGTTAGAAGCCCAAAAGTTTGACAACTAATCTTACAAAGGGTATCGCATTACCCAGTGACTGGGTTGTGGGTGGACGCCTCACGTGAGAGTAAAAGCAGTCGCTCGCATGTAAAATACTGATATTCAGCTGCTGCCGGTTAGGCTGGAAGTCGGCCCCAACTTAAGGCTAAGCAGATTGAATGATGTTACTGACAACTTTTGGGACGCGGTTTAGATGTGCTGAATGCGTTCAGTGTCATTGATGGAATTCGCCCTGAGCCAGCGACGATGCATTGAGTGCTACAACGATACAAGGTTCTTTTGTCACATGGCCAAAATCAGAACTAGCGGCGCTATCTTGTTTTTTGAATACACAAAACAATGGCAACCAACGGCGCTTTCCTGTCAAAGTAATTCAAGCGCCAAAAGATCTTTGTAGCACTGTAAATCATGATATGGCATGTCGGGTTAAAGGCACATAAACACGTAGCAATTTAATTGTTCTACTAATGCAATAGTTGAAAGCAATATAAAAAGTTGCAACATCCAAACACTTTACATTTAGATAATTTCAATCGTGCTAATTACATTATACGGGCAATTACATTGCTAAAGGATCCATTAGAGAAAGTTTAACTTTGCAGATCTTCGTCAGTGTCCGATGTGACAGTCTCTCAAACAAATGGTCCATAGCTAGGCCTGGGTGCTGTAGATAGTTTAGAACAGTAACTAGTTCTTGCTATGAATGATTGACATTACTTCCTTATGTTATAGGAGATTAATTTAATGTAATAATTAAGTTTCCAGAGATAAGCTACAGTGGCGCACTCTACGTAAGTCCGTGAATTAAATTCGTAATTCAAACGAATTTATTTCACGGACTTACATAGGTACGGGACGAGTGACTGAATCCCGGAATCGATTTGAATCCCGTTATCGATTCTCGGGATCGCTTTGTATAATCTATGAATTCTTCATTAGTTGGTAATTACGTTAAATAGTTATATTTTTACCGATCTGGGATTTTATAATATGTAATTTGCAAAGTGTGAGTGAATGTTAAAATTGTTACATCTTTGAACGCAGCTTCGTCAGAATTTGTATTTCTTCACGAGCATAAATGGTCTTTCAGATTGAATAGCAGACGGTTGCTGTTAAAACCATTTGGCATTACTATTAATGTTTAATATTAACGCACATTGTTACAATTCGTTTTTTTTAAATTACTGTGTTTAGTAATCTTGAATGCTTTCAAATAAAATACATTATTACAAATAACGCTAAAGTCTTCCAGATCCCTGAATATTGTTGTTTATTTTTACATATGGTTGATCTCCAAAAGGGTTTAACATTACATTTTATTACTCGGTGCTTTTACTAACTGCTTTTCAACAAATGATGTTTGTATAAATGTTTCAAAGTCTAACACAGTCATTATGGAACCAGAAAATAATAGAAAAGAGATAAAAATTAATTGTAATTTATGGAAGTCAACAAATCATTAAAATTATTAGAACAAAACATGTATGTAAATATCAAAATACTTTTAAATTGCATCTACATTCTTTTCTGCGTTAAATATTATGAAATATTTTGACATTTAAGAGATTATGTACTTTGATATTAATGTTAATTTCACCCAATACCATTTCTACTAGATAGAAGCGACTATTTGGGATTCTGTTTGTTAGAAAATCTAAGAGCATGTGAATTGGAAAAAGCACAGCACATACAAGTTCCTGACACAATAAATAACTTAACTGGTTTCCTAGAAGAGGCATTTCCGTCATATTAATAACGGATGTCATGACAAACTGCAATTTTCACCAGCATTTGACATAAAGGTGTTGGAAAAGGCTCGCTCGCTCTCATTACTGCCGTATGTGGCGGTCACCGGTCTTGTAGGAAACCTTAACTTAACAGAGCTTCAAACTATGACAAGTGTCTTTGATTAGCAGTTGTTATGCACGCTTATTCGAATATCATTAGTTTTAAGTTCCAAATACCACCACCATTTTAAGTTGCATTCAGCGCCGTCCTTCTTGAAATTAGCAGTCCAGTTTTTTACCAAATGTTGCGTGCAGTTTCTTGGTAACATGGTCTTAGATTTAATTATAAGATGTAATGAAGTGACGAAGGAAGTCGAGATATTTCGAAAAATGCGTAATCGTAATTGAACGTTTTACGAAAGGGTTGGTTATAAATATGTCTAGAAGGCATTGAGATTGAGAATTGCAAGGTATTAGTGACGTAATAACAAAATGGTTGTATTCATGAGGGAAAGTGTTTATAAAAAAATATTAAGGGGGATACACTAGGTAGCCTGATTGATATTTTATGGCATAGTCATTTAATAGGATTATATTAACTTAGAGGGTTGCATTGACAATTTTAATGATTATATTTCTGTAGTAATTTTGTTACGCTCGCGAATCATATTGTAATCATTCAACATGACACTGACCAGTAAATCGCAAAAAACTAAGAAAATTTGAATTTCGCGGGCTATGCTGCCGCTTCCCCTTAAGTAACAATTTTTGTTTTGAAAAACAACAAATGTTTTGTTATTTGAAGTATCTTCCATATTTTTTTCTAGCCACTGAAAACCACGGGATATGTTGAAAATAATTTTATAATATTTTCCCCTAAGTTGTAATGATGAGATTTTATAAATCTTGATTTTAATTAAATTAGTTTTATTTAAAGATTTCTTCTCATTTAAGGTTTAGTTTTATTATTAAATTCTTATGTTGGTTATGATTTGTTACCAAATAGTTTGTAAATATTTTCTAAAAGAAAAAAAAAAACAACATTTTGTGACGATAAACCATGAAAGGATAAACCATTTGAAATAACCGGAACTTGCTTCAAACCCGTATGTTAGCGGTAGTTAAAATCAAAACTCAAATTAAACTTCATTCTATTTGAACTAGTTTTTAATTCGTAAAAATACATTTTATGTAAAACTACATACTTGACGTAGATCGTTGCGATCGGTGGGCAAATAATATAGCGCAATTCCTGGCAATTTCTATACAACCTTGGACCTGTTGCAATTAGCTCGGTATTGCCATAATTGTTGTCCGCAATTGTGTTGCCCTTGTAAGCACAAGGGCAACACAATTGCGGACAACAGTAAACTGCACCCTAATTGCGTAACACACGATCAATCAGAATCTGAATAATTTTGAAGGATATTGCTTATCCATTGCTATATGTTTGAGAAATTCTGTTTAACAACGTAAATAAAGCAATGAATGTTGTAGAACTGTAAAATGAAAGCCATTGCTACTGATAGTGTGTTACGTAATTACCCTGCCGATCACAGACGAGACAGCCTTATTTTCCCTATTGCGACATGAACATACATTGTTTCAAGCTAGTTTTTAAACTTATGGCTACTATAATCATTACAACCTGTTCGTTTTAGGTATAAGACCAGACATCACAAGTTTAAACAGTTATGACCTAATGTGTAAAGATATGAAAGCATTGAAAATGCCAGTTTTGTTATATTTTTGAGAGAAAAAATACAATAAAAGTATATGAAAATTGTAGTTTTTCTTACCTTTTACTACACCTCGGACACTTCATACAACGATCACAAAATAATTACCTATTACTACTACATAACCAAATGTCGTTTGCACACGTGCAAATGTTTGCGAGACCTCTAATAGTAGGGTTGCAGTTGGATGTCGTCGTGCGTAGCGTAAAAAATGTGCGCGGAAAGTGCAGCGATTTACGTCCGGCGAAACCGAACGGCGACGGCCCGAACGTGTGCATTATTATGAATTGAACTTGTACGAGCGGCGTTCAATTGATTTATTTTTACACCACCTGCTCGCTAACATCTAATTATATGTCATGCAAACAAACTTTTTTTTTTGTTTTTTTTTTTTTTTTTCGGGGTGGAAAATCCTCAAGGATGTCCGCCGCCCTGGGGCGGGCGGCGGGGTCTGTCAGACTTACTGACTAAAAACCACCCCGGTGTTCCCTCTCTCACCTACGCCGGGGGTCGCGGGAACGAACTGTTACTACGTCGACCCCGTTTGTCTTTTTAAAAAAAAAACACAATAATTCTACTGGAACCACTTTAATTCACCACAATACAAAAACACTGGCACACAAGTTCTTAGGTACATAAATTTCGGCAATGTCCCTCTTAATTGCTCTCTTAATTTTGGCAACTAGTTTACGCGGCAGCGGGCAGAATCTAACTAACTCAATTAACCATATTATTTCTGTGCATTGGGTAAAAATGCAACATCAGTAATTTAGTAAAGGAAAAGTACACTACAAATAAGTAAAAGCTGACTTAGGCTTTATTGCCTTGTAATAAGGGTTATAACAGCTCCCCCTTTTAAACGAAGCTTTATCTCGTAAAGATGAAGCGAAGTGAGATTAAAGATGTAGCTTTTAAGAGAGACAACTTACAGTTTATATTACATTAAATATTAAGAGTTACATAATTTAGAATGAAAGTTGACAGCATAGTGAATTAATAGTTTTACATTTAAAAGTTTAGATTTCTATTTGACGGGAATTTGACTCTATTAACCTTACTAGTGGATTTATAATTTGGGTAATGAGTAGGCAAAGACTGAACTGACTTATTGTCTTCTTCAGAAGTTGAAGATACTTCCGTCATCTCAATACTATTTGAAATTTTGGACCTGCGTGTGGTATTTTTATTATAACACTGATTAAATATTTGCACGCAGCATCCAGCATTAGAATTGTTTTTGTTCTTAAAGTACCTATATAATTTATAAACTAAGTATACAAATAAACACACAATTAGAATATAAGTAAAAGTAGAATAGTAAGGGCCATATTTAATAAAATGAGATTCCTTTTCCAGATTATTCAGTTCTTGCTCTAAACTATCCATTTGATGAGTTGCATACTTGAGAGAATCTAAGTTAATTTTACTCAAAGAGATTGGCGACAAATGTGGTAAACTCTTATTAAATATGTCCTTCTTACAGCAGTCATCAGCTGTTATATCAAAGCTTATATCTAAAGGAGACTTAGTAAGTATAGAATAAGAACTAGTCGGTATCAACTGAACCGTTTTAGAATACCCAATACAATTAGGCGATAGTTTTACAATTCCTGTTCCTGTAATTGAACGGTCTTCAATGTTTTCATCACATTTAATAGTTAATTTATTTGTATTTGATTGTACATAAATCCATTTGTTATTTCTTAATTTTTGCCAAATATCTATTTGACCATATAATATTTTAGCATTGCATTCTGTGGGTAATGACAATGTTACCTCAGTTAAGATTTTAGATTCACAATTAGGGTTAGTTATACATGAGTATATAGTATTTAATTCACAGATAGAAAAATTACTATTTATTATTTTACATTTATCAAGAGTGTCCAACATAGCATAATGCATCCTGTCATCACTTAATGCAATATAAGAATTAGAAGGTTGAATTAGAGCAAATGTATTATGTGAGTCATCGTGAGGTGTAGGTAGTGGTATGTTCTTATAGGTCATGAATTTATCAGGAGTGATCAAAGGGATCTGTAATATAAAAATGACCTTATTATTGTAATAATAAGAACTAAATTCGGAAACATCAATGATAGAATGAATATTTTGAATAGTTAAGGGAACTGGAAAATCTAACCTTTTGCTTACTTGACTACTATGCTTAGTTAATTCTAGATAAAGATTTAAGGGACTTATAACACTAGGATGTAAAACATTAACCTTAGAAAATAAAATAGAATTAAGTGTAGTATCTAGTAAATTAGTTATAGCAAGTAAAGAACCTTCGATAATGTTAAGAAGGTTGTTTAACTTTGAAGTATACAATAATAGGTTATCGGTTTTTGTTGTTTGGGAAAGTATTTCATTCATGTGATTTATTTGGGTGTTTAATTTCATCTCATTTTGATTGAGTTTGTAAATAGTAGTGTTAAAATTATTTATAGTAGACTTGACTATGTGAATGTTATCTCTCATTAAATGAAATATTTCTGTTTCACTCTTTTTGCATGACTCAATTGCAGCATCATATTTTCGGGCATCATCTGCGTCTAATGTGCCGAAAAAAAACTTTAAGATTTCACCTCCGAATTCTAAAGATCGTTTGACTTTATTTGTCAATTGGTTGGAGATGATATGCGATAATGATTGCAATTTGATAGAACTAGACTGGATTAAAACCTCGATAGGGCTAGACATGTCTTTGCATGTACCTAACTCTTGTGGTTGAATCTTACTGCACAAGTTTATAGTATCGTGTAACAGAGATTCGATTTTATTAAGATACGGTTCTAAAGAAACTAAATCTACGTGGGTGATCACTTTCCAGTAATCAGTATAAAAATTAATATTAGTAGTAGGTTCAAAATAAATCCCGGGGCTATGATAGATTGGGATGATGCTTGATTCGGTGCGGCCGAGGCATGAAGTGCCATAACAACATGTTATTCTGAAAATAAATATAGTACACAGATTAAGAACTGGAAGGCTTAATTTCATTGGTATGGTATTTAATAGCTTTGCGACCTACTTGTAGGGTTACATTGTGTTTGTTATGGGCTTTAATAATTTTATACGGGCCTTTCCATATAGGCGATAAGGCTTTACGAAGCCTATGATGTTGTTTGAGATAAACCATATCTCCTACCTTGTAAGTAACGTCACGGGAGTTTGCGTCATAGTATTGTTTTGATTTTTCTTTACTGTTTAAAATGTTTTGAATGGCTTTCTCGCGACTGAAGCGCATTCTATATTGTAAAGCTCGAATATATTCGTTGTATGTATTTCCAGAGCTTTCATATAATGAGTTTGGAATGGATGGTTTATAACCATATAATAACTCGTGAGGAGTAAAGTTAGTCGTACTATGAGGTGTAGTATTATAAGCTAGAATTGCAGTAAATAAGTAACAATGCCAGTCGTTCTGGTTCTCATTAACGAAGGATTTTAGGTATTCTTTTAAAGTAGCATGTGAGCGTTCAAGAGCTCCGTTGGTTTGTGGGTGATACGGAGTAGTAAAAAGGGCCTTGACCTTTAGTATTTCGGTCAATTGTTTAAATAATTCTGAAGTAAAACATGTACCTAAGTCTGTTAGAATGGTTTTGGGAAAACCGAAAAGAGACATAAAATGAACAAGGTTTCTGGCTATTTCTTCACTAGTAGCCGTAACCATTGGGTAAGCGCTAGTAAATTTCGTTAAGTCATCTTGTAAGGTTAAGATGAATCTAAAGTTTTGATAGCCTGCATCGGGTAATGGACCTACGACGTCAAGGGCCAATCTTTCAAACGGTCTGGTAGATGTGGAAGTTATCTCCATCGGAGCTTTATTTGATTTCCTTAAAGGCTTATTGATTTGGCAAAGCTTGCATTTCTTTACGTATTGTTCGATGTCAGACCGCATTCCCTTCCAATAATAGGCAGCTTTAATACGAGAGTACATTCGTTGTGACCCTGGGTGGCCAGCTATAACAGAGTCGTGATTTTCTTTTAATATTTTAGGGACTTCTACAGGAGTAGGATAGATTAATTGATTTTTATATATGTAAACTTTTATATTGGTATCGTGGAAAATATAGGAAATCATATTATAGATTTTAGAATACGTGAGCTTTGAAAATGGGTCCGTGAAATCTGGTAATGCAAGGTTGGTAATGTTCTGGCAATCAATTAGTAAGTTTCTAAGCTTAATTAGTAAGATATAAACATCTCTATAATTAGTTTCTTCATAGTGATGTACTTTTGTAAAAAGAAAATAGTAGGTTTTATTTTTGTCATTAACACATTGAATTGTAAGTGGTTCGCGTTCAGAATTTAGTAAATCAGCAGAATTATCGAGCTGCGATAATATTTCCTCGCAATGAGGCATGGAGTAGTCAAAGTCTAAAGAGACTGGACAAGCGATTGTGTTTAACTTAGATAAGTGTAGTCCTTGAATACACTCTTCGATGATGGTATTTGGGATTGGTAGTTGATTTGTAAATTGAGCCTTGAAATACTGTTCGTAAGAGAAATTATTTAAATTATTTACGTCAATAGCATTGATAGGACAACGGGATAGTGCATCGGCATTAGAATTGAGACGACCTTGTTTATAAACGATTTCATAATCGTATTCTTCAAGTTTGAGGCGCCAGCGAATGAGTCTACTACCTGGATCTTTTACATTAAATAGCCACACGAGGGGCCTGTGATCTGTTATTATTTTAAATCTATTACCATATAAATATGGTCGGAAAGTTTTAACGGCAAATATAATAGCTAATAACTCTTTTTCCGTAGTTGAGTAATTACCTTCAGGCTTATTTAGAGTGCGCGACGCGTAAGCGATCGGCTTATCTTTGCCGACGGGACCCTGAGACAGTATGGCGCCAATGGCATAGTTACTTGCATCAGTAGTAACATTAAAAGGCTGTGAGAAATCAGGGTACTGTAGAAGAGGGGCAGTAATTAGTTTTTCTTTTAGGATATCGAATGCATGTTGCTGTTCTGTGTCCCAGTGGAACACAGCATCCTTTTTTAATAGAGACGTAAGCGGTTTAGTTAATTTGGAAAAGTTTTCAATGAATCGGCGATAATAGCCTATTAGGCCTAGAAACGACTTAATATTTTTAGGATTTTTAGGAACTGGAAATTGCGATACAGCGCTGACCTTTTCAGGATTCGGAGATACACCTTTATCGGTGATAATATGGCCAAGGTAAGTTACTTCATGCCTTAGGAACTCACACTTGTCCGGTTGGAGTTTTAAATTGTATTCGCGAAATTTGTCGAATACTAGTTGTAATTTTTGTATATGATCTTGGAGATTTTGGCTATAAACTATACAATCGTCAAGATAGATATAGCAATGAAGGCCTTGTAAGCCTGATAGCACAGTGTTCATAAGACGCTGAAAGGTGGCAGGGGCATTTTTCAGCCCAAAAGGCATTCGGGTAAATTCGTAGTGACCTGACATGTCTGAATTTGTGTTAACTGTGAAACCTGTTTTAGGCGCGTCCTTGGGACAAGTTTTCAGTTGATGGAAGCCACTTGTGAGGTCTAGTGTGCTGAAATATTTAGAGTGACCTAATTGGTCTAAAATATCAGTGATAAGAGGCAGTGGATAGGATTCAGAAACAGTGACATCATTAAGACGGCGATAGTCAATGACTATCCTCCACTTTTGTTTGCCGGAAGCGTCCATTTTTTTCGGGACTACCCAAACTGGGGCACTCCAAGGCGAAGTTGAATGCCGAATAATATTTTGGTCTAGCATTTTACGAATTTGGGAATCGACTTCCTCCTTGTGGCATTCAGGGAAACGATATGATTTTACGTTAATAGGTGGGGCATCACCTGTGTTAATAGTATGCTCAATAGCATTCGTGAAGGTTAAGGGTTCACCTTCGACATGAAAAATATCTGTATAGTGGGAGCAGCATTCTAAGAGAGCCTTTTTCTCTTCATCGTTTAGATGAGAGCAGCGGATAAGATGTAGTACTTTATTTACGCGATCACTTTTCGAACAAGAAATAGCATTAATATTATAAGAGTTCACAATTGAAGAATCAAGTTCAAAAGGCGTCGCTGTTACTTGGTAATCTTTTATTTCAATGTCACACTCTGTAGTATTTAAAATCGTCACCTTTGTTTTCCCATTCGGTTTAATTGAGACAATGCAATTAGCGACATAAACGCCTTCACGTAAGACGTGATCTAATATGAGAGCTTCATTGTTTTGATAAAGTTTGGGAGAGTAATTTGATACAGTGCACTCGATAACTACTTCAGATCGAGCTGGAATGTTGTATGAAGGTTGAGTATAAACAATAGGAATGGAATGATTTAATATGGAAATTGATTTTGAAGAGTAATCGATATTTGTTTTAAAATAACTGCAAAAATCACTACCGATTATTCCATCATAATTAAGAAGATTGATGTCGTCTTTAGTGACATGAAACTTGTACTTATGTATATTACCCGATAAGTTGAACTCCATTTGGAAGGTACCTAGAGTTTCAACTGGGGTTTCTGAACTGTTAATGCCCTTTAATTTGACCGTTTCAGTAGATAAACTTGGAAGTTTTTGTAAACAGGACTCTTTTACAATACTAATGGTTGATCCTGTATCAATAAGGAAGCATAACTGTTCGCGAGCGTGGTTAGTATTTAGATAAGTATGAGGTAAAGCTACCTTTTTACAGTAGTCATTAATTTCGTATATAGGTTTAGAATTAGTATAAGATGTTTGTAATTTATCGGTACATAACTGACATTTTGTTTTATCACTAGGCATAGAAGGACTCAGTTTAATTGACTGAGATGAATATTCGGTAGGACTCATCTCTTTTGGATGAGATGCAAATTTAGTAGAACTCATCTCTTTTGGATGAGATGCGACTTTAGTAGAACTCATCTCTTTTGGATGAGATGCGAATTTAGTAGAACTCATCTCTTTTGGATGAGATGCGAATTTAGAAGAACTCATTTCTTTTGGATGAGATGCGAATTTAGTAGAACTCATCTCTTTTGGATGAGATGCGAATTTAGTAGAACTCATCTCTTTTGGATGAGATGCGAGTTTAGAAGAACTCATCTCTTTCGGATGAGGTGCGAATTTAGTAGAACTCATCTCTTTCCGATGAGGTGCGAATTTAGTAGGACTCATCTCTTTTGGATGAGGTGCGAATTTAGTAAAATTAGTATAAGGATTAGCATAGGTCGTGTCATTTAGAATTTTGTTCGATTTTGGCAGACACGGTACCAAAATCTCGTTTAGTTTAAATTATCATCATTAATTTTAGCCGTACTTTCACACGTGTGTGTAAGTGCGTCATTAGAGTTAGTAGGTGCCGAGTTACGGTCACGTTGTGCATTGTCAGCGGCTTGCCGTTGCTTCATATTATATTGAAGTTTGCGACACTCTTTGATCACGTGACCGACATTTTTACAATAATTACAAGTTTTAGGATTATCTTCGAGTTTAGTATTAGAATTAGGAGATGGTGAATTTTTGTAAATTTTAGAATCTCTATCATGTTGTTTTTTATTTTTAAAACATTCTGATGAATTATGACCTGACTTGTTGCAAATAGAACACTGTTTAGGAGATTTTAGATTAGATCTGGATAAGTTATATAACTTTTCTTCATCAATAGCATACTGTATAGCTTCATTGAGATTAGAGGGATTTTTGCAACGGACAATAGTCGATATGGAAGGGTTTAACCCTAACATAAAAGTGTTTAGGGCAAGGTCCTCCATGGCTGCTATTCTGCCAGGCAGTTCCTTCGCATTTTTGCAACTATAATGTATGTCTGACTGTATGCGAGTCAATATTGACTCCACCCTTAAGGAATAAATAGTAACATCTTCATTGGATAATTGCTTACAGTGCTGTAGATCTGATAATAAATGTGTGGCGTGCTTTTTCTCCCCGAAAGTAGCCTTCAGGAAGGTCTTTAGCTCTGACCACGATGAAAATGATTTAAGGCTGCATGCAACCTGCGCTTTACCTTCTAGCTGTGAAATTACAAATTTACATAGCACAGTTTGTTGGTCTACAGAAGCCAAGGTCATGGCATTCTCACAGTTTGTAAGAAATGCAGGGAGAGTTTCCCTGTCACCATTATAAGGCTTAATAAATTTGGTTAAGAAAGATAGTGTAATTTTGTCTGACATTTCCTTTGGTTTAGGTAACTCTTGTTTAACGGACATAAAAGATTATGATGTGTTGGACAAAATTAAGTTTAACAGTTAAGTAACAATGTTAGAATAATGAGAAATAGAAAATACAAAACAATTAAAGTCAGTGAAGATAGAAAAACAGTGTAGTGTTAAACTATTTAGAATTATATGTGTACCAAATACAGAGACACGAATTCAGGGACACTTTAAACTGGAAAAATGGTAGTTCACAAGAAACACTCACAGTAACACGATAATTGCTGACACCTGCATTATCAGGTGCGCGGTGGCAGCTCGGAGTCCGGAGTCACGTTGCGCTGTGACGTATAGACGAAGTTGCACTTTCACACGGCTGGTTGACTGTGGAATTTCTTGAGTTTGAAGGTTGGTGAGTTAGACCTGGGGCTGCTGGTGATGCTGATACCGTCTGGAGCGGACTCACACTATAGAGTGGAGGCTGACCGTCGTCCAAGTGTCGATGTGGCTGGAGCGGGCTCAAGCTGCAGAGCTGAGGCTGACCGTCGTCCAATTGCTGATGTGGCTGGAGCGGGCTCAAGCCGGAGGGCTGAGGCTGACCGTCGTCCAAGTAGTGACGCAGGCTTGACCTTGGGTCAAGTCTCACTGTCGGTCAATTGACGGGGGCTGTAGGTTCGGGATACCAGTATCTGTCTGACTCAACGTCGTAAGATTTCGTCTCTGGTATCCCACTTCTGACACCAATTTGTTACTACGTCGACCCCGTTTGTCTTTTTAAAAAAAAAACACAATAATTCTACTGGAACCACTTTAATTCACCACAATACAAAAACACTGGCACACAAGTTCTTAGGTACATAAATTTCGGCAATGTCCCTCTTAATTGCTCTCTTAATTTTGGCAACTAGTTTACGCGGCAGCGGGCAGAATCTAACTAACTCAATTAACCATATTATTTCTGTGCATTGGGTAAAAATGCAACATCAGTAATTTAGTAAAGGAAAAGTACACTACAAATAAGTAAAAGCTGACTTAGGCTTTATTGCCTTGTAATAAGGGTTATAACAGAACGATACTTCCGCAACCCCCGGCTGGTGCTCGTGTCAGGGGGGGGAGTGAGGTGTTAAACTCCCCCCGCGACGTCTAAGAGGGGCGCTCGTGGAACACTACGCGCCGCCGCCTCGGGTCCTGATGTGTGGGGGGCGACCATCGGACGTCCCCAAGTCCGTCGCCCCTGGACCCATCATGCAAACAACCTAAACCAAGCCATAGGCTCTAGACGGACATTAATATTGTACTGAATTTATTACATTAATGTGATTTGAATTTGGAACGTAAACTGAGAAAAACGTATGGAAAAATTATCCAAAAAAATAACTTTTTCTATTAATGTATGGCCGACTAAAGAGTTCTTACTTCTTCTTTCTCACTTCATAGGTTTTAGTCGCCGTTGACGAACAAAATGATCAGTTGGGTGGCGCGTATACCCCCGCGGTAGGTCTCCGTCAGGATGGCTGGACCAAACGAGATATGTCCATGAGATCATATGCACTGTTTAATACCTATTTACTACGACTAATGAAATATTTGCTACCTTTGCGTCAAGAAATATATCAAAGAAATAGTGGTCAGCCATTCTGACGTTAGGTTGGCTGACCACTTCCAAGTTCTCATAGTTTTAGCGTTGTAATAACCGCGTTGTTAATGTAAATATTTACTACCTGTTTGCTACCTTAACATGTATTTTTCACACAACTTTAAGAAGCTCTTATAAAAAGTTATTAATAAAAGCCATTAAAACGCCTGTACATCAATAATTTACATCTTTTCTTCTCAGAATAATTGCTAACAATGTTTTTGCAGAAGCTTAGTGGCTTATGAACAACTTGCTTCTGGATATCCCTCCTCCTTGTTCCTGGTTGTATCTGGACTCTCCTGTGTATTCGAAAGTCTGTCAAAAATATATTTATGATGCGGAATGGCCGCCCGAGTATGTTATAACATTCGAAAAAAAATTCTGATGTGTGTACAGCATCCATATTAGCCAGTTCATAAATGTAAAATAGGTAATAAAAATGGGGAGAATTTCTTTGTAACATTACATATCCAAACAATTGGTTCCTTCTTTCCTTCGGCTTGGCTCGAAAAACCTTAAAATATACTTTTTTGTCAGGCTGCTAAAGGTATTTTTATAAGTTTTTTTTTTTGTGTCCTGGAGAGAAAATTAAGGATTCTGTGACAACTCCTCGGACAAGTTCTCGCCAATATCATGATACTTGTTAAGCTATGCTTGCTGATGTTGGCCAGTGAGGATGATACGGTAGCATCCTAGAGAGACCACTACACTGGTTTTGCGAGAGCAGCAGTTTGTAGGTCATCTATTCTATGGAAGGACACGAGCTGGGTACTACAGCTGTATGTGGAACCGCTCCAAGTCTTCTAGTAGCGAGCAGTAGGGCTGCGGTTCTGTGTTGCAGTGCGACAGTCCTGCGGCATAGGCTCTGGTGGTACAGGCCTATTAGGCCACTCGGATAATTCGGCGTCAAACCCCTCCAATAAGTTCATCTTGTTTTGTGTGGTAGGTCATGGTTTTCTCAGTACATTCTCATAAACTGGTGGTTATCCACCAATGGCAGTGACCGAAAGTCTGGTCAGATAGGCAGTGCTCCATGTAAACCAAAGGTATTCAGCTGCAACTGGTAAGACTGCAAGCTAACCATGTAAAGCATTATTCAGCTGCATCTAGTAAGACCATAAGCTAAGGCAAATGATGATAATGCCTCCAAACAAACTAAACTTTGTTGTCATACCACAGTTCACAACCTCCCAGTTTGAAACCTGTTTGCATTTCAAGAAAACAACCTTTGCAGTACTATTCCTGACTCTCCTCTGCCAGTTCCTGTAGCAAAGAGTCCACGGTCCACACAGTGTCAGCAGAGTCCATTTCCTCCTGGGGTATATAAGAGTTCAGTATTTCTAGTACTGCCTCAACGCTGTCTGCAGTGCCGGATAGGCCTCCCCCCACTTCTGAGAGGGCATTCACTGTTTCTGTTTCTGTGTCCTTGTGGTCGGGACTGAAAAATAAAATATGAACTTAATGTGATGATGATGTAAGATGTGACAAATAAGGCTGACCAAAGGAAAGATGGTTAGATTGTGTGCCATAACAATATGTGCTGGTGGATTAGAGAAAAACAGCACTGTGATGACTATGACAGCTGATGAAGAAAGAAAAAGACGTACTGCGCCGATCCCAAATCACTTGAGACAAGGCTAGTAGGTTGAAGAAGAAATTATTAATAATTGCAACAAAACTTGCATTGAACTATATTACTGTAGACTTACACTGGTGGCATAGATATTTCTTTCTCCAATATATCTTGTAAGTCGTCTAGATCTGGTATCGTTGGTATATCATCGCTAGAATCTGGCGACTTCTTGGGTATCACGAATTCCCTAAAAAAAGGCATTGCAAGATAAAAAAAAACCGTGATTTCTTTTAGTTTGATGAGAAGATGTACAAATTCATCTGCGTAAGAACAGCAATATTCTTATTGCATCGGATATTACAATCAAAATGTAGTTCAGGCTAATCATAGGACAAGAATGCAAGTTTCAAAACTAAATACCTATAAAAAAAAGGGGAGACTTACTTTGCTTCGATGTGGGTGCCTTCAGCCCATACACCCACTTTCTTAGGCTCAGGCACACTTGCATTCATGTCATTCATATTGAAAGATTAATTTATATAAAGCATCGCTTTTCTACAGCATGCCAATTTGTTGTGGTTTTACCGTCGTTGTAGTGATTATTTTATCTTTTTTGTTTACATTTTTTCTAAACGTTCCAGTATTATAAAATCAGTATATAGGGCATTTGGTATTTAGCCTCTTGCTTTGATACATTCACAATGATGTATTTCACTATCTCTTTCTAATGTACGTTACGAGCTATTTTATAGAATATATGTAGATGTGCTATTTCATATACATTTGTACCACGTTGTACCGTTCCGAATTATCGTGAGCGCGATAACGAAGTCGTGAATCGTCATAGGTGACGTCATGACATTCGCTATCTTGCGATAACGCCGACCATACCATAAAGTATTATCACCGCGAACACTCAAAAATGACAGTTGTGCTGTTTTGTTTTGAGTTGCATCTTATTTTTAAATTAACGTGGCATATTCGAAACTGTGAAAAAAAAAAACAAACTGGCTACAGTCGCCACCTAACCAAAGAAAAAGAAGAAATGCCCAGACCAGTCTTAGCCATCCATTTCGTTGCATAAACCTAGTAGGTACCTACCTACCTACCTACATAACACGAAAATACGAGATTGAGCAGCCTCAATTCAGTTTTCAAAAAAATCAAATATCATTTAAAAATCATCATGACACATTAAGAAACTGTTTAAATACACTACTCTAAGTAATTTTGGTCATAAGTATAAGATTTATTTTGCTTGGGGGATATCTTTATATTAACAAGCCGTGATGGGTGCTACTCTGCAAAGTTACGTTAATCGTAAAGGGTGCGACTTTGCAACGTCGCAAAAAAATAATAGGTGCTAGCCCTATTATATTAACTTCCTGATTAAGAACCTCCGAAAAATTTGTTCACATACATGCATACATAAATATACCCACACAGATTCATCAACTTAAACGTTATCTGGCTTTACTTAGAACACCTCACAACGTAAAGATATTACAGAAATCAGATTAATTAAAAAATCCAGGTGATCAGGAAGTTGAAATTAATTAATCCGCAATCGATTAGACTTATTAAATATAATCGATATTAAATTGACCATATAATGGCAACCCTAAACTTCACGTGTGAAACTCGCAATGATAATACGATAAAATACTTATTTATTTGTTATAATCATGGCGTCTTAGTTATAGATAGAACACAAACTGATAATTCCTATTTCAGAAACTTATATTTTTTTATTAACTTTCAAAATGTGTTCGCGGTGGGCCATATTCGGTAATTCACCTTTCACGAAAATAACACACCTAAGTATTTAATTTTGACATTTTCTTAAAAAAGTTAGGATTAGCAGGACCAATATTTCTCAAATTTCCATCACTTTTGAGTGATGATTATACGCATCGATTGGCACCAAAACCAATCCATCGCAACATTATTTTTTTAGAAATCGCGAATTCGCGATTTTCACATTTTTTTAAAAACTAAAAAATTTCTTGGCCGATTTCGCTACAAAACTAATCAGTTCTAAGTTACGTCCATACGCATCGATTGACACCAAAACGAAGTCAATTGCATAATTACCTCGCGAGAAATCGTTGACAAAAAATTTGTTTACGCACACGCACACACACACACACACACACACACACACACACACACACATATATATCCCAAAACGCAAAGATATCGAAAAAAAATCGATTTCGAAAATCGGGGTGATTACTATAACTTCCTTAATCAGGAAGTAAAAAAAAAAAGTTGATCAGTGGTATGCGCTAACTTCTAAACAAGAGAAATAAATGACTAAAATCATGAATTAAAAAATGGATTACAAATACTGTTGCCATTATCTACACTAATATTATAAAGAGCAGTGGCGGATTTACACATTTGCCACCAGTAGGCTATTCAAATTTTGCCGCCCCTTCTGACCTCTGCATTTCGATACCCTACATGGACAAAAGAAGGTGGAAGAAAGTATTAGCAGATTGACAAACGTCAAATTCCCCACTTTGACAGATTAAGTGGTGAAATCTAATAACATTTAGATATTTTTTATTTCTACGAGACAAAAAAAATGGGGCAAATTTGCCGCCCCCTAAAATCCGCCGCCCTAGGCTCAAGCCTACTCAGCCTGCTGGTAAATCCGCCACTGATAAAGAGATAAAGATTATAAAGAGGTATTTTAAGAGATATTTGTAGTTTTGTATGTATGTTTGTAACGGATAAACTCAAAAACTACTGGACCGATTTAAAAAAAAAATCCCCATCAGGATGCTACACTATCCCTGAGTAACATAGGCAATATTTATTACTAGAAAAAATTAGGGGTCCCTACTAAAACTTCAATAATGTAACCGAAGGTGTAAAAAAAAATTCTATAAAATGTCTTTCATCGCATGCGCAGCGGAAACTATTGATGATAGAACAAAAATATGTTCTGCAATATTAAAGAACATATCAATATCTACAAAAAACTTCGGAATACCAATTATGTCCAACTCAGTGTATGACTAAACGCCGACAGACTGAGCACTGACAAGACTAGGTACTTCGACGGGACTCTTCGCCGGCAGGACGTAATCTTTATTACAGCAAACAATCTTTAGACAATAAACAGTCAAAATCAAAACTGCTTGGTTAGATTAGGTTAGAACTGTGACCACACAACGCCAGATTTCCTATTTATGCCCTATCGCCGAAGTGTTCTGTCGACGAAGTCCCGTCGAAGTAGTCTTGTCGGTGTTCAGTCTGTCGGCGTTTAGTCGTACACTGTGTCTAACTATTGTAGTTATGGCACTATAACTACTTTTTTACATTTTAAAAGTTAAGTAATAGAAATGCCGACAAAAATCAGACCTTGTTATCCATACCTTTGTATTAATCCTTATCCAAATAAATCATTCAATATATTTTGTATTTTACCCACTTTCATCTGACAAATGTAATTTTAATCGGTAGGTAGGTAGGTACTTAGTTAGAATTCAAGTAGTTTATACCGATTACTGTACCAATCAGTTGAATAATAATAATAGCAATAATACATAATAATGGTAATAGTATTTTTTTTTAATTCTATTATTTTTAGTAATGTATTATTCGTTGTTCATGTTGTGCATTCAAAAGTAGTAGGTACCTAACCCTTTGAACGCCAATGACGCTTACAAGCGACAAACGTAATCGGGCGCTAAAACGCCAACGACGAGTTTAGGCGACAAATAGATGTGCTAATTTATTATCTGATATTAAAGAAAATGGGTAAAAGGATTAGGTAATTTTAACATTTTATCACTAGCATTTTGTAGATACCTATTTAATAGTAAATAAATGGCTTAGCGTAGAGAGCATACTTCCGATGCGCTGCGCTTGGCGTTCAAAGGGTTAAAGCACTTTATCCTGTCTGACTCTTGAACTAGATGCGGAACGAGTGGTGAACGATTGGGAAAAAAACATGTTGCGTTCTTCAACACTGTTAACGAGTGGAATATAACATTCCCAGTCGTTAATAGTGTTAACGACGAGGTATTAACGAGCGGTAACGACCCGAAATTTCACACGACGAAAGCTAGTACTTTAATAATAAGTGACGCTTTCTATAAGATTTGATCATAGGTAAAAAAAAAAAAAACTTAAATCTTCCGTCATCATTTTATTTGTAAAAAACTTTTATTTATATTTAAATACTGTGCTATTTATTATAACAGTTAGTTATTGTAACAAATCCTCCATCCAATTATTAATAGACTAAGGAATGATTGTTCTTAATTAATAATAAAATAATAAATAGTACCTAGTAATTTTAAATAATTGTTGTTATTGTACCTACATACATTTAATTCAGTGTGTTTTTTTTAATTTGCAGTGTTAAACTGTGTGACATTAACTTTTTAGTTTTTTAGGTATTTCTTTTATGAGGTTTAATAACAATAATATTGAAATAACACTATTTACATTAGGTACTTACTAATATTAATTCATCCAAATCGATTAAATATTTCTCATAATCGTTCCTAGATTTCGATGCCGATAAATTTAATTTTCGTGCGGAAACAATACATGTGTTTTCATCATCATCCACATGATCCACAGCCCGACTTCCCCCACTGCTGTGCATAGACCTCTCTTTTCAAGTACATGTGTTTTATCGACCTGCAATCTATCGTCCTAGACAAGCAACAAATTGGTCAAAGGGATACTGTACCTACCATATAACTTGCTAAAATTCAATTTTCACACACATTTTTTGCACATCTTTTCCCCAATCAGGTCGACGGTATTAACATAATGCTTCGCTAAGATGTCAGTCCATAGATTAAAATCATCTTGTATAGTACTTACTAGTTGCACAACCCGGTAAATTGTGTATTACCAGTCAATCATGAACACTTATTAATTTTAGGGTTCTAAAAAACTAAAGTAAAAATATTGAGGATAAGCATAACCAGCAAACTAGTTCTTGTGAATCAGCCACATTCTCGAACAACATGTTATCGATTGGCAATCAAAAACAATGCTTATTTCATTATTCATGCTTATCACACAATTCAATAATTGCAACACTAATATTAAAAATAAAAGTAATACACAAGTGTTACAAACTTTCTGCACGGAAGTCAAGGGATGCTCCTCTTTTACAGCTTTTAATACATCTCCTTATATGACAAAAATAACTAAAATGTGAGATATTTATAACTTGCTATTTTTACAAACCTCTAAAACATCTCTAATTTTACATTTCTCTAGCTATACTGGCAAAACATGAAATAATTTGACCTAACTAGAAAAGGAATTTGTTATTATTTCAATGCTATCCTAATGAGCTGGGGAAGGAACAACAAGTCAAATAGGTATCCTATAAATTTTACGTCCTGTTCGCTTTTGCACTTGGAAAGCAAAATAACGAATAATTCTAAATGCATTTGTCAATGAAAACAAACCCTGTATTGCATTTAAAAATGTCAGCGCAAAATCTAATAAATTCTTCGAGATCTATTCCGAATCAACAACTTAGTTCTATGACCTAGTAGAAATACTTTGAATTAAGCTCCTCGTTGACCCACCGGCTGTTCTGAATGCAATATAAGCTGTGATACCTAAAACAATATAGGAGGGCAAGATCGTTGCTGCATACAATTCTTTGCTATTTAACAAACTGAGTCCAGAAACGAAGAAATGCGACACTATGACCCATCCAACTTTGATGTAGTTTTTGTCGTCGAAACCACTGAAGAATATAACGCTCCAGAATGTGTTGAGTAATATCATGCAGAGGGTCATGGCTGCGCTCGTCACAAAGAAGTACTCTGTGCCGGTGTGGAGCCCCAACGTGCCTGGACCAACCTGGAATTTGGAAAAAGATTTGGTGAAAACAACCATTTTCAGGATGTATCTGGGTGCTTTGCAGTCTTACAAGTGCGTTCAAGCAAAGATTTTTAAGTCATTTAATGTTTGCAATGTAAAGTGTTATGTTAATTGTTGTCTCCTTCTATTTGCAAATACCTGCATCCTACACAAACAAATAAATATTCTATTAACTTTTATGCTAAAAAGGTTGGTTCAAGAAAACACTGAAAAACTGTTAAAAGGACCTATTATTTGTTTATCATTGATTTGATGGTACTGATTTCCTATTGCTCTGGAATATATGGTATACTTATCCCTGTAGTTATTTTTTTTTTATGCTATAGTAACTGCAGCACTGTTCAAGGTTTACAGTAAAACAGTATTATTAGCAGTCTACTTCCTGTAAAAACAACTGGCTTTTTGTTTTGTTATAGTTTTCCTCCTCTGCCGTAGTTGACTCAAAATAATCGATTTATTATAATGTTTTATGTGTGCTAACTTTTGAAACAACGAATCTTGATTTTATTTTATGGACTCATGCTCCAATTTAAATTGCCACTTTCATTACCAATATGGTGCTAATAGCTGCATCCAGTCAGACTGGAAGCCGCCCTCAACATAGTTGGGAAAAGGCTAGGCAGATGATGATGATGATTACCAATATGGTGATTATGGATTAATTAGGGTACTATCGACCCGTCCCTGGGGTTGTTGGTCCCGCACGCTAAGCAAGAAATTTGTAGTTTCGGCAGAAGATGCGGGCGTTTCCTACTCTGTATTACTTACGGACATAAGACTAATTTGGGGCCCGAGCCTGATCCAAACAGCCGCTTTGATTTCCATTGCATGTATAAAATACAGTCCTGAGAAACAGGATTATACACTAAAAATAAGGGAGACGATAATCTGCAACACGGAGACTGAGACGACAATGGTACACAAGCAGGAAAGCGCCTAACAAAAGGGCCCTCAATAAAGCACAAAAGGAGTTAAAGGAAATCTTTAACGAATACGATGACGCCACTCCGTAAGACAAACTAAAGACTTTATCAATTTACAAAACAGACGACTGTTCTCTATGGAGAATATCTAAGTTACTAAAGCGGCCACAAAAACACTTGCTTCGATTAAGGCAGCCAAATCGTGAATGAGCGAGAAAACTTGCGGATAAAGCCAGGCTGAATTCCTCAAAAATATATTCAGGCCAAATGAACCCGACATCATGCATCCAGAAGAAATTGACCAAATCCTTGACTGTGATCAGCAAATACCGTTGCGATTTTGTACCCCAACAGAAGTTTTAAAAGCAATTAATAACTTGAAGAAGAAAAAGGCACCAGGTTTTGATCTGGTTACATCAGAAGTCCCGAAGTCTTCTTCCTTTATTGTCTTAAACTGTTCGAGAAGTTATTACTACAGCGACTGTTACCTATACTTGAAGAACAAATACAATCCCAGAGCATCAATTTGGTTTCCGCGCACACCATGGAACGGTTGAACAAATACACAGAGTGGTTCACACAATCTGACAATCCTTGGAAAGAAAGGATTACTGCTCAGCTGCTTAGGTAGGTAACACGGGCTGGTGTCCGCAACTCCACGTCAATGCGCGTATTTTGCGTACGGGTGGGAAAATCGATCATTCGATCCACCCCAGCTCCTCAAGGAAGGCTAGCAACGCCTTGATGTTACTGACCGTCTCACGTAGGGTACCTGGGTTACCGAAGTATTTTGCCCTGTAAGTGGCGACCACCGGGCAGCCCAGAAGCACATGTGCCGCTGTCTCGTCATCCTCCATGCAGGCCCCGCACAGCGGACTGTCTGTTACTCCTATGACAAAGAGGTGTTTATTAAATGACCCGTGGCCAGTTAAAGCTGCAGTCACCGTACGCAGCTTTTGTCTAATTAGACGGAGAACCTGTTTCGTGAGGCGGCCATCCATTGCGGGAAGTGCTTCCTTAGCCTGCCTGCACTCGCCTTGTTCCGTCCAAAGTTTGTCATGTTGATCTCTGGTGCGTTTCCTTACCAGAGTGCGTAGATACCTGAAGGGGAGTGGCACGATGGGCTCAGGTCCCACTGGTGCCATGCTCGACCCTCTTCTGGCAAGATCGTCGGCTGCATCGTTGCCTAGCGAACCGCTGTGTCCTTTTATCCATTGAATGGTTGGTGGCACCCGTATATTAGCCCAGAGTCGACTGTATTACTATTCAGCGCTTGCAGTACAGCCATGCTGTCTGAGAGTATGCGAATTGAGTGATCCTTCACTTCCCTGGCCATGATGGCTGAGGCGGCCAGAGAGATGCCCATACATTCGGCCTGGAACACTGTGTTGTGGACGCCCTATGGTGTGGCTATGTGTATGTTGAAGTCCTCCGAGATTCCAGCACCTGAACCACTACCTGTTTTGGATCCGTCTGTGAAGATTCGCAGCTCTGCAGGGCGCAGCCCCTCGCAGCGGCGATCCTCGTGAAGTTGGATCTTGTATTTTTTATCAAAGATAAATTGTTTGGGTACCCGGTCATTGGTGGCCTTCGTGATGGGGAACTCCTTGTGGAGTCCCTCAAGCAGCGCAGCGTGTGGTGTATAACTCTTACCCCAGAGGTTTAGTGTGTTGAGACGTACTGCCGCCAACGTCACTTCCTGTTGTATGAACAGGTGGAGCGGTGGAAGTCCCAGGATGGCTTCAACTGCCGCAGTCGGAGTAGTCCTCATGCAGCCCGTAGTCGCCATGCAGGCCAGTCTTTGTACGCGTTGTAGTTTGCTGGAGGCTGTAACCAGCTTGGTGCGGGGCCACCAGACCACAGCCCCGTAGGTGATCATGGGCCGTCGAATGCCTGTTTTATGTCATGCTCAGCTGCTTTTCTTGACATAAAACAGGCATTCGACGGGTATGGCACGAGGGCCTCCTGTGTAAACTAAAGATCTACTTACCACACACCGCATACATGCTGCTCAAGTCTTACTTGGAGAACCGAGTGTTCCAAGTTAAATCTGGAGACTACCTATCTTCGTTCTATCCCATAGAAGCTGGAGTACCCCAGGGTTCTGTGCTGGGCCGTGTTCTGTATACAGTCTACACTGCTGACCTACCCATCTCAAACGAATTGTTACTCCAAGCTATGCTGATGACACTGCATTCTTATCTGCGATAAAGACCAGATTAGAGGATCCACGAAACTCCAAGAACACCTGAACAAGATTGGATCATGGCTAAAAAATTGGAGAATCAAGGCTAGTGCTGCCAAGTCTGTCCGTATTACCTTCGCCCTAAGAAGAGGGTCAAGTAAAAGACTTTCTGCCACAGAAAAGTACCGTCAAATACATAGGTAAGCACATCGACACAAGACTTACCTGGCGTGAACATATAAATACCAAGAGGAATCAAGCAAACATAAAACTAGGAAACATTCACTGGCTCATGGGCAGACAGTCTTCACTAAGCTTGGAAAATAAACTTCTTATCTATAAATGCATCCTTAAACCTGTATAGACATATCATATAAAGCTTTCGGGATTAGCAAGCCACTCAAATATTGAAATACTACAACCCTTCCAAAATAAGGCACTAAAAACCTTATGTGGATCACCTTGGTTCACAAAAAACATTGAAGTACATGAGTACCTACAAATCCCAACTATCAAGGAGGTTGTAGAAAGGTCTTACAAGGAAAGTCTCCAAAGACATAAAAATTAACTCGCTGTTACACTTCTAATGTCCTCAGGCTCTACCTACAGACTTAAAAGAGAATGGATAGCGTCATTCTAACCAACACCGATAAATCTAATAACGAGATGACGCATCGCTGGGTTTGAACAATCTCGATCTGCCAAGTGAATAAACCACCAACCTGATTAAACCTCAAGGGGTGACTGCAGATCGAAAAAGAGAAAAAAAAAAAACTTTCCCAACTCCTAGAGTAGACCCCCTGCTTCTCACGGGTGCTCTCGACAACAGCATTACCCATTGGATCCAAAACTATTCTATCTTTGAAGCTGAGCCAACCATACACATTTACAAAATTTTATTGAAATAATTTGGATAGTTTCAGAGATTAGCATGTACGAATATAGTGACAGTATGTCGTTTTTATATTTTAAGAGTTAGGCCTAATCAATAAGTCAATCACTCTTGCCTCCTTTATATGGTACCAAGTTTTTAATGATATTTGGAACTAGAGACAATGAAATACATACCGAATCAGCTAGTACATTAATAAGGGCAAAGGCTCCACTCATAGTGCCGAAACCCAGTCCTGACACATAAGCCAACTCTAGCTTATTGCTGCCTATGCTGTGGTTCTCTGATATCTCTTTCAGTCCTGCTTCCGTCTTCCGTAGCAAGACATACATGCCATACCGGAATGCTTCCTGAAAAAAATTAAATAAAAAAAAAGGTAATCTATTACAGTTGTATGAACATAAAGAGGCAAAAGAAGTATGTAAGGATCTTAGCAGGTGGCCTTCTGTAATGAAATTGTTTATTCTGTAAATTTGATAGGATATCGGAATCACTTTTACACATCATATTATAAAAATCAGCTAGATGAGGTTGGTGTTTCCTATCTGACTACTCTGAGAAGGCCGAAACAAACCCAAGAGTATGTTGTTTCTGCTTACCCCTATAAAAAGAAGGCGTAAGTTTATATTTATCTATTACAGGTAGGTACATCAAAATTATTTAGCCTTTACTGTCCCACTGCTGGGCAAAGGCGTTTACTAATTACAACAAGAAACATAATATTTATGAAATTGTGGTTGAATCCAACTAAAGAGTAGTTGGATTAAAAGTTTTTTAGTAGGGTCTTTTAACTACGTAAAGAAGAAAGAGGTTTTAAGATTTATTAAATGTCACGATACCAAAGCATTTTAACAATGAAACATGTTGCCATTTTCAGTGGATAGCCCTTAGGTAATACGGGCTGGTGTCCGCAACTCCATGTCAATGCGAGTATTTTGCATACAGGTGGATAGCCCTTGGTCGAATATGAGGTAAATCTAGAGCTGAGCAATATGTATAGGTACTGCTTAGCTCAACAACAATAATATATACAACGTGTAACGTTAAATGTGCAAAACCTCAGACACCCCAACTGATTTTTAATTCAATTGACCTATTTCAGAGAGAAAATAAGTCATTAAAAAAATTGTAAAGGTTTTATGTGCTGTTTTAGTTTTACTGGCCATTCTTATCGTTTCTTGTGTCTGCGTCAACGCTTTACCGAGGAAGGAGTCGTCACCCGGTCGCTGCGCCGCGCTGACATAGGCATGTTTGACCTATTAATAGACACGGCAACGTTTTTAATGAAGATTTTTTGAAAAATGTGACCTATATTAAAAAGTGGTTCAGTTAATTCTGCTCGTTATTTTGATCAAACTATTTTCAGGTTTTGCGCATTTAACGTTACACGTTGTAAGTATATCTTGCATGTTCCTATTGCATATTGTCTACAGTGACATCATATTGCGATAATAAGGTAGCTTCTATAGTAAATGCAATTAGACAAACATGGAACAGTTAAGTTTCACTACGTATTATAGACTGCTAATCGGGTAATAATTATCAACAGGAAAGGCTCATTTTAAGATTACAAATGAAATTATATCAGTTACCGACCTGGAATATGATAGCAAAGACCATCCCAAACGCCAAATGCGTTCGTAACGGAACCACTGCATACCACACGACAGATGAAATTAGAAACGATAGTAGCCATCCAAATGCTGCTACTATCATGATGATGATGCGCACAGGGTCATTGGCCACCGTGAACGCGAACATGACCAATGGAGCCCCGAAGGCAAGGAGGGAACAGCTGAAGAACTCTGCGAGAGTCATCCTACGCAATTTTTAACAAGTTATGGACAGTAAACCTAACTTATACTACCTAACAGCTGCCTAATGCTGTCAATTGTATAACTTAACTAAACTAAGAGCATTTGGACACGAATAAATTAAATGTTATGGTATAAAAACGAAAGTTAATCATGAATCACAGCAAAGCAAACGCAGTTTTTCCGTAATGTCAGTTCAGTTTGACATTTAATATTTTTGATGAGTCCGATGCATTGTCCGATGAGTCCTTCAAAATTAACGTTTAGAAATGGATTGGGCAGGGCCCGGCTTGAGGTGCGTATTGTTTCAGGATAATTTTAGTTATTTTATTTGTAATATTTTTTTTTTCTTCGTTATCTCTCAACTAACTATTTAGACTAGGTACTAAATTAAAAGACTAATTAACTAACTATATAAGTAAATACAAAAACAAAAGGATATTTAGGCGTCGAATAACTCGTTCGCATCGCTGTCATCACGAAACGTGTCCATTGCTACGTTGAATGGTAATGCTAATTCTTTGGCCAAAGAACGACCCAGCTCTCTGGCCATGTGAAGTGTCGATTGGCCGGCGAGAAATTTCTTTAAAAAGGAGACGCGCACTCGGCCCCATGACCCGAGCGTTTCCACCTCAAATGGCTCAAAGCTGTGTTTACCCATAAGGTTACAGTATTTGCGCCGCTTGAGGATCTCAGCAGCCGGAGCAGCGGCACCAGCACAGCCCGCCGTGCTAAGAACATGAGGTAGCGTAAGGGTATCGACACAGGTTGCGTCCCACACCAGAGGCCTACCCACCTTCCAAGGCAACAACGTCATCATGTCTGGTCTCTGCTTTCTTCTCGTAGATAATGTTATTTGAATTCACTACAGAATACATAGACCTTTAAAGTATTTTACATTTAGGTCCGTTGATATCTCTGCGTTTCGTTCGTTGTTGTTGATTTCAATGTCAACCAACTGTCACTAGAAATTAGTAGAAAATAACCTCACATTTAGCCTGGTGTGATCAAAATAGTCTCATTTTAAAACAACAAAGCCAAATTTTTTATCTTTACAAGTAGCTATGCCACCAAAAGGACCAAAGAAAACTTTATGGGTGGACTGCGAGCGATGCGGCTGCAGTATAACTTCAAACGATAAAAATATTCACATCGAATTGAGCTGCGGGAAAGATCAGTTAAAATGTCCTTATGTTGACGATGGGAAGCTGTTTACTTGGCTGCAGAGGGTGGGGGCGGCACCCGAGGGGGCTCCGCGAGACGCTGTACTCGTGCACCCGTCGGCTGGATCGCTTATAGGAGCAGTCCTCGGATGCCCCCTTCAGTTGAGCAGAGACGGCGCTCCTATGATGGTGAAGCGGATGTGGCCGTCCAAAGCGTCTGCGCCGGCCGCTGTTATAGTACCGGCTGCTGGTAAGTGTGTCTATAGTCATTTTTAGAAATTTACATGGTTGTAGTAAGAACATATTAGGTGTGTGCAAAAGTTCTACCCGTTTTTCAAGTAACGAATAAAAGTTTAAAATAAATTTTGCGCAATAATAAAATGATGGGTTATAATTGCGTCATAACTTTCTAGATGATACAAGCTATAAATAGCCCGCGTGTACTAATTCCTAGCTTAGGCTTAATCAAATTGTTGTGGGGTCAACATGTCGTGTAACAAGGACCATATCCGACACTGTTTACTTTATGAGTTTGATAACGGTCATAATGCTGCTGAAGCTCGTCAAAATATTTGTGAGGTGTACGGGGAGGGCACTGTGAACGAAAGCACATGTCGTCGTTGGTATCGAAAACTAGGCAAAGGAGATAAAAGCTCCGAAGATAAACCGCGATCAGGACGACCTTTAAAATTTTCTGAAAAAGATTTAGAGGACGCTATATTGAACGATAAGCAAATAAGTACTGAAGAATTATCAGAGAGGTTTTCTGTACATAGAACTAAGGTAGAAAGACGGCTGCATGATTTGGTTTTATAAAAAAAATGGAGAAGTGGGTGCCACATGAACTCTCGGAAAAGAATCAAATGGACAGATTGAATATTTGTTGTTCTTTATTATCGCGTCAAAAAGTGAGTGTTTTTTGGAAAGAATAGTAACTTGTGGTGAACAATGGGTCAGATATGAAAATATAAAACGCCGAAAAATTGTATGTCGTGCTGGATAGCCGAGTTTATTGGTAGTAAAACCAGAAACGCATGTGAAAAAGAATTTATTAAGTGTTTGGTGGGATTTCAGAGGAATTATACACTGGGAGTTACTTCCCCCTAATCAAACGTTCAATGCTAGTTTGTACACCTCACAGTTAGAAAAAGTAAATGAAAAATGAAAAATTAAACGTCCAGTTTTATGCAATCGCAAAGGTGTCATTTACCACCATGATAACGCTAGACCACATTCAGATTTATCGACTCAAAAAAAAGGTAATGTACTTCGCATGGGAAATCTTACCTCACCCTCCATATTCACCCGATCTTGCACCTACAGACTACCATCTCTTCCGTTCATTACAAATCAATTTGACGCAAGAAAAAATTGATAAAGTTGAACAAGTACAAACGGCTATACAACAGTTTTTTTTATTCTAAATCCGAAATTTTTTATAGAAAGGGATTTTTTTTATTCCCAGCAACATGGCAAAAGGTTAATGATAACAATGGCTATTATATTGATTAATAAAAGTCTTTTTGACTTAGATATTATTTTCATTTATTCCATGCACCAAAATCGGGTAGAACTTTTGCACACACCTAATAGTTGGCGCCAAGCCAGGAAAAGGCAAGGACACAAGGTGGGTCACGACCCTCAACACTGAGGTACGAATGAATTTAGTATTTTGGGTATCTACTATCTACGGATATGTAAACCCAGATTTATATCTGAAGAAAGTTAACTTCTTCAGAAAGTGAAACTCATTTTGAATGCTTGGAAGCCAGTCCCTCATTTTAGAACAATAAAACTCTTCCCCAGTTTAATAGTTTTTCCCCACAAAACAATTCACCATATCAAACAGTTTTACTTTTCTTTACAGATCTATCTAGTGAATGGAGTAATGACAGCAAGAAGGTGACAGTCTCCGTGATCAAAGAGGAAGTTCCAAAGGCAACTCGCCTCAAAATCAGAATAAAAAACCATAAAACAAAATCAGATATTTGTGATATTTTAAAACACCATTTTTACAATAATTTTGTATGTATTGGTAGCATTTTAGTTTACTACTACTTTGGTAGGAAATTAGAAATTGAGGTAGTTGACATAAAATCTGAGAATTTAGACTATACAGGCTGGTATGTTTTAAGTGAAAGTAGTATCTGGACTATGGAACAGGAAGCAGTTCCTAAAACTAAGAAAAAGCCACAGATACTGGGTGGTGTTGATGATATTTTAGAAGAAATACAGACATTTATCAAGATATCATTCAATGCAGATGGTCTGACTGCTAATTTTCAACCCACAAGGGGCCTGCTAATTTACGGCCACTCAGGGATAGGAAAAACAGCAATTTGCAAGTACCTAATTGAAAATCTCAACTGCTTTCACACAGAAATTAATGGTCCAGCCATCTTTAGCAAATATTTTGGAGAAACTGAAGGTACAATGAGAGGCCTATTTGAAAAAGCTATACAAAATCAACCAAGCATCATACTAGTTGATGAAATTGAAACAATATGCCCTAGGCGGTCTTCTAGCAGTACAGAACAAGAGAGAAGGATAACTTCAGCATTTGTGAACATGCTGGACAGTTTACATGCTGTAGAAAGCAGGGTTTTTGTGTTAGCAACAACAAGGAAGCCAGAAAACATAGATCCAATGCTCAGACGTTTCGGAAGGCTAGACAAGGAAATAGAGATTCCTGTACCAGATAGAATCAGAAGAAAAGAAATTGTTTATAGTTTGCTCAAAAACCTGCCAAATAAAATATCTTCAGAGGACATTGAAAATTTCTCAAACTTGGCCCATGGTTACGTCGCCGCGGATTTGGTCAATCTCTGCTCGCAAGCCACCATGAAATGTATAAAACGATCTAGTGATTGTATTGAGCGTGAAGATCTGATTGCAGCACTGACCATAGTCAGGCCAAGTGCTATGAGGGAGCTATTGATAGAAATACCCAACGTAAGGTGGACGGACATAGGCGGACAGGACGACTTAAAGTTGAAATTACGTCAAGCTGTTGAATGGCCTTTAAAATACGCTGAGAGCTTCCGAAGACTTGGAGTCAGTCCTCCGGGCGGCGTCCTACTCTACGGACCCCCCGGCTGTTCTAAAACCATGATAGCCAAAGCTCTAGCTACCGAAAGTGGTCTTAACTTCCTCTCCATAAAAGGTCCGGAATTATTTTCGAAATGGGTCGGCGAATCTGAAAGGGCTGTTAGAGATTTGTTCACGAAAGCTCGCCAGGTAGCGCCGTCTATTATATTCTTTGATGAAATGGATGCGATCGGTGGGGAAAGGGGGGCGGGTGAGGCTGGAGTTCATGAGAGAGTTTTGGCTCAACTATTAACAGAGCTAGATGGAGTGGTGCCACTAAACTCCGTGACAATCCTAGCAGCAACTAACCGGCCTGATAGAATGGACAGAGCTTTGCTAAGACCGGGACGTTTAGACCGCCTGATCTACGTCCCATTGCCTGATTTCGAGACAAGGTTGCAGATAGTAGAGTTGAAGCTAAGTAAAATGAGCATATCTGATGATGTGAACTCTCATAATTTAGCAACAAGGACTGAAGGCTTTTCAGGAGCTGAGCTGCAGGCTCTTTGCCACGAAGCTGCGTTAAGAGCTTTAGAGAAAGACCTGGACTGCAAAGAAGTAAATATGGAGCATTTTGAACATGTTCTGAAGGATTTTAAACCTAGAACACCTCAGTCTCTATTGAAGGTCTACCAGGAATTCGCGTTGGGACAAAAATCTGGATAATTGCGTGTACAGATGACCAGCATTTACAGGTTAAGGTCAGCTGCAAAAGGCAGTGTGAATACAGTTGGTTAGACCATAGATTGATTCGTAACTGCTAGCTCGCAATCGATATTGCTTTCATAGACTTTTCAAACTGCAATTTACTGCATTTGGCATTTACTGCAATAAAATATTTACTAAAAATAAATAAAAAAAATTCCGATCCAGGATGAAAAGTAGTCTATGCCCTAATCCTGGTCATGGTCTACCCATGTGCCAAATGTCATCCAAATCTGTTGAGCCGTTTTAGCGTGAAAGCGTAAAAAAAAAAAACAAAGAAACTCACTTTTGTTATAATATTAGTTAGATTAGAATATGTATGACTATAAAATAGCTTCGTTGACTTCCAATCTCCAGGCTGTCACAATGACTCGTAGGCGTCAAACTTTATGGCGGTTCTGAAGTGCGCTACTCGCTGCGCTGTACCTCCCCCCTACCCCCGCTGATACATGAATGTAGCAACTCTCCTCATGTTCCGAGCTGCCGTAAAGTTTGCATCGGGCATACCATTAAGTGTGATGTGTGGATTTTTATAACATTAGCCTAATAATAAGTAAAAGTGCCTTACTTTCTAAATCATTTATTTATTTAATAAGAATTCTTACAACTATTTGTATATAAATTAATATTAAATCTAGTCCTTATTTTAATCACATCAATTTTAATAATACATGTTTTACCTCGACTTTAGATACAAGTGCTGATAAATGGTGTTTAACAAGAAAAAAAAAACATGGATTTCTTATTAAAGGTTTAAAACAAATGTGAGATTATTATTATATAACAATCTATACGTTTTGGGAATCAATTTGAAATACGTCTAATAAATAAATTCTATGATGAGTTGACTCATAATTATCTGATTTTGCCCAGCAATTTGGGTGTTGCATAAGCACACTTATAGCAGAAATAAGTGATGCGTCGTATTATTAAATGTTTATCTTTGAATACAATGAATATATAAACACACAAACAGTCCTACACACACGGGATTTTACAACACAATAGTTTTTGTCAGTTCTTGAACATTGGCGTAGCTAAAGAAGTATACATTTTAGTGACTTTAGAATCGTGTAACTGACAATGACCTTTAGTACTTTGTGACGCTTTGTCTATCTTTTTTACTTTGTCAGCTTGAAATCAAATTGCGTAAAACACTATCAAGTACATTTTGAAGGATATTGCTAATCCATTGCTTCATATGTTGGAAAAAATTGTCTGCTCAACAACGTAAATACTTAACGCAATGAAAGTTGTTGAACTGTTAGTGTGTTACGCAATTACCCTGCCGTATCGAAAGACCAACACAGAAAAGTAGTTGCTTGAGCCCAGTATCTGAATTAATCTAAAGGTTAAAAATATCAGAAAGTCGTAAAATTTTCAATAATGCGCCAATGTTGCTGAAATAATCACATTTTAAATGCATGTTTACACACTGTGGTTTCTAATACAATCAACTAATCCACGTATTGTCTTTATAAATAAGTCAGACGCGTATCATTATACACGCTGGCCGTATTGCATATCCACGTTTTCAGATACGCCTTACGATTCTTTGTTTTGCTACGGACAAAACTTAGGAATATTGCAATTGTTAAAGATAGACACGGGACTTATTATTACTACTTAGAAAGTTATTTTTACATAATTTTACAAAGTTTTACTTGCTATAATATCAAGTAGAAACTAAATAAAAATGGGCGTAGGCCACGGACTAGAAAAAAAAGAAGGACTCCGCGACACGCATATCGAAAGTGAAGCACAGTAAGGGTGCCGGACCGTTTGTACAAACGTGCTTCACGCACACATTTACATCATAGAATGCCGGCCCGCCGCCATTACGCGAAAAGACGGCGTCTTTGTAGGTACTATTTACGTGAAGTAATAAAATAAAATAATGCCATCTTGTGTTTTGAAAACGTGTAAAAATAATTCTTCATCCCAGAAAAACTGTCAAGGAATAACATATCACAGTTAAGGCACAATTTTACTTGTTGATTTATTGTATTTTTGACATTTTAAAATCATTACTATTGGAACACAAAACCTCAACAGACTTATAAGTGTTATCAGAAAATAAATGGGTAAGTGTCCCGAGAGATTGGGTAATTTTTTTTTTGTGTTCTTTGTAATTTTTTTGCAAGTATTGACTATGATTGTTTTTATAGATTTCCTACAGCAAATCATTCATGGAACAATGATTGGATTATAATAATAAGAAACTACAGATGTGAAGACCATTGGGTTCCGTCGAAAACAAGCGTGATATGCTGTATACATTTTGATACATATCATCAATTGGCGAGGGTTCTTAGATTGGAACGGATTAGCGTCATGCTTTTGTAATGTTTCTTGGATCGATAAAGAATGCAGTGCGGGTTAGTGAGTGTTTGTATGTGTTGTGAAGATTCTGATAATCTGATTAAATCATTTGAATAAATATTTCAGTTTTATTTTCTACAGAACGTTAAATAGTTTTCTTATTATAGGTAAAATACACCTTATGTTTTAGGTAAGTAAGCTTTAATACCCATCCCCCTATCTTCCTAATAGGTAATTCAAGACAATCAATTGAATTACGTATTCTACAGCAGCGTTTTTCTAGTCATCCATACAAAATAAACACTTAATTTTGAGTTTTCACTAGTATATTTTTGTAATTTCATTGTGGACTTCTTATATCGCTTTATTGTAATAAATAAATACACTGTGCAAATATTTAAAACATGGGGAAATTTTCATTCATCTGGTATCCCTCAAATCACGCACACATATGGGTGCTTCACTTTCGATACGCGTGGCGCGGAGTCCTTCTTTTTGTCTAGTCCGTGACGTAGGCTAGGTGTTTAGGTTAACGTGTCACCTGCAAAGCAGGACATGTTTGGCGGTAGAAATAGGTGACGAGCTCTCTAAAGGCTGCTGTGTTAGGACAAAAGCGTCAGGGAAACCTGCGAAATCAAATTTTCTTACGGTTTTTGCAATTTGCAGGTGAGTATACATTGCAAATTGCAAAAAACGTATCAAAATTTGAATTTCGTGGGCTGTCCTTAGCGCTTGAAGCCATTGCTTTTGCAGCGCGTAAGAGAGATGGAGCTATACAAGACGAATAGCACCATCTCTTTTTCGCAAAAGACCAAGGAGGCACTTCACAGTACGGCCTAAGATCTTCTTTCAAGGGTTTGTCTCCTAGCTACGACACACATATAAAATCTAGCTTTTTTTTATCTTCCTCAGAATCTCAGGAGATTATTAAACCTCAGAATTTAGAAATGTTAGTTTTTCCATCAGTCTTTTGATAAAAGAGATATCAGATAACATTCAATTAAGTATTTTTACTCACGATCTTTTATTTGACAGTCGTTTTGGCAAACGGTTGTCGTTGTTTCCAATTTAAAGTTATTAATGCAAGTATTGCACATTTTTTTTTTTGTTTTTCTAAAACCTGGTGAGGTTATTACGATTCTTAATTATTTGGGATACCTACAAAGGTGGCTCCAATATGTTCACAATTTTATGGATCATAGTGCTCTCCAATACGACCCAAGTCATTGTTACGTTAAGTTTTTTAAAATTCCGAATTCATAAGGGTATGTTCACGTCTACGCACGCACTGAACGCACCATTTAGGCTTTAAACCCGCTCCGGCTACCAGGCAATCGGCTCCTGGGTCCCGTAGTGAAGTATGAATAGGAGATATTTCACACTTCTTTGCACAATTTGCCCGGCCTATCAAACCACTTCGATACCGGGTTACCCGGGAACCGGAGCGTGTAAAAAGTCACTTTCTGAGGCGTTCACTCGATAAGACTCACGAAATATTAATCCAACCGCATAAAATTCGCTACGACCGCACGCATACCATTCTCATACGAAGCAGCGTCAAATATAAAGCATATCACATCCATCGTATACAGCAAGTCAATACTCAAATTACCCGCGAACATTACAAACGTGCGCGTTCGTCGTGCGTACTCAGACGTGTACGCACCCTAATAGGAATTACAATGTGTAATGGTACCCTTTAGGTACTAACTGATGTAACCACTAAGTTAATCAGATCATAATGGTTTCTGGTACAAGGAACACGTATTAGGGAATGAAACTAGTTTCATGATTTTTTTATGACAGCAGCATCTAAATAAATTTTTGAAAGCCTAGGTGTTCAACAAAATTATTATTTGCATATCAGACGATAAATACTATGATAGTTTTGTCAAACACAGACATTTCATAATTGAAAAGAAAATAGTAATGAAAGAAAATATAACAAAATCAGTTCAATAATGAGAATAAGTAATAGAATGATCCACTAACAATGATGCTCAAATGTTAAGGTTCTTAGGGCGCATTTCGCCAAAGTTTTATAACTAGAATAAGTCTTATACTGAGAATAAATTTTGAATTTTTGGCAGTTATACAAGGGTTGATTTTTCAATCGACAGATAATTTTTATTCATAGAATAAGATTGACGCCTGACAGATTTTGTATAGAAGAACTGTCAAAAATTCAAAACTAACTCGGATCAATACATCTCACACACTGTAACTCTGCCTATGTTTACAAATAAAGATTCTGATTCTGATAAAATTATCTGGCCTTGGAAAAATCAGCCCCATAACTGTCAGATGTCGATTTTATTCCACGGACAAAAGATATCTGACTTCGGGAAAATCAGCACTTAGTAGCATAAAATAGGTACCATTTTCGCTAGTGGTATACTTCTAGACAGAGAAAAGATGCCTTACCCCCAAAAAACCAGTTCCTCCACATACAATCCTTATTACCCAGAAACCACTACGCAATCAGTTCATTCTTATACGCGCAGAATCTCCGTGTGTCTGTTATAACAGATGGCGATCCAGTCGGGCTGGGTGGCGCCCCATTGGATCTGGTTGACCTCGCCCTCGGCCGCCGTGTAGGCCAGGATGGGGTCCTCGATGGCGCGCGGCATCTGCTGGATGTCCCAGATCAGCGCCTGGTGGTCGTCGCCGGCTGTGCAGATGTGGCACGAACTGGGGCGAAATGAGTTCATAAGTTAGTGGTGGTACTTCGCAAGATAATAGAGGCATATGAGGTTTTATATCTTTCTTGGAGGGGTTTAAAGATGCGGCATAAGAGTTATGGCGGTTGAAAAAGACGTTTTACATAGTAGTTATACGAGTACACAGTGGAACATGCGCAAGTTCATACATCAGCAGAGGTTTTGTCCATACCCCCTTACTAATAAACATATACAGTTGTCTTCATAAAGTGCACATATTAAAAAGGGTGAAAATATAAACAATTTTATCGACGGAAAAAATGTCAAAAAAAAATCTAAAAAAAAAAATTGAATTTTTTATGGACTTTTAATTTTTTTTATTCTCGTCTTGGTACCCCATGCAAACAAACTGTTACTACTTTTAAACTAAATGTGATATTAAAACAAAACAAAATTAATAATGATCTCTAATAATAGACCGAGCTAATAAAGCCATAATTTTTTGAAAAATAAACCTCATAAATTAATTATTAATGATTTTTTGAAGAAAATTTACCATTTTTCTACCAATTTTTGCAATAAATGTAAAATTTATCAAAAAAATTACCCCTTTACCCTACTTTTTTCTTATTTTATGTTATTCTACATCGTATTAGCTATTTTTTGCTAAAAATCCCATGGTTGTAGCTAAAACACAACATTTGATATCAGAGGCTAAAAAAGAGGCTCACCGGGTGTGTTATTAATTCGAAAGGATAAATTACTTTCTTATGAAGGCTATGTGATTCATAAAACAAAGAAGAGTAGGTTAGGTTAATCAAAATCATTTATTATTTCACATGAAACTTAAAACTAATGCATTAATTGCTCAAAATGTCCGCCATGCTGTTGTAAACACAAAAACGCGCGAAGGGAAATTTGTTGTGTGGCCCTTCTTATCATTTCGCGATCATTGCGAATACCATTCGCGCAGTTTATTATGCGATCTCGCAAATCAGCCTCGGTTTCGATAGGGGTGTTATAAACTCGTTGCTTAATGAAAATTACCCTAACCGGTGGATCGGCCGAGCAGGGCCCGTAGGGTGGCCTGCACGTTCGCCTGACATGACGCCACTTGATTACTTTTTGTGGGGGACAATGAAAATAATTTTGTTTTGTTTTAATATCACATTTAGTTTAAAAGTAGTAACAGTTTGTTTGCATGGGGTACCAAGACGAGAATAAAAAAAATTAAAAGCCCATAAAAAATTCAATTTTTTTTTTAGATTTTTTTTGACATTTTTTCGTCGATAAAATTGTTTATATTTTCACCCTTTTTAATATGTGCACTTTATGAAGACTCACACTGTATATTTTTCTTTTTTCACGACTTAATTGTGGTCTAACTTTTTCAGTAAGTACTGATGTATCTTAGTTACTCCTTATCTAAGTAAGAGTTCTTGTTATGTTCATTGGAAGAGCACTGATTTCCAAGATACAGGTTTTAACCTAGTTTGGATATCAGGAGTTCATTTAGGTTAGAAGCCTCTTAAATGTTGTTTTTAGTATCGAAACTGTAGTAAGCTAAGTTCTGATTTTGTCCAATAAACGTTATTATTATTATATTATATTAGAAGAATTACACACCAATTTCTCTCTTTCAGTCGTCAGTAATTTGACTTTCGAAAGAAGAAGGCAAAGCGTTGTGTAACTATACAGATGCTATACAACGTTTATTAGTAAGGAGGCTAGTGTACACCACTAGTATACTACAGTAAAAAAAAAAAAAAACCGTTCAACACCGACGGTTCCGTAAAGAATTGTAGGTATGAACTACAAATTTACGGGTTTCGGATTTTTTTTCCTTTACTTGTGCTTCGTGGCATCGCTTCTTGTTAAACATGATTCTAGGTCAACAAGAAGTACCCTATAGGTTTTGATTCCCTTGCGAGTGTCAAAATATCCGGCACAAACGGAACATAAACGCCCCTATCTTTTCCCGTATCTGATTGCGTTGACTTAGAAGTTTGATTTTTTCACTGCTGCAAGGGATTGCAGCCGTATTTGACATTAATTTCAACTTGATAAGTCCACGCGTTCCTGAGAAAAGGGGTCTTGACAGACGACAGACAGATGGACAAAGAAGTGATCTTATAAGGGTATCGTTTTTGCTTTTATTTATTTTACCATTTATGTACTCACATATATAAACAGACAAGAAAAAACAGAACAGAAAAATAGGTACAAAGGTGATGCTTATTTCATAAGAAATTTCTTCCAGCATACCTGCGATAGGACAATAGATAGAGAGATGTACGGAATACTCAAAAATGCCAATAAAGCTACGGTTTCCTAAAAGAGTGGTGGCGATCATGAAAATGATGACAGCCACAAAGATTTAGATCGTTAGATTCGCCCTACTGCGTCAAAAGATTACGCAATGCCTTGACTTGACTGTCATGGAGACGCTATTTAATCTTGTGTGAGCTCACTCTTCTCAGTATGGATACTTTTTCGAGTGACAAAGTATGGTGAGAGCAAATCTAGCGATTTAAATCTTTGGGTTTGACTTAATGTCAAATTGCCAGCCGTTATAATGTGACGGAACCGCCTTTACTGACCGAAGTTTAAGGCCAAAAAGGTTTGGATTTCCGTGCCGAATGCAGCTTGCGCATCAATCAGACCAACAAGCCCATGAAAACCGGAAATCGCGAAAAAAAAATCAGCTGTTCCCTACATTTTGACGAGTTATGCGAACATAAATGTAGGGAACAGCTGATTTTTTTTCGCGATTTCAGGTTTGGTCCCATAGTAAAAGTTGTTCATAATGATGAGTACAATGACCCCTTAAGAGGTTGTGCGTTATTTAAGTTACACCTTGTAGACATGTGCAAATTGCAATACCAGAGGCATAGAAGTTGAGTTTTCATGTCACTCCTTCAAACTGGAACACTGCGGTGTTCCAGTTTGAAGGAGTGACATGAAAACTGCTGTAACTGCTGAAAACTGCTGATTGTACTTCCTCGGAGGAGTTCCTTAACAAAGAACTCTGCTACTACTGCAGATGGGGTCCTATATGACTATCGCCAGGACACATACCTGTGTGGGGCCCAGGCGATGCCGTTGACGCATGCGCGATGGTTGTTGAGCCTGGCTACTGGCGTGCAGGGCACTCTCACGTCCAGTATGATGACCTCGCACGCGTCCATGGCGACTGTTGCTAGGTAGTTGGGGTCCTGTTTGTTCCAGGCTAGACGGAGGAGTGGAGTGTGTTGAGGATCCTGAAAGATAGATGTGTTAGTAATTTAGTCAGTGGTGTAGCTAATCCTAAAGGGATTCTATCTATTTTTTTAGCAAACATTTTTCATTTGTCTAATTACCTCATAAATGATAGTAGAGTGCTCAAGATGCCGTAGATCGAACATCCTGACGGAGCCGTCTGCGCCCACCGACGCGAACATGTCGCGTCCGCCGCCCGCGCGGCTAAATGCTATGTCGTACACCTCCTGTAAGCAAAATGATCATAAGAACAAATTAATAATGAGTAGAATGATTTAAGACGACCAAGAACAAGACGAAGATGTAGGGACGAACTTGATCCCAACCGAATGGACTGGCTCGCAATGGCAGAAGACAAACGTGTGTGGAAACACACACGGACAGACATTACGGGCTAAACAAATAGATAGATAAATCTAACAATCTAATAAAAAGAAAAATAATTCAAGAATGTTGATGTGTGAATTATGCATAGCATCATTCTCACATCAAAATGAGCATCGCACTGTTCGGCGTTTCATTTCAAGTCGCCGATAAATATATTACTGTAATTGTAACTTTACAGCCGAAGAAAGACGCACATTAAAGTTGTTTGATAATAATACGGGGATAGAAAAATAAAGATCTTTATTGAACAAGGAACTAAATAGTTCGGAAAAATCTAAAAATCGCCTTGATCACTGCAATCGTGGCTAAGTGTAGGCCAGTTGGTCTAGTGGTACGTGGCCCTGACTACTATACGAAAGGTCGTGGTTTCGATTCCCACCCAGGACAAATGTTTGTGTGATGAGTACGATCATTTGTTCTTTGTCTGGGTGTAATTTATTTATTTAAACTTCTCGCACAAAAGGTACAAAGGCGGACTAATATGTATGTATTTAGAAATATATATGTATGTTTATCAGTTGTCTAGTACTCATAGCACAAGCTCTGCTTAGTTTGGAACTAGATGGCGTTGTGTGAAAGTTGTGGAATATTATTATTATTATTATTAGTGTGCATAAACACGAGCGACACGCGTCGATGACAGGGACAACTGCAGCCGTCGACACGTGTCGTTATCTTTGTCGTCGATGCATGTCGCTCGTGTGTATGAGCACTAAGTGTTTGGGATCAAATCTTGCACGAAATAAATAGTTTACAGGCCTTTACATGTTTACCACGCTTTTGAAAGTCAGGAAATTAAAAGGGCAATTTACCTTATCATGAGCAATAAGCTGCGTCTTCACATGTCCTGACACCTCATTCACCCTTCCCAGCACCTGGCCAGTCTCCAGCCCCCATATAGTGCATGTAGTATCAATACTGCTGGTCCCAATTAAGTTGGGGTCCACCTCGTTCCAGTCAAACGAAGTCAACGGGGCACAGAAGTCCGAGTTCTTATTATTGTTGAGAACACACTCGAAGAGAGTGTATGGTTCACCTGCCCGCCATATGCGGAGGTAGTCGCCTGTAGGAGATAAATAATTATTATTAGATTGCAATTTTAGAGTAGTTTTTTTTCTTCTTTGGCAACTCTGGGCCGATGTTGACTATTCTGCCGCCATAATGTGATGACGAATTTTTTTTGTCTTTGCGATTTTTTTTTGTCTGCTACATACAATGTATGTCAGCAATGCAAAATATCCTTTTAAATAATTATACAATTTTGTCCATTTAAATCTATGACAGACATGGACAATGAGAGGCTTTGCTTTCACTACTTACCGCTAGTAGCCAGCAGGTCGGGGTAGACTCCCTTGCTGTCCGGGATCCACATGATCTTGGTGGTGGGGTACGGGTGGTCGAAGGTGCTTTTAGCACTGAACTCACTTGTCTCCTCATCTAGAGATATGATTTGTACCTAGAAAATATGAAATTTGTAGAAGAAATTAAAAAAAAAATTGAAAAAATAGAAGAAATTGAAATTTGTTGAATTTGTTTGAAGTGTTGGTTATAAAAAAAAACTGCTGTTGATTTTTTTATAACCAATGAAATATTGCACTCTGGGATCATATGCTAAATTCATAATTAAAGGTTGAGCATCAATGTTCTTGCTGCCAAAAGGGGCCACCAGAAACTTTACTTCTGTTTTCTTGTAAATTGTAACTTATTGAAATATACAAATTGACTTTGTCCTTGACATGAAATGAAAATTTTAACATGAGATTTAACAACATATTGAAGATGAACTGAATAAGCTTTTTAGAAACTGGGTGTAGCTTTAGATGATTTACAAGCATTATTAATAAAATTCATTGCAGCTAATGAGTAATGTAGCCTTCATACCATAAAGTGAGAGTACCTTACCCACCTTGTTATTGTACTCTTCTACAAAGCTACCGAGTGCAAGGCGGAACCGTTTGTCTGGTCTCACGGACCAGTTCATTGAGTACAGTGGCCATGGTGCTTGATACCTGTAGGCATTAGAATAGCTTGTTACAAACTTAAAATAAATCATGTTTTTATAAGAAAGTTTGTGCCTTGGTTTTCTATGAAGCGATAATGGTAAAGTAGTGAGCTCGTGAGTTTTTCACAATATTTTACGTCTGAAATCTAGTGCACAATTTGTTTGGAACTTGTTACAATAATATGTACCATTATTTGCATCAGTGTTGGTGACATTATTGATTACTAAAAGTAATAAAGAAAAGCACAAAAAGTACTACTTAAAAGTTGTGTTTTGTTAACTTTGATGGTTAATGTTACAAACTGGACTTTGATTCACTTTATTGGTCAGCAACAAACTGATTCTGCAAGTTGACAATAAGTTTGTTGCGCCTATGGGTAATCTAGGGTAACATGATACTCACTTATATATTTCCTTGCGTTTGGTGCTGGAACTTGTGGTACTTGAGCTACTATGTGGCATCGACATCCTAGATGCTTAAATTTTAACCCTGTAAAACACTAACATCTATTTAATTTTGTTTTACTACAGATCTTAACAATGAAACTGCTATTAAGTAACTAAGTCTGTTGATTCTTATGTTTAATTATGATTTTACAGTAAATAATAAGGTATTAACAATTAATTCGCAAAAAAATAATGCGAAATGAGAACACAATATTGTTGGAAACGAACCTCGTTCTGCCCTGAAATTAGCGCTACCTTTAAGGTTTTAACACATGTGTCGTATTAACCCAGATAGTTATAGATGTTTAAATAGGACAAAGCCTAGTTTAAACTTTATATATAAACTAAATTCCATGTGTAATGAACGAAGGCATTATTTTTACAATTTTGACGTGACCAATGACATTTAGACGTTAATGTTGCTCTACGTATAAAATGTAGACATTGGTTATTGATTTTACAATGGTGTTGCCATAGATGTTTTTTTTTTGTGGCTTGGGATGTGAAATATTTAGCTTTGAGCAGGCGGGATCAAAACCTTAATTTTGCAAATTGATAGTTCTGGCTTCTTCTAGGGTACATTTGGGGAGATTCATAAGTAGAGACGGCTAAATATCAAGCTATACATAACCCGTATAAGCTGACTTCTGATTGTATGAAAATCCTAATATACAATGAGAGGTCAGCTAAAACTGGATTTATAAACTTGGTTTACGGACTTAGATGTTTGTGGGATAAGATAAGAGTGATTAAAGTTATCACTGACACATACGTGATCTTTATATGAAAATTCATGTCTTTTAAGTATATTTCACGCACCCATTCGATTCTACGACAGCGATGACGCCGCGACAGTCTCTGAGTTATAAGAGAATTATTATCATGAAGGTACAGACTATTTATCACGCTCCAAAGAAGACTTCACGAACGCGATATCACCAGAACACCTATGTGACGGAAAAAAACCTATTCAGTGTGCGCACTCAATTCGTACGATCACAATCATACGTTTACCTACGATACAAATTCGCGTCCAAAGTGAGCGCGGCCTAAAGACCCGTGGTTCCTCCTGCTTCCAATGCTACTGGCCAACTATGGCTTGACAATATTGGCCCACCGAAGGTTGGTTGAGGTTTGGCCACCTTTTAAATTGATAACCTTTTATTTACAGCAAACCTATATCAAGTAAAGTTCGCGTCACGTAAAAAGAGCGCTCACGTGAACTTGTACAGTAAGCGTCCAGCGTTCTTTTTACGTGACGCGCACTATACAACAGTTTGCTTAAAAAATCGTTATAGCATAATATGCTATAACGATTCTTTGTGTAAGTACATATTATGTACTTACACAAAATAACTAATAACTATTAATTCAAATACCTACAGGAAGTTAATTAATAGAAAACTTTATTTTATTCACAATTTATGACATGACATTATCCATTGAATTCTATTTTATATTTCTTCAGTAAAAATCATGAATAATAATGTTTGTACGGTTAACGTTAGTTTCCCGGATGTTACGTATCTCGTGTCTTATTGGATGAAATAATGTTTATTACATGCAATAAATTAGGAAAGTTCTTGTGTTCAATTTTATAACTTCTTGACATGTTCTATAAGCACCCTACTTCCACCGACGGCTAGGTTACTTTATTTAACAACTTTGTTTTAAACTGCTGCTAATAGTTTTTTTTTTAATTGGTAGGTAGTAATTAATTAAAGTCACTTTAAAAGTGCAATAGACAATAGAAAAGCGCGCTTAGGAACAAACGCTGAAGTGAATGATCGGCGCCTGTAGAAAAATATTGAACAACACTGTGTAGTGTATGTAAGTAGTTAAGTCTTGTATCATTAGTATTATTATCTATGTGTAACCACACCTTATTTAGGATTAGCCAAGTAAACAATTCTTATATTAAGATCACTGAAATTTATAAAAAATAAAAATCAACCGTCTTCCAAAAAAGACACTACAAAGTGAAAAATAACTTTAATTTCGGAAGTCGTAGTCGTTGGGTTCGCATTTTCGTTGTTTGCCACCGACTTCCGAAAATAAAGTTATTTTTCACTTTGCAATGTCTTTTTTGGTAGTCGGTTGTTTTTTTTGTAAATAAGTTTTTATTTGTTCACTATTAAGTTGTAGGTACCTACTTACCCCACACAAATTCGTATACCACTACTTGCTATGTAAATATCAATGACGGGAAGTTATTACAACTTCATCAATATAAACTAAGTGGCAAAAATACGTATTATTGAAGCGAACTCTAAAACTACCCAAGCAATTTAATAACAAAAAATTATATGGGACCACCCCTGAGGCATACACACTATCCATTAAATTGTTTTTTTTTTAATCGATTTATCTATAGAGATATCGCGTAATATACTATGTAATATACATATAAAAACAATCTCGTTTATTTGATTTTTTTTTACTTACCAGTAATTTTGGATTAAAAAACAAACTACTAAACCGATTTTGATGAAATTTCTATGGGACCAGTCTGAAAGTACTTAGATCCTTTCAAATAAAAAAGAATTTTGCAAATCGGCTTATAAATTACGGAGTTCTCTGAGGTAACAAACATAAAAAAAACCAACCGATTTGATAACCTCCTCCTTTTTTTGAAGTCTGTTAAAAAACTTTGATCAAAATATTAGAAGTCTAACTGACACTCACATTGAGATGGGATATAATTTCTATGTCTATGGACACTCACCAGTCCTGCTCACGACTAAATGCTAAATGAGATGAGGATAATATTATTAGGTTGTCTCCTAAATTATTGCCAGTTAAAAACAAAGTATTATTAATATTTTTTTATTAATAAAAAATACATTTAATCAATTACATAGTCTCCCTCGTTATCTACAACAGTCAGCAATCTACTGGGCAAAATTTTCAAGTTCAATTTTAATACTTCCAGAATTTTCGATTTTTTTTTCCTAGTAAATGAAATTTAAGAGCTCGAAATAAATGGAAGTCTGAAGGCGCAAGATCCGGGCTATACGGTGATATGGAACAGTCAGCCTCATATAGCATAATAGCTCGCAGTTGACGCTGATCCATTTTCACTAAAAACTAATTATTGCGTTGCGTCTGCGCCTATTTATACCCTCACCATAAAAGATACTCATCCTTACTAGAAAGATCTAGAACTTTCTTGAATTTGCTTTAGTTCAAATACTAGAAAATTCGAGAAAAATAAAATATGGCAAGAACTTATGAGACAACCTAATACATAAAATTAACTAAAAAGTCTTACCTAAGGCTCCGACGACGAGGACGTCCGCGACGCGACTCTAGTAGAATAAGGGTATGCGCGCACTACGAAAATAAATCGTTGCGAAGAAAATTCGTCAATCTGTGAACAACAGAAATGTACTACAATCCGCGCACAGATTTCGCAGATGCGAAATCGTATATATTTTGTACCCTATGAAGCGGTACTGGCTTCGCGCATTGCGGAAAAAATCACAAGCGCTATTTTTGGCTCTACTATTTCGCAGGCGATAATAAATCGTAGTGCGCGTAGGAATCATTGTCGTTAGCGATTTTATTTCGCACTTTAAAATTCGCAACGATTTATTTCCGTAGTGCGCGCATACCCTAATTTCTATGAAGATCTCTGCTCTTCATAGAAAATTGTTCTACCAGAATCGCGTCGCACCGTTGCTTGGCACTTTTTTGCGGGAGCCTTGATTCGCTAGACAGATTTAGTTGTAGGTAGATTTCGCCAAACTGATACATATTGAATTGCTTTGTGGTATAAATACCAGAACCAGAATATTCAACCTTTGTTTCGTTTAACTCGGGTAGCTGCTAGACAAACCAAACCTAGGTCATCTCAACAATAAATCGTTTAATTTGTTTCATTGCACACATGCAGCGCAGCACGGATTTAAAATAATCAATGGTTCTTTTCTCCTTCTGATTCATGACTAGATAATTTTATATCTATTGCACACGTATTGAATATGAATTAAATTGTTATTACATTAGTCACCTTAATCCGAATTTTGACCTACATTTAAATATTTCAGACGTGCGCCTTGCATTCCTTCTGCGCGCACGCAATGATAGTGTTGCTAGACTGAAAATGCTTCCATAAAATTGTGTAAACGGTGCAACGTAGCCTTAATAAGTAGCTACAATTTTTTGATTTAAAAGAGTTCCCGTGGAGTTTCTTGCCCGTTCTTCTCCATAGGAACATACTATACGCTTTGGACCGACCCCTTGGCAATTGAAAAGTGCCTGTAATTGGTTTAATTTCAATAAGTTTGAGTTTGACATACATGCAAAGCACAAAGTAATGATTAGACATATTTCTGCTAAAGGCTGCTTCGCTGTATGACTCGGGTTCTTTTAATAATATGTGATATGTTTATTTATTCGTAGAGAAATTAAAAAAAACATTACTTGGCTGGCATTGGGGGTTCCCCTCTTCTGTAAAACATTGCAAAACATTGTCGTCTGCCGAACATATACAAACAGATGCCCTTGATCATCATACTGCCTGGAAAGCTGTTGCTTTTTGGTCCCTTATCATTGTCAATCGTCCTACCTGATTAAACAGGTTCGGCAGACGACAATGTTTTGCAATGTTTTACAGAAGAGGGGAATCCCTAATGCCAGCGATATCATGTTTTTTTCTTTATCAAATTCTTTGATAGTTTGGGGTAATTTCGACCTCCACGCATGGCAATCCATGGCACAACCAACCTTATCATTCAGAGCGCATGCGCGTAGCTCCGGTTAAGGACATCACTTTCATTCTTATGTCAACATTTGTTTAGGGACTCATGATATAATTATTGGCGCAAGAGTGGCCCGAGCGTTTCAAATGGACACACAGATCATAATAATAACTCGGTTACGATTTAACCAACCATGAGGCATGGTCCCTTTGCCCAGCAGTTGGCTGTGTATCAGTGGCAATGGCTTTCATTTTGACAGTTCAACAACATTCATTGCGTTATTTACGTTGTTGAGCAGACAAATTTTTCGAACAAATGTAGCAATGGATTAGCAATATCCTTCAAATGATTCAGATAGAGATTGATAGTATGGCACGCAATTAGGGTACAGCCGTGCGATTCTGTAACCATCTCACCGTGAAAGCTTGGGTGAAGTGAGCGTGGAGTGAGCTGTCATTGGCTAGGGATTAACACTATTAAGTGCTCACTTCACTTATGATTTCACGGTGAGATTTTTACAGAATCGACCGGCAGGTTAGATTAACAAAAATGAACCTCACAGCATTGGCATTTGCATGGCGATTGCATTAAGAAGTTATAATTGACAAGGTGCAAAATAATATCCTATGTTTAGCCTCTTCGACTCTATTTCCATTTCAGGTTAGTAACTATTAAGTTACTAAAAGCTTAGGTAGAACATTAACTTGCTTGCTTAGCTTGTAGAAGGACATAGGACATAAGGACACATATACACGGTGTGTTATGCAGGGGGACTTAATATAATGTAATCATAACTTCATTTTGCGAAAGTGGTAGTAGGTACGTAACTACTTAGAGCTTAAATATCTGTTGCAAATAATTAAGGGAAATGGAGTAAGAAGTGTGCAAATGTAAGTGAAGGTCGACACTCGTTGTCAGTTTTACGGTGGGGATGAATGCATGTGCATTGAGTAACTTTACAGTTAAGTAATTCTTTGGAAAAGCTTTGGTGAAAGGATTTGAGAAAGTTGTTTCAGACGCTGAGGCGCTGAAGATATTTTGATTCCAGTTTTTGGTATAGATTCATAACCTCAAGTTAACTCGGAATCAGATCTGACTCGGGTGACCAGGATGAGCCATCTAAATAAATTGGTGATAGCCCATAACTGAGCTACGAGCTACGGAGCTAATACTAACATTTTCAGTAGGTACTTACCTAGCGTACATTACAACCGCACGGTTCGATTGAACTGCTTAAGCTACGCTTGCCGCGGTTGGTGCGTGGATGGGTGATTATCTTTACAAACCAATAGCCCTTCTTGCCTCGGAAAGCACGTTAAGCCGTTGTTCGCGGCTGTCATTTGTAGATCTTTGACCGTCGTTACGGGTCGTCCGAAGCCCGAAAGTCTGACAACCAGTCTTCCCAAGGAGTATCGTATTACCTAAGAACTGGGTTGTGGAGGTCAGATAGGCAGTCGCTCCATGTAAAATACTGGTAATCAGCTGCATCCGGTTAGACTGGAAGCCGACCCCAGCATATGTAGTTGGGAAAAGGCAGGCAGATGATGTTGATAACCTAGCCTCCTCCAGCTACGTTTGCTGGAACATTTGTATCAAAATCATTTAACTAAGGTACTGCCTTAACAGAGGCGCTTTACCAATCTACGAAATAGCATGAAAAATTAACATATCCTTTAAGGACATTTTTAGCTTGCTAGAATTTCCAGCGCAAAACCTGAAAATAGTTTGATCAGAATAACGAGCAGAATTAATTGAACCACTTTTTAATATAGGTCACAGTTTTCAAAAAAATCTTCATTAAAAACGTGTCTATTTGTTAATAGGTCAAGCAAGCCAAGGTCACGACCGGCCCGGTGACGACTCCTCCCTCGATAAAGCGTCGTCGCAGACGCAAGAAACGATCAGAATGGCCAGTAAAACTAAAACAGCACATAAAACCTTTACAATTTTTTTAATGACTTATTTTCTCCCTGAAATAGGTCAATTGAATTAGAAATCAGTTGGGGTGTCTGAGGTTTTGAGCATTTAACGTTACACGTTGTATACAAGAAGTATAGGTAGATAATATTTTATCTTGTTAACATACATATTTATTCTCTAAATAGAAATCCCCATCACAACAAGCTTCCCGCTATTAATACGCCGTAATATGTATAGACAAAATAAGCGAGGTCCATATTAAATTCTATAGAACTCGGCCTGATAATATCTTTGACCTTTACATTTATATGAACTTTACAATATAACGGACATTGCTTTATGTCTTTATCTATGCATTATGACTACATGTTTCTTGCAGTACCTACCTACCTACCTACAGCCCAATCCAAACTTTATGGCTCTGAAATGCGCTAGTCGTTGCGCAGTACTTCACCCCTTACAAGTGACATTGTTTCTGCGCAACGACTCGCCTCATGTTCGGAGCGCCCATAAACTTTGAATCGGGATTTGCTGATGCTGTTAAATGCTGCAAATAATGGCCAGATAGTAAAAGGCAGTTGCCGAAAGTAGATGTTCGAGCTCTCCGAGTCATTGTTTTATAAACACCATGTCTGTGTAGCGTCTCTGCATATAAAATCTTATCTCACCAAAAGACATCATGAATTTCAAATTACTGCAGCTCCAAACAAGTTGCTGGGGAGTTTGTTGCGCCACTTCTTCTCCCCAGCGAAAGCACTAGGAAGTGGTGAAGGGCGGGCGTTTTGGGGGACTGTCTTTTGTAATTTTGACGTTCGAAAAGTGCTGATTCTCAGCCGAGTTTAAATGACTTTTGATTTTTGATTTTGAAAGTCATATTGAAATATCTACGAAATAATGTGATCTCTACGAAATTCAACTTGAAAAAAAGAAGATCTTGAAGACAATAACTGTCTTGTATTTAATGCGGTACAGTTAGACTCTTAGCCCCACACAGAGCTCCTATCTACAGTATCTTCCAGAGAATCTAGCTCTCATACAGACCACAGACAATCTATGGCACACTGTATTATCTGCCAGGCAATATGGACAACGCAACCCGCAAAAAGTGTAGGTACCTCGCCTTGTTGTGTGCCACAAACGAAGCTTGACTTCTACATATAGCCCCAAAATCTATTAACATTGTACCCAAACAGTAAATGCTTGTACAACACGATCACAAGAACGCAACCAGTCCATTCATCTGGCTAAACCCTGGTTAGGTCAAGGTCGCTAATATTAATAGCAGTCTTTTGTCCAGTCGCACCATTCGTCATGTTTTGACAACTCACACGCAGCTCGTCAAAGGTTAATATTTAATAGTAACCGGTTAGATTAACTCTTTATTGTGGTATTTGCATTGTTCTGAGAAATGCGGGGTTTCGCCTTGATATGATTGGTTGGTGTATTGTTTGATTGGTGTTTTAATATCGTGATCTGGTTCCATCTTAGGCTTTTATGTGGTCTGTGGCTTAGATTAATTTAATGACTGTACAGTACATATTGTGGCACGACTTGACTAACAAAAATTAGCACTTTAAAGCTTAATACTTCACAAAAGGATCCTTGAATCGAAAAATTGTTTTCACAAACCCGCATGGGGTAGATGAGAAAAAAAAAATAACTTTACGTGTCGAGGAGGTACCCGAAAAATTTTTTTTAAAGATAATATTTATATCCATGCCAAATTACAGTTTTCTAGTACGAAGAGTCTCAACCGGATATGGCAAAACTATAAGGGTCCATGTTGACTATGAAACTTACATATGCTGGGTATAATGAAACTGTTACATATGCTGGGTATAGGACGGACAACAGTCGTAGTCAATGACACACTAACTTTAATCGCTCTCAACGGGTTACTTAGCCGGGTCGCAGCAGTCGTACGTTGCATCTACATACGTAACAGAAACCTTAAAAACGGTCTCCAAAATTTGACCAGTCCTAATTACTCACTAAGCTTTACCAAACATCGCCTTTGTGGCTCCAAATCAAAAGTCACTCACTCAATTCTTTCACAACTTCAGTACAGACCACCTACCTATCGAGCAACTCAATCAGTTGAGACTGAAGTCTACGGGAAGTGACCTCAGCTGATCAGATTAATCGAACAATGCCCATCAGTAGGTGCCTTGACCTGCGACCTTTCGTTCTGTGCTAAAACAATTACTACTTGATGAAAGGTTGACCACTCGTACCGAGATTGTAAGATTATGTTATGAAGGATTGTTGGGCTAATCCTGTGTTTGATACGAATTCGTATACAGCCGTGCGATTATCAATTTTAAATGGTGTCTTGAGGTGTGGTTGGTTCGTGCTTTGTGTTTTGTTTGTCATTGGCTTGCTGGTGACCTATTGCAGCTATGATAGGGTTCCTTACTCTGCTGAACAGTGTAACTATTGATAAGCCAAAGCTTCATAGAAATTTGTGGGATAAGAACCGTTGCAGTGTGCAAACGTTTGGTCACTTAATGAAATTGTTATGTCTTTGCTTGCCCCGAACTTCCTTAGTTTTGTTTGTCCTTCTTTTAATCCCTGAAAACCGTTCACCCTGAAAGGCACGCAGATAGTAGAGACAATTAAGAAGATTTAATTATTCATACTGCTGAAGATCCAGGCGCAATTTCTTAGTAGAAATTTCAATACTCAATCATTTACTGCATTCCACAATGTATATGCTTAGATGTCGGGCACAGCGAAAGAAAAATGTGAAGGAAGAGGACTTATTTATACATGCAAACTGACTTTTTCTAAGTAAAATTTAAAATAACATTTTATGAATTATTAATTTAATCTAAAATTTTATTATTAATTTATATTATTGTCTGTTATATGGGTTTGCCAATTAAATACCTATTCATTTATGCTATAATAACATTTATTTAGTAATTAAATGTTTTGAATTTATTTGTGCACACGAAGGGTTCCGTACCATTATCTATAAATACGGCAAAAAACGTTTGTTGTTTGGGAACCCCCCTTAAATATTTATTTTATTCTGTTTTTAGTATTTGTTATTATAGCGGCAACAGAAATACATCATCTGTGAAAATTTCAACTGTCTAACTATCACGGTACATGCGATACAGCCTGGTGACAGACGGACGGACGTACGGACTTAGTAATAGTCTTAGTAATAGGGTCCCGTTTTACCCTTTGGGTACAGAACCCTAAAAATAAATCTTTTTCTCATTTCTGAGTACCTCGGGTAGTTTTTATACATTTTTATCGACATAACCAGTAGAATAGATGAGTGCATTTTCAATACTCCCTCCCTCCCTCTCAAAAATCTCAGCAATGGGAACATTATAGTCTGATTATGTATAAATACTTAAGTGAGCAACCATTCCAACTGTTACCAGCTACCAAGAGTTAAAAAGGTCATACTGTTTCTGCTTCCAAGGAGTCAGTCTCACAATGCTTCTCAATTATACCAACACCACCAATCAATCCAAATAATGCAATGTTTTAGGAAGTAACTAAAAAAAACCCCATTAACAGATACCTACACGTCGGCACATATTGCTTAATTACTAATTACACTGTTGTAGCTTTTATCTTCAGGATGTATGAACTTATCTAAAGTTCAAGGATTTCGTGTGATCTAATCTGTATAAGGCGGAATGTTTTACTAGCAGGTATTGCTAATGTATTGTTTGTCTACAATTTTACGCTAATGAAGGCGTATCAGGAAAACTAAAAAGAGTATGATCAATCAAGCAAATTAAATTGCATTTACGCTGAAAAGTAATCGAAGGTTATTGAGTTATTTGAAAATACTCGAGGCGGATCACAGACTGCAACGCGCTCCGCAACGGGGCGCAGATGACGCGCCGGGGGCGTGTGATTTTTTACATACAAATTCAATAAAAAAACATGCGTGGAAATTGGCTCCATTTCCCGCGCCCCGTCGCGTGGCGCGTTGTAGTATGTGATCCGCCACAGGGACGACGTGCGAAACTTAAAGGGGTATTCAGCTAACTTAACATCATCGTGTTTTGCTGGCCAAAATAAAAGGGTATTTGCACTAATCCTTTCAGGTCTAAGAGCACTGAGGATTTCTTTGGATTTTCAAAGTTAGTTTCCGTTTCAAATGTCAACTTTTTAAATGTTCCTGTGTCTCTAACAGGGGTCTTTTAATCCCTGCCTATTAAAGGAACCATCAGATCCCTTAAGGCCAAAAGAGAGGAACCAATTCGAAACCCTTCCGAAGCCAAATCACGAAGAAACTTCTCGGCTCCCAACACTATTACCGCTGTCGAAACAGCAGTAAGTACTTAATGATATACCAAGTTGCTCTTGTGTTCGTGTCGACACACGGTAGACTAATTAAAACGCATTATTTATGACTCGTGTCGTGTGGCAACGAAACAACACTGTTTACGACAGCGACGTATGACGAGTCGTGTTATTTATTTATTTACTTATTTAATACTTCAAGCACATAAATGTACAGAGGCGGACTTAATGTCATAAGCATTTTCTACCAGTCAACCTTTGGGTGATGCAGAGACAAACAGTAGTAGGTGCAATCATGTAAATTGAGAAATAAATATTTTAAATATAAAGATACCTACGCATAAACCTATTAAAACAATAATATAATATATATACCTAATTACATATAAATATAAGCACAAATAAATTTAATAAGACAAACAATGAGAAAATATTAGCGTTGTGATGATACTGCCAGCTTCTTGCGAATGTGCTCGCGAACCTTAACTTTAAAGGATCATTCATGTCATTATTTCGTGTCATTCATGATTTCCAATTAGGTGTGTAATTAGTATTTAGTTCTAATTGCGAAATAGTGCTCCTGTGTTTAGTAAACTACTGTGTTCTGTGTATATACTTAAAGGCGAACGGAAATATTTGTTGTAATTGTCAATGCTTGAAAAAGTAGAATTCAAAGTTCTACTTTTTAACTTTCTGGCCTTTTCTCAAAGTTGGTCGCACAGTAACTGAGCGAGGGCATCCTGACCAACTGTGTCAGGTTATATCCAACTTGGTCGCTGTATCTTGGCTATTTAGTATTTTAGGTCACCAAAACAGGAACTATTTGAGGCTCACAAAGAGGCGCATTTATTTTATTAGAATATTTTTAGGAAATCCAAATGGAATTATTACGGGTTCGATTAAATACACGCCAGCACAGCAAGCTACCCGAAACTGTCAAATTTTCCCAATCAATTTTGAACCTTATTCTTTAATGATAAAGTTGAAAATCTACTAAAGAAATTTGACAGATTGTAGTAGCTTGATGTGCTGGTATCTGTGCATGCATGATATTGAGAAAACGCAGCATTTGGCACATAGCATTTGCTCTAAGCTGTGCCCCGCACTAGGTTGGAAAACGTGGAAACTCGCATAATTCATTAACTTAGCATCGCGATACGACTCTGTGATATCAATCCGTATCACAGTACCCGCAGGCGTTAATAGGGCAAACCGTGTTTTAAATAGATGCTGTACGATGACAGATACGAAGGTCTACAAAGCCCCGGCTGCCCCGTTGGTCTCGTGGTCAGAAACGGGACTGCTGAGTGTGGGGTCCTGGGTTTGATTCCCAGGTCGGGCAATATGTTATTGGCTTTTTCCATTAGGAATCTTCCAGTAACAGCATGGAGTTTGGAAGTTGGCGATGTGATACCCCCGAGCCTCAGAAAGCAATAATTATGCTATTTCTACAATGTTGAACTTTTTCTGGAACTGTTTGTATGTATGCGCATTATTTGAAGTCGTATAAAGGCGTGTTTGTGAAGAGACTTTAATCACATCATGACAGAGGTACTTCGGTTCCCTACAAAATGGTTGCACGGGATGGTGCTGGTCCACGCGTCATGTTCGGGCGCCGTTGTTGAGACTGGTCATCTCTTAACTGCCAGGGCTTATTTTTAATCTTATATTTGGAATTGTTTCTTCATTTATTTTTTACATTGTTCTCACATATTGAAGCAACAAGAATAATGTACCCAGGATTTTGTGATATCTTAATTTAAAAGAGTGTCCTTGAAGTTTCTTGCCCGTTCTTCTCCATAGACATCTACGTTTTGGAATGGGGAAGCTTCAACTTTCTGACTTACTGACCGATTATTTGACAATTCAAAAGTGCCCGTAAATGGTTTCATGTAAATAAATGCTTTGAGTTTGAGTTTTGAGTTTGACTTGTTACTTGGAAATGCCCACACTGTCCTCGAGCATTGTAAAAGCCAATTATTTTTAAAAAGACCAATCATTGTAAGAGCCAATTATTTTTAAAAGAGTAGCCGTGGAGTTTCTTTCCGGCTCTTCTCCATAGGAAACGACCAATTGGAACCGTTCACCTAGCTTCTAACGTTTCATTACCCATATAGGTTTATGTGAAATAAAATATTTTGTTTGAGATTTATTTTAAGAGTAAGAAAATCGTACTTAAAGTACTACAAAGTAAAACGCAAAACGAAAGTCCAAAATGTATTTGATCAAAAGTTATTGCCTACTGGTGCATCTCGTTGTTATTGGTGTATGTGTTATATTAAGAGTGTGTGGGGCTCTGAACTTAAGATACAAGGTACGCCTGGCGGAGATAATGACGAACAGGATAAGTCCGCTGATGACAATGACGTTTCTGTCCAGCTGGATCATAGACACTTCGTTCCACACGCCATAGAAGCCACCTCATTTGCGTCTACGGCTCCTCATGTGGATCGATTTAGTACTCTTAGAGAAATTATTTATATTTTCAGAGCTTATATAAAATTCTGGAACAAAGGATGTTCATTAGAGATGCTCCGAGTACAAGTTTTACCGAGTAACCGAGTATTGCTCGATATTATGTTTACCGAACCGAGTCCTCTGTCGAGTAACTCGGTTCAGTTGACGCAGGTATTGAGAATATACGAAACGCTTCACATATTAGGTATAGAAGAATGCCAAGTTTTTGGCACTGCTATGAGGAGTTAGCATCTACAGCGCCGCAACAGCGTGAAGTTCCGAAAAATGCCATCGCAATAGATTTATGTACCAATATTTAGGTGAGAATTTATTACAAGAAAAGACTGACTGTTTAATTAAATGTGTTATTTTTTCCACGTGATTTTGCTGAAAATTACTAATCTACATTAATATTTTAAAGAGGTAAGGTTATAAGTTTATAAGTTATGTATTTTCGAGAACCTTGGCAGTCCAACCGAGTTATTCGACCGATAATGAGTGCTACCAAAATGACCGAGCATGCCGAGTACTGGGTAATAAAGGAGTACTGGGCGCATCTCTAATATTCATTAAAAGTGGCGACAGAAAAGTTGAAAGAGAATCGCTTGTCTTCGTATGGGAATGTTATGAAGAGAGATGAAAAAAAATGTGGATGGACGGTGAAACAGATCATAAAAAAGATGGAAGGATTGTGTAAGCAATGATATGATATGATTAATGACCATGGAGTGAATGAGAAATGGTGGTGGGCTGACAGGGGAGAATAGAAGAGAAAAACGACCCCAAGTGACATGAAACATAGCCAGGAAGTGGGAGAGTCTTGCACTTGGGAAACACAAAAGCAACTTACTACTGACATTCACAAATTCTAATAAATTCGATTTACACACCATTAATGGCGCCTCTAAGCAGTGTCCGGTTTGATAAACATCAAGTACAGGGATCTAATGACTATAGTGATGACGACCAGAGCGCCTGTCATGGCGACCACAGTGGGCAGCTGTGACCCAGTGTTCCAGCTGTCTTTCCTGTCCGAGCGCATCCATTTCTTCACCATCTTACTAAAGTGCTTCTTACATCCGTCCGTTTGTCCGGAACAGCAGAAGTTCCACCCTTCTGATTTCGGACCCATAGTATGGTTTAGGTTTATTCATCTTATTATAATTACTGCACCGAAATCGGATTTTTATTCCTATTTTTATGTCAGTTTAGATAGAAATTATAATGTTTGTAAGCCGGTTGTGACTGTGGGTGGACTTTTATTAATTTAACTGTAATTTGGGCAGAATTAGGTTCACGGTTTGTTTGGTGACGCTTTGGAGAAGTGACGTTAGTTTTCGTTTTAAATGGAGCCTCTGTCAGGTGGAAATGTCAAGGTTTTGTTGAAAGAAGTTTATATGCAGAAAAAGATAAGTATCCAATGAAAACGAGTTTTAGTAAAAGATCATTTAAATAGAGATGTCGTCGAAGATAAATAAATAGTAGTTATGTTGGCTTACTGCTAATGTTTGCTAATTTTCAAGATACATTGACTGACTACTAATAATATTCGAAGGATGCCTTGTACAAAAATGAAGCAATGGACTTTGAAACACTTTTAGTGCGTTGCTACCGACCTTAAAGCTTACAGAGTTACGGTGACCAACGATGTCACTGTATTGCGTAAAAGAGGGTTTATTTGTGCACAAAATACGTCGATGGAATTGACAACAACGTCCTTCTGCTTCTGCTAAAAAACAATACACTGCAATCATTTATTCATCTCGCGTGTTTCGCGTCGGGTCCTGGGTACGATTTCCCGGTCGTGCAAAGTGTTACTGGGTGCTACCATTAGGAATTTCTCAGTAACAATCCGGAGTTTGAAAGTTGGCGGTGTGATACCCCCGTGTCTCGGAAAGCTCGATAAGCCGTTCTCTGAACTCATTCGGGTCGTGTCGGAATGCCGTCCTGTCGGACTTTGAGAGTGAGGGAAGATAGAGTGATCCTGTGTCTGCGCACACACTTGTGCACTATAATATCTTACGCGCCGAAGGCTGGTCTCCTCTGAGATTGGCCGCCATGGCCAAAGTACGGTCTGTAGGACTATTTATTCATCTCAGAGCAGGAGCAGAGTGAAATATTGATCACTACTCTGGCTAACTGCGGATACATTAAGTCCAGTCCATTTTTCGTCACTGTTGTAAATAATCCCAGTGGTATCTAAGACTTACGTAGAAAGATGGTACACATTGGCTGCTCTACATAGTTTCATTTGTAAACTTCACTTGCTTGCTGGATCAATAGCCTGATGAAGATAGCAGGAATCTGCTGATTGCAAGAAGCACAGGACCAGTCGGTGAGCGATGCATACGGGAGGTCTATGTCCAGCCATGGACGTCTTTCGACTGAATGAGGTTGATACTCGTACTTACCTATCTCTTGAGTCCCAGTTCGGGCCTGCTTATCTTACTTTGAAGCTTAAAGTGGTTCCGTAATCCTTTAAACCATAAATATTGTACATCATCGAAAAAGCATCTTAACGAAATATTTCCAGTATCAAGGGGAAAGCTTGAAAGCCGACCACTAATTTTACCAAGGGGTATCGTGTTATTCAGTGACTGGGTTGTGAAGGTCAGATAGGCAGTGGCTCTATGTAAAATACTGATATTAATCTGCATCCGGTTAGACTGGAAGCTGGACCAAGCATTGGGAAAAAGCTAGGTCGATGCAGATGACTGTTACTGTTTCAAGGGGAAAGGAAAGCGTAACGATGTAATACAAATAGGTGCCTATTCTTTGTACCGCAACATCCGTTGCGTGAACAATGCGCATACGCATCACCTTAGTTTGCTTACAGATAGTGTTCAAGAGATGAATTGAGTCGTTTATTAGGTTATGTAATTGTGAGCTGAATTGGAGTGCGTTCGTTTAGATTTTTAGGAAATCTGTAGTGTGTGTCTATTTTGTGTTTGGAATAAGATTTCAGGGATCGAATGAGAACCCAAGAGTCGCGCTTGAGACAATTAGAATAGTTAAATAGTCGTTTGGTGCAATAATAAAAATTATTCTATTATATTCTATAACCATTATAGAGACAAAAGGATCTTTCAGTGCTTGAATGATATTAACAGGGGGCGCTGTAGGTAAACATTTGTAAAATTAGTGTTTTCTGAAATGACGTTCACTAGGTAGCAGCACTGAAAAATCAGGTCCGGGCACCTGTCAAAAGTGTCAAAGCGCCTATATTTTCTGTAGTCGTGATCGAATGATGACCGACATCATATATTGTTTTGTCGAAATGTAAGATCTCTGGTCAAAGTGGCGCCAGCTGGTGGCGTGAATTGTCATGAAAACCCTTATTGTGACCATGAAATTGGTATGTATTTACTTTAGAATTTCTGATTTTGACTACGCGCCAAAAGATCCTTGTACAGGTTATACAACGTGTAACGTTAAATGCGCAAAACCTGAAAATAGTTTGATCACAATAACGAGCAGAATTAATTGAACCACTTTTTAATATAGGTCACATTTTTCAAAAACTCTTAATTAAAAACGTTGCCGTGTCTATTTATTAATAGGTCAAGCAAGCCAAAGTCAGCGCGGTGCAGCGGCCCGGTGACGACTCCTCCCTCGGTAAAGCGTCGTCGCAGACGCAAGGTACGATCAGAATGGCCAGTAAAACTAAAACAGCACATAAAACCTTTACATCTTTAATGACTTATTTTCTTTCTGAAATAGGTCAATTGAATTAAAAATCAGTTGGGAGGTCTGAGCTTTTGCGTATTTAACGTTACATGTTGTATATGACTAGCTAGCCCAACGAGGCAGTCTGGAGTTCTTAACGTATTTTGTGGTTCGTCTAAAGCTACATTTATTTAATGTAGCAAAGTGAAGACTTGAGGTTTTTGTCAAGTGTTTTCCTTCTATTCTCAAGTTAGACCAATTGTAACTTACATAAGTGTTACGGTAATGTGTGAACGAAAGTATGTCCACTTATTGTTACATTAGTTTGAACATGAGAATTAAATCTTTCATTCTTTTTAGGAAGATCGAGGAGGATTTACTTGTCTTTAGTTCATGTAATCGCATTTGTATTTCTTAATAACTGAGTGGTATTCAGCAAAGCTCATATTTATAACCACTCGATACGCTTCCGTACCGTATCGAACAGCGATTAATGTTATTGGAGGAGTCCCCTAAACGCTGTTCACAAGCCCAAAACCAGAAAAATTTGTCAGTTTAATGACACCCACTATTCTTCCGACAACTGTTTGCTGTCGGGGGCAAGACAAATCAGGTTATCGGTATATATAAATAGGTCAGTCCATCGACAGACATGGCCAGCCCACTGCTGCTTCAGTCTACTTACTCTGCAAGCTATGTAGATAACTCCGGTTCTGGTAAAAAAAAAAGGTCAAATACAAGCATAAATAAAAAACATACTAAAAAGAGGATTGAATAAACTGAAGAAATCATTATTGCAATCATCGATCCACCTAGCCTGATGAATCAAAATCGTTTAATTATAGCATGCAGTGGAAAAAAAACAAATTCCATTGGAGATTTTATCGGCGTACCTATTTGCAAGATAAGTATTGAAAGAAAGTATTTTTACAAAACAACAGTCCTTGACATATCTGGAACAAGTCATACGTTGCGGCAACTTGCATGTATAGCAACGTGTCGATTCACAATCTCTTTTTGCTGCATAACGACCTTTAACACAACAGAATAAAGTGTATTTTATGGTTTTGTGAGTGTAGTTGTAACTTTGTACTGTTTCATTTGCGATGCGGCCCGCGGCAAAGTTATTCGATTCGGTTTCGGAACGCAGTACACTATCGTAACATTTTACTGGCTGAATAACCAATGGCCGTTGCCTTGGTTTTTTTGTTTGACATGAGTGTCATGGCGGTCGCTAATTTTGGCGCCAATTCCTACTTTTTTAAGCTGCTGGAATTATGCACAGATTAAATAATACCTTATTTTGTTTTCGCAAGTAACACGTATTTTTAAATGCATCAGCGGTCTTAATATTTACAGACAATACGGAAACTGTTATTAAATTCCTTTGTTGGATGCAGAAAAATGTTTTTATTAATAATTACGGGCAATTACTTATAAATAAGGTACCTAGTCTGATGTTAAGACAATAAGGTTTTTGACATAAAAAGATGTCCAAGGGTGATGCATGACGTCTCGTTTTGTTAATAATTAGTTAGTGCCAAAAGTGGAGATGGTTGATTGTTTTGGTTTAGGAAAACCTACCGAACTTTAAATTAGTTTTAAATATTATTATATGTAGGTCCTTACTTTAAACATTCTATCACGTAGGTACATAACCCCCTGGACTCCGAAGAAGTAGACAGAGTAGTAGAGGTCGTGCCATTGCCATCACCCAGTCACAAATCCAGACTCAGAATTAAAAGAAAATCGTTTTCTTCTTCTTTGGGCTCCCCTTTTTCCGTTACACGGGGTCGGCATTCCCTATCATGCGACGCTATTTGTTCCGGTCTTGTGCGTCATCTTCCGTAATTCCCATCTCCCTCATGTCCTTTTGGACCTTCGTCATCCTTGTGTATTGAGGTCTTCCTCTTCCCCCTCTTCTTTGTAGCCATGGAAAGGCAAAATTTATATAATAATAAGATCAATGGAAATTCCATTAATCTTAAAAAATAAATAAATTTGGGAACTTCAGATGATTGCAATGGCCAGTAGCAGATATTATCACAATTACAGAATAGCCAGTCATACTTAGAAGTTAATCTTGTACAAGGAAACAAACGAAATGGCAATTTTTTTTATATATTGGATCACGATTTAACCGAAGTTATAGACAAAAACTGAGGTGACGGGGCGTGGGAACTGAACACACTAAACACGTACACCTAAATGAACAAACACTGTCTACACTTATTTTGAATACTACGAGTATTATAATAGCATAATCAGCCTATATAATATTCCGACTGCTGGGACACAGGCCTCTTCTCTGGGAGAGGGAGTGGCCGTAATCCACCACGCGGGCCCGGTGCGGGTTTGTAGATGTATGGATTAAGATTATAATAGATATACTGAAAATATTTTCCAGATTTAAAAAAAAAAATCCCGACCTGTCCATAGAGAATACTGTAAAGAATTTTCTCTATTTTTCCGTCAGTATTCTCAATAAAGATAGTTTTTGATCCTATATTAATCATTGTTCCTAGATTAAACCACTTTCCCCTTTATTCATAAACGATGCTTGAAGTAAAGTAGTGATTCGTGACTGTTTAACCATACATTTATGACGTTTATACATCACTTAACTAATAATCGTTTATAAAAAATAAACCTTTATATTGTCTCTTCCACTTTATATTAGGTCATCCCACTTCCAGTGTCATATTTTTTATTTCCAATATTTATGTATTGCGCAATGGTATGCAATAGTTAATACATGTGTTGTCTTGTACAATCATGTTAGTTTAATTTGGTGTGTTGTATTGTCAAGACGTGCATTGATTTAAAATGGAAGATTTAAAAAAATCTATTAATGTAGTGGAGCAACTTATATTTGTAAAGTTTTGTGCTTTACTCAACTACTCTGGAGGAGTTGCGCACGACTTACTGGTAAAGTGTGTTGGTCGTAACGCCTTAAATAAAATAACCGTACAGCGATGGCTTGAAATGTACAAACAAGGAAGAACCACAGCTGAAGATGAGCCGCGAGCACCTCGATCATTATCATCGACTAGATTAGAAGCAAGGGACAAAATCAAGGAAGCACTTCGTCAGTCACGTAGGGTCAGTGTCAGTGATCTCTCCACTCAACTTAACATTCCTCATTCCACTATACATAGAGTACTCACGGAGGATTTATGTCTGGTCAATAAAAGTGCAGTGTGGGTGCCCCACACTCTGAACACGGATCAGGAGGAGTTTCGTTATGAAACTGCGCGTAGCCATTTATCGTGGTATCGCCGTAAGAAAAATATACTTAATAGATTCATATGCCTTGATGAAACTTGGGTCGAATTTTATACTCCTCGTCAAAGACATCAGTCACGATGTTGGGTGGAACCGGGCACTTCAGCTGAACATTTACCACGTGCAGAGCTACATGAACGAAAAATACTACTAATAGTAGCTATGGATGTCAGAGGCATTGCTTTTTGGAGAACTTATGATGAAAATACAACTATGACTGGAGAGCGATATAAGTCATTTTTAGAAGAAAATATTCCTATTTGGGCAGACGAACATCATATAACGAGTCCTATAATTTTACATGATAACGCCAGACCGCACAAATCAAAAATAGTTCAGAATTTAATTGAAGATAAAGGATGGATTGAAATTATTCAGCCGCCATATTCCCCGGATATGAATCCTTGTGATTTCAATTGTTTTGGCCATGTGAAGAGGAAATTGTCGGGTACTCGATACAATAGCAAAAAGGAGTTAGATATTAAACTAAAGAGCATTATTGATGAATTAAATGAAAGTGGTACTTTAAATGGTGTTCAAGATTTGCCAGCAGTCTGGGAGCGAGTGATTAATAGTGGTGGAGATTATTGATTAGTGTCACAAGGTTATAATAGTATAGTAGTCAGTTTTTGTGAAATAATAATAATAAAAAAATATGACACTGGAAGTGGGATGACCTAATAACTTATTCCTCCTTGTAATTCCGTATTATCTTTTTCATATTAACCATCTCAAAATAGATAGTTTGAGAACACGAAGGCCTTTTCTACTATCTGTAAAAAGTCATGCGCCAGAGCATGACAATAATCCTTTCAGACCACCACGACAAAAACACCATCACTTGTAATACTCGTAATCAACCATCGATAACTTCAGGACAAAAAATCTATAGAACCAATCGACGTGTCTATTATTAGATACAAATTATATTAAATGGACCAGATTGTAGATCACGACCTTGCAAAGTCAAAGATTGACAATATGAGTACTTTGAAGTGACGCACAGTCGGAAATACAACCGGACATTTATGACCTTCAAGTGGACAATAAGCTTATAATATAAATTATTTCGTGGGATTACATGAAAGCCACTTTTTGTTGAGATTGCATCAATTTTTGGTAGGGTGAAGGACTATTTTCGTACAGAGCGAAATTCATCACGCATACCTTTTTCAGGATCTAGGGGGAGCTTGTGGCTAGTTAGTAACAGCCGCACGGGTCGATCGATCAGGTTAAGCAACGCTTGCCGAGGTTGGTCCGTGGATGGGGGGCCATTTTTACATATCGAAACCCCTCCGTGTCTCGGAAAACACGTTATGCCGTGGTCCCAGGTGTCATTCGTGGATCGTTGACAATCGTTACGGGTCGTCAGAAGCCAGAAAGTCTGACAACAAGTCTTACCAAGGGGTATCTTATTACCCAGTAACTGGGTTGAGAGGTCAGATAGGCAGTCGCTCCATGTAAAATACTGGTATTCAGCTGCATCTGGTTAGAATGAAAGCCGATCCCAACATAGTTGGCAAAAGGCTAGGCAGATGTAGATAACCTTTTTCAGGATTTTGGACCAGTGGTAACGGCCCCGATTTACGAGTTGTACGACGTGGGTTCGAATCCAGGCAGGCGCTTTACTTTGTTTAAATCATTTCAAAACCGAAACGGAACCGATTTTTTTAATTTCCTCACCACTGCTCTCAAAACGGTGAAGGAAAACATCGTGAGGAAACCGGCAGGTCCTAGAACCAACAACAGACATGTGACATCTACCAACCCGAACTGGGCCTGCGTGGTAGATAGCCCACTCCCTCCCGAAGAGAGAAGACCTGTGTCCCAGCAGTGGGAGCATCATAAACTTATTATGCGATGTCAGACCTAGGTTTCTTTCATCACGCTGTTTTCAGGCAACATCATCGAAAACTTCACGTGTTTGGAATCTACTTTAGAACCCTTAAACATTCAAGCTACAAGCAAGTTTTCATACTAAGTGTGGACATTCTGTCAGTAGGTGCTATGAATATGTAAGTAGTATTTGCCTAAATGAAGAAATAAGGTAGAAATGCAACAATGTTACACATACCGTGACGCAGATGGAAAACCGGACTTGGTCGACCTTCTAAACATTTTTTTGCATCAAGAAATCTTAAGTATTTAGGAGTGGTATTAATTCTCCAACATGTTTTCAGGATCCGTTGTGATTTCCTTTATATTTCTTATGGGCAAGTTTACAGCTGCTGACAAATATGCTGGTCATAAAGATGTCAATTTGTATAGGCTTTTCCAAACGATGTTGGGACTTTCCAGTCTGACCATGACGGGATGCAGCTGAATACTAGTATTTTACATTAAGAGACTGCCTTTTGACCTCCACAACCCAGTTACGGGGTAACACGATACCCCTTGATAAGACTGGTTGTCAGACCTGTTACGACTGTTACAGATCTACGAATGACAGCCGAGACTAACGGCATAACGTGTCTTCTGAGACACAGAACGGTGTCGATATACAGGGTTATTTGTAAAACACCAACAACCTCTTAAGAGGTCATTGTACTCATCACTATGAACAACTTTTACTATGGGACCAAACCTGAAATCGCGAAAAAAAATCAGCTGTTCCCTACATTTTGACGACTCGTACGAACATAAATGTAGGGAACAGCTGATTTTTTTTTCGTGATTTCAGGTTTGGTCCCATAGTAAAAGTTGTTCATAATTATGAGTACAATGACCTCTTAAGAGGTTGTTGGTGTTTTACAAATAACCCTGTATAATGGGGTGTACTAGCAAGTACTTTTAAATTAATTTGTGTAAGGTAGGTACAACTCCTGATAGGGTCGCGGGTTGTTCGAAAGAGTTACCGTGGCCCTTGGCACAGGCAACTGAAGGAACACGGATGGCTTTTAGTCAGTAAAAGTCTGACACACCCTCCCGCTTCGCCCACGCGGGAGAAGTTATTTAATAATTACACACCAAAAAAAAAGGTAGGTACAACTAAAAAGTGAAAAATAAAAACTTAAAAAAATTACACTAAAAAGTTCGTTGTCAAAAAATGTAAATTAAAGTTATTTTTCACTTTGTAGGGGTTTTTTTTTTGTAACGCACTGCTGGGCAAAGGCATCCCTAGTCCCTACTCTCTTTCCACCTCTCTCTATCCAGAGCTGCCAAATGATGAGCTGGACTTACACAACGTGTAACGTTAAATGCGCAAAACCTCTTAAGGGGTCATTGTACTCATCATTATGAACAACTTTTACTATGGGACCAAACCGGAAATCGCGAAAAAAAAATCAGCTGTTCCCTACATTTTGACGAGTTATGCGAACATAAATGTAGGGAACAGCTGATTTTTTTTTCGCGATTTCAGGTTTGGTCCCATAGTAAAAGTTGTTCATAATGATGAGTACAATGACCCCTTAAGAGGTTTTGCGCATTTAACGTTACACGTTGTATAATAAAGATTCGATACAAGATTACTTAAAAAAAAAAAAAAAGAGTAAAGAAAAGAAGATAAGAGTATTGTATTCTATTAGTTAAAATTTCCTTACTAACACTAATGTATGGATTCTCCGTGGTCGAAACTACAGGTTTATTATATCATACCTAATGCTGAGCGTCATTACCGCCACACCTCCACAACATTAACAGCGAGTCATTCAACTGCTCTAGTTGGAGCATTCACATACGTGGCCCAGTTATGATAGCTTGACAAAGGGCGCGGTGACAAGGCCGGCTGGCTCCGGTTCGCAACGTCATTTGCCTCTGGCTATGAAAAGTACGTACTACGAGTATAGTGTTGGTACATACCTCAAGACATTTTTGTCTCATGTTGAGATGATCTAAGGCAGATAAGCTCGCTGTGTTGGCTGGCACAGGGGTGTCCTGCCAACGTCCGTCGCCCCCCACACATCAGGACCCGAGGCGGCGGCGCGTAGTGTTCCACGCGCGCCCCTCTTAGACGGGGGAGTTTAACACCTCACTCCCCCCCCTGACACGAGGAGAGGCCCGCAGGAGCGGGCCAGCACCAGCCGGGGGTTACGGAAGTATCGTTCGTTCCCGCGACCCCCGGCGTAGGTGAGAGAGGGAACACCGGGGTGGTTTTTAGTCAGTAAGAGTCTGACAGACCCCGCCGTCCGCCCCAGGGCGGCGGACATCCATGAGGATTTTCCACCCCGAAACAAAAAAAAAAAAAAGGGGTGTCCTGCCAGAGTGCGCGGCCGCACAGCTAATTCAGTATCGTCACTTATCACTACTTTTACTATTAACTCACTTGTGAACCTGTACCGTATTACCTGGACAATTAAATAATTTCTATTAATATCTGTTTCTGTCATCTGCCCAACCTTTTCCCCACTATGTTGGGGTCGGTTTGCAGTCTTACCGGATGCAACTGCATACCAGTGTTTTATATGGAGCGACTGCCTATCTGACCTCCACAACCCAGTTAATTACCCCTTGGTAAGTAAGTATCGTTACTCATGAATTCTTTTTAATGCTACATTAATGCACAGCTATCCTCTACAAGTCTACATTAGCGATACTTAAACTCTTCGCATGTAGTAATTATAAGCTAATTTTGTTTTGCAAATGGCAGCTGCTAAATGAGAAATAATAAAAAGAACGTGATTGCTTACTGCAGACATTAGTTTATTCCGCTTCCGCCTACCGGAACGCCTGAATCATTCGCACTTATGTAGGTACGTACATAATATACGTAGATAAATCTATTTTATAAAATAAGTACTGATTATTCAGCATTCATAATTACGTGAGGTTGCAGAGAATCGAATATTTTGAGCCTCTTATTTTGAAAGTATTGTGAAAAATTGGTTAGGAGTGGAGGATAGAATAGCAGTTGGGGAGTTTGTTGCGCTACTTCTTCTCCCCAGCGAAAGCGCTAGGGTGTGGCGTTTTGGGGGACTGTCTTTTGTAATTTTGACGTTCGAAAAGTGCTGATTCTCAGCATAGTTCGATTAATGACTCTTGAGTTTGATTTTGACAGCCCTTCTTCCTTGTACGAATATCAATAGAATGTAATTGCCTGAAAATTATGACATATGTTTAGCAGTCTGGCGACACAATTTCAGTATACCACTAGACGCCAGCCTAGCTGGTTGTGATTTAAAGTAGGCAAATGCCCCCCACCCTATATAATTGATAGCACATATAGGTAGATAGAACATGGGCATGATGGGGGATTCCTCGACATGTTATTTGCTGACCAAAAAATCCCGCCACTATAATCATCATGAATGTTCGACTGGAGTTCAGTATCATATAGATCGGGCCTGTAAGTTTGTCCTGTAGTGACTCAGCTATAACAACATCCTTGAAGGTGGAAAATAAATGTTCAGTAGTAAAAGGTCTTTATCAAAGTTAATTTATACACTACTATTTTAAATAGATCTCATTAACACCGCCAGAGGGCAGTAAGAGGCATATCGTTCACTTAACAGTATTACGTACGCACATATCCTGTTGCCGTGAAAGGACTTAAACGTATATAAATGAAATACCGTATATGACCTCGTTGGTCTAGTTGTCGTAATGGCTACTGCTGACCATGAGGTCCTGGGTGCTATTCCCAGGTTGGGTAAAGTGTTATTGGGTTTTTCTATTAGGAATTTCGCAGTAACGGCCCGGAGTTTGGTTTGGCAACAGGCTTGTCCCCTATTACATGGGACAACATTGCTGGCGAAATGTGTGCGTACTATAGGCACACCTCTGTCTAACCCTTTGAGGATTACAGGCGTGATGTTATGTTACGTTATGAATGAAAGCTTGCTATTGGTCAACAGCGTGACCTTGACAGCCCGTGCGCAACGAAAGTGAAATGAAATGAAAACTTGTCAGCGGTTCTGTTTGAAGACAAGCGCGTGACTGGAAGTTAGCAGACATTACCTTATAGGTTATGTTACATATGTCCATAGAAAAGAGGAAGAGAAGAGATGAAAGATAGAAGAGATCGCAGAAAACTGGCCGCCCATTGTATGTTTTGTATTAATAAACGTATTTTTTTGTTATGTGTTTTCTGGTGTATAATAAAGTATATATAAATAAACAAACAAATTCACGCCTTCTTCCCATGGGGGTACAAACTAGAACGCCACCTGTTACGATCCATACATACTCCTTTTGCATCTTTTACGTTCATACATTTGGTCACACACGTACGCCGGTTGCGAGCACTACGCACCTGACCTTTGTGAAGAACATCATTGGATCGTAGTGGGAATCCGTAGTTTCGGCCATAGTTACGGGCGATTCCTAATACGAATCAACAACGGACATAAGATTAGTAGCCGAACTAAGAATGAATGGCACCACGATTTGACACTTTTCCGTATTGCCGATGTGTTTTCACCTGTCCGAAAAGTTAGTGGGTTTAGTGTTCACTCCGTAGTTTCGAACTACTTACTTTCTACACGGGCCCGCTTCTTCGTTCCCGGACTTAGAGGGAAGGCCACCCTGGAGAGATCAAAAGTAAGTTAATATTTCGCTGTACTTTATTTTACTAATCTATACTAATATTATAAAGCTGAAGAGTTTGTTTGTTTGTTTGTTTGATTGAACGCGCTAATCTCATGAAGTACTCGTTTGAATTGAAAAAATATTTTTGTGTTGAATAGTCCATTTATCGAGGAAGGCTATAGGCTATATAACATCACGCTACAACCAATAGGAGCGGAGCATCAATGAAAAATGTTGCAAAAGCGGAAAAAAATATTCTTTTTGAGAGCTTCCGTTACGTGCGCTGCGTAAATGGTTAAAGTTACGTAAAAATCATGTATGACGGAATTGTTCCCACTTAAAAGTTCTATAAAAAAGTCCGCGACAGCATATGTCTATCTTCATTTATTATTTATTTATTTTATTATTTATGTACACACAGTCACTATAACTTTTTTTATGGTAATCAAATTGGTTCTTAAATAATGCATTATTTGCGAAGGTGTTTTCATAAACATGATATTAATCCTTACCCAAATAAATGCGTTATTCATCACAAGTATTTAATTTTTAACAAAATTGCCCTTGACATCATTTGATTCCAATTAATATCTTAGGAGATATATCCGCACGGCCGACGGTAGCTCTGCGAAGTTCACTATACATACTTAATTCCACTCTTACTGATCATAGCGTGACGTTCCTAAAATAGCTTCTTACACTAAGTATTAATGTAGTAAGTAATAATCATAAGTAATGGACTATATTTTAATAGGTTTTTTTCCTGAAATTAACGCGGGTGAAACCGCGGGGCACTGCTATATTGTAATAAGCTTCACTTAACATTTAGTGTTTATTTCATGTCAATCGGTTCATAAATAAAAAAGTTATGTCAATTTAAAGAATCACGGCGAACATTTGTTAAGGTATTCTATCAGAGTACATACACACCTCGCGCCTGCGCGTCCGTGGCTATATAAAGCGCGCTGAGAGCCGCGCCGCTACCATCAAGCCCGGTTAAGCAGTCGACAACCTCATAGGTTGAACTGCGAGATGCCATTCAAAAAAAAAAAAAAAACGCGCCGCTGCCATAAGGGTTCAGTTATTCGTAGCTCCTGGACTACCAGCACATAAAATAAAATTAAAAGTAGGCGTACCCATAATGCTTCTTAGAAATTTAAGCCCCCCAAAACTTTGCAATGGCACCAGGTTAAAAGTGACCAATTTACAACGAAATCTGATAGAAGCAGAGATTTTAACATGGTGTGGAAAAGGTGAAAGTGTTTTCATTCCTCGGATTCCTCTCATTCCAAACAATTTTCCATTTAGTTTTAAACGAGTCCATTTTCCAGTCAGCCTATGTTTTGCGATGACAATTAATAAAGCCCAAGGTCAGACGCTGAAAGTTGTGGGTGTAGATCTAAGTATCAGCTGTTTCTCGCACGGTCAGTTGCATGTGGCTCTGTCACGGGGTAGCAATCCTAGGAGCCTGTATGCTTTCATCCCCGATGGCCATACGTCAATATCGTATACAGAGAAGCATTACTGTAAAGTAAATTTTTAGCTACCCAAACGACGGTATATGTAATTCAAAATATGCTGCCCGAAAAGTCACTATTCCACGCGGACGAAGTCGCGGGCACAGCTAGTCATTATAATAAATCAAGTCAGTTCACTCCGTCAATTTATATTTCTTTTCCATCCCGTGGGTGGTAGAAAAGATATCTTTGTTTACACAGAGGAATGCTGTATTTTTCGACACCCACTGGATTTAAATGGAAAAAAAGAAGTAGGTAATGGTCTTCGCTGGCTAAGAGCAGACAACCTTCGCAACTTGACCTGGGTTCAAACACAGCCTGTCTAGTTATTTTATTTGTAAGTATCGCTTACAAATGCAACTTATACGTAATGTTCTTCTTTTCATCTCAGGTCGGATACTTTGATATGAAATACTGTATTTTTTTATAATGACACATAATTTTTGAGGCGTGAAGGCCATGGATGATATTACATTGTAATAGGTATTAGATTTATTATGTGTATTTTTATTTAAGTTAGTGTCCGGTGTATTTGTATTTAGATTGAGATAGAAATATGTTACAGAGGGGCTTGTGGCTAAGTAATAACAGCCACACGGGTCGATCGATCAGGTTAAGCTATGCTTACCGCAATTGGTCCGTGGATAGGTGACCATCTTTACATAGCAAGACCCCTCCGTGCCTCGGAAAGCACGTTAGGCTGTTTGTCCCGGCTGTCATTCGTGGATCTTTGACAGTAGTTACGGGTCGTCAGAAGCCCGAAAGTCTGACAACCAGTCTTATCAAGGGTATCGTATTACCCAGTAACTGGGTTGCGGAGTTCAGATAGACAGTCAGCATTCGGCTGCATCCGGTTTGACTGGAAGCTGACCCCAACACATTTGGGAAAAGGCTAGGCAGATGATGATAGAAATATGTTACAGATTAGAACTTAGTACGTTACTTACAGAATGTTCAAAGAGTTAGTAAGTGCGTAGCCTTTAGTAAATTCATGGGGAAAATCATAGAATGTTATTATTTAAGTTTCAAAAGACTGATCCTCTTCTGCACAGGACTTTACGGAACTGTGGAACAGGATTAATGTTGCCTGTAGTACCACTATCTACCAATTTTACTTCTACCAAATTTATTATTATTTATTTATTTATTTATTTAAAGCCTCGTTCCGTCTACTGCTGAGTAAAAAGCTTCATCCCTTTTGTGTCATGCTGCTCTGTTCTGCGTGAATCTCATGCAGGTCGTTCCAAAATTTTACAATAATGATCATAATTAAATTTTGACTAACACTATTACTTAACGACTTACTCTAAAAAGCCTTGCAATGTAAGAACAGCTCTAATAGGAAGCGAGTAACCTTGAATCTCACCGCAAGTGACAGCCTCCCACCGGTAGTTCTCGTCCCAAGTGATAGGTGTCACCACCATCGTCAGGGCCTTTTCTAATGTGGAAGCTTCCTCGCATTGTTTACTGAAGGTATTATTTTGACAGTAATGGGAAGTATCTTCTTGTAACAATAGCTTTTTGTGACCGTTAAGTCAGTAGGATGTCTCGTATCCTGGAAGATAATTCGGATATTCGGAAGTCAACAAAAATATTTAATGGATGATACAAATAACTACATTGCTGCGGTCAGTCGGCGGCCTCGGTCGGCTAATGTCGTGAGTCTAAGAGTAGCTGCAGAGTTACCTCTGTTGCTCCTCACTGAAAATGTACTATGAGATGGTCTCATGATATTGGTTGACTGGTAATGTTGGCTTTGGTTCTAGAAATTATGGCTGTGTAGTGTGTGTGGTAGCCTTTCTGTATCCGCATACGGTTTGTGGCCTACAGAGCCATAGTCTTAGTCAAAATCAAAATCTTAGTCTTAGTCAAATTCAAGTCTTAGTCTCAGTTTTAACTTCGATTTTATTTTAATTTTAATAATGTCTAGTTAAACATTAGGGGGTGACTACCGAGATGACGACTGATAGAGAAGTATGGAAGAAAAATACATGTTGCGCCGACCCCAAATAAATTAGGATAAGGGCAGAGGAATGATCGCAAAGATTCCAAGAAAGCCTACTACCGACAAATTCCTTTGCAGTTTGGCAGATGTTAATACCAGCCATTAGGTATTTTAATAGTAAGCGTTAAATAAATAAAAAAATAAAATCTACAAAGTACATGCCGTGAAGAGGCTTGTCACAGGATTTAACTCTAGTAAAATAAAATAAGACTTTTTTCAGTACATAATCGACTACATACAAGGTAGGTAGGTCTATTAGTTATGCTCGATATTTTTTTTTAATATATTTTAATTTAGTAAGGACACTTTCAGCAGTAGGTATAAAAATACCTAATGGCTGATATAATTCTTCAAACATAGCTTAAAACATACCTATTCAATATTTTGCGCCATTCATAACTTCGCCAATTCGCTAAGTTACATTCAAGCTGGCAACAAAGTTACTATCTATCACTTTCATTCTGATCTATATTTCGCAAGAATTTCCTGGAATTTATAATATGCATAATAACTAGAAGTAATTAACAGCCAACTCGTTTCCCGCGTTATATAAAGTACAACAGGTTCGATTCCGATCAAGTGAACTGTGGCAAAAATATTATTATTGAGTGTTATGTGGTACTCTTGGCATGCACCGTGACGCCTGGTTAAGCAGAAATCCTCAATTTTCATGATTGCAACTACTACTGTTTGTCTCAGCATCAGCATCACCCAAAGGCTGACTGGTAGAAAATGCCTATGGCATTAAGTCCGCCTCTGTACATTTATGTGCTTGAAGTATTAACCCTTAAATGCATGATTTATTTTATCGTATTGCAAAAAATGCTATTGTATAGGTATTTGTCTATAGAATTTAGATAATAAATATATAATAATTATACAATAATATTAATATTCATAGAGTATATATTGTTTTGACAAAAAGAGGTGTGTTCAGAAACTCACAGCTATAACAATCTTAAAAAAATTAAATGACGTACTTTGTTGCCAAATGGCAACATTATGCATTTAAGGGTTAAATAAATAAATATTATTTTTATTAATAATGCGAGAAACTAAAAAATAGTTCACGTTTATTCCGGTCAGTTTCATAAGAAGCTGTTCATAATCAGCCTATAATGTTCCCACTGCGGGGACACAGGCCTCCTGTCTGAGAGGGAGTGGGCCGTAATCCACCACGCGGGCCCAGTGCGGGTAGGTAGATGTCACATGTCATCAAATTTTTGGTTCTAGGACATGCCGGTTTCCTCAGTTGATTCAAACTGAAACTCAAAGCATTTACTTCAATTAAACCATTTACAGGAAATTTTGAAATGTCAAAGAGCTGGCCAGTTAGTCAGAAAGTTGAAGCTAGTTGCCCATCCCAAAACGTAGATCTCTATGGAGTAGAACGGGCAAGAAACTTCATTACAGATTAATAATACATTCCTTACATTGTGTAGTCAATTCAGTGAATAATTTGAGCACAAAAATGTCAAAGAGGTTTTTTAAGGAATAAAAATCTATAAATAGAAAATAAAATAAAATCTACGAATAGAAACAGAATCTAACAACTACATTCTATAGCTAGGTGTCGTAGCTTCTTTATCTACATTATACAATTGTGTAAATATTTAGGTTGTGAGTTCCAGACAGCTCTGCGGTGAGTTACCGGTGCGTTGTTTGAAGTGGCTAAAGGAAAACCTAGTTGTCAAGAGCTCTTTCGGTTTGTCTGCGCAGCAATAATAAAAACAGTTGGTCCTGCTGAAATGCTACCAATTCAAAACTCCGTGGACACTGAAATAATCGGCCCAAAAATCGAATTTTCAGCGCATTCCCACTAAAAACTTGAATAGTAGACTGAAAATCTGTCTAACACTAAAACGATTCACCTACCTAGTTGTCTCCACGCGGATATGCCTGTTGACCACAAGTGTCGGTAGCCATTGGCGCAACTGTTGCGGTCAACACTTCAGTAGTGTATGTTACTAATTGAGCTGTAGCGACCGCCAGGCAAAATGTAATAAAAGTATTGTCAAAAGGTAATCGTGTGTTTTGTTTTTGTGGGAAATAGAAATAAAAGTATTTTCTAAATGTTGGCTTCTTTTTGTATGTTTTGTGAGAATTAGAAATGACTTTTAGTTTCTAAAGGTGCTTTTAAATAACCATTCACAGTTTGGTGTAGGAAAATTTCACGTCCGCGTTTGTATAAAATTAGAATATCTAAGCTAACAATTTTATGTTCGTGGAGTTTCTTGCCCGTTCTTCTCCACAGGTACCTACTACGCTTTGGAGTGGGCAACTAGCTTCATCTTTCTGACTGACCGACCCCTTGACAATTGAAAAATGCCTGTAATTGGTTTACTTGAAATAAATGCTTTGAGTTTGAGTATAAGTATTTTATAAATCTTTAAAGAATCTCTAGTATCGTTTATTAATCACATTTAGGATTCAGGATGTGTAGCATTTAAATTAAAAATAATACGATCATTCTACAACTTCATCAATAAAAAATAGATCATGATCTATATATAACACCTGGACAAAAACTTATTATTTGTTACATTTAATAGATAAATAATCTAAGGTTACTTCCTTATTTGAGAGTTATAGATTTTCAACCCGTATTTTTTTATTTATTAATGAAATCGGTTTAATTAGTAAAGGAATCGTTCAGAAAGCTAGTTCTAAGTTTGATAAACAGCCTATTTGACCTTAAATAAATAAATGAACCCGTAATGAACAAATTCTACCTACCCAACCTATTTCTGCAGGGCAAAATATTTATTTACTAGTTAATAATGCTTTGTGGCATTATGTCCATCTGTGCACCAATGTGCATGTTTAAATAAAGTTAAAATAATATAAATTATTTTAAAGAGAAAAAAAATAATTTTTGTACGTTTGTTTGTTACGCTTTCAAATTAAAACTGTTGAACTGATTTGGATGAAATTTGGCACACGGATAGGCAATGACTTGGATTAGGATATAGAATACTTTTTATCCTATCGGGATAAAATCTTTCCTAACTCCGAGAGCGTTAGGAAAACATAACAGGCTGTATAACTTAAAATTGTGTTTAGTACACAACCAGTTGTTTGTGGTGTAATTCCCAGGTCGAGAAAAACATAACTTAGTCATTTTTTTAAAGTTTATTTTGTTTTTACATTAAATCTGTCCTCTTTTGGTCCTAAAATATCAAGTTGACAAGTTATTTGATTAATACATACATATCTAAGCAAGAACTTGGCCATTTATCATTTTAAAAGTAGGTTTAAAAATAAATCAACGGTGTTTTATAGGCTCTAAAAGTATATCACCTAAAATGTGTAAGCAACCCACATAGCCAACTTGAATGTAATACGTTATATAAGTTGCTTAATTAGTAATTTATTCGTAGGTAATAGTGTAGCGTAATTTTGTAAATTAGGTGGTAATGCCACTTTGTACACGCGAGTGACGCGGACGCGGGCTATGTGCCTGCACAGCGGGACGAAATCATCACGTGAACGTATTTATGAGATGAGCTAGTTTTTATACGTGTTTGACTGGACATAAAGCCAGCATTCGGGTTACTACTGAGAATTTCTTAACTCAGTTACGTTACTGTACTGCCGAAATTGGGAATCAAACACAGCATCCCGTGCCCCAAGTTCAGTAGAGCTTACAACTACTAAACCAAAAAGCAGTCCACCTTCAATGTCCTAGTTTAACCACTCTTCGTAAATGTCATTTCTCTTTCCATCAACTAATCAGTGATGTTTCAGTGATTATTTCAGCTAATATACAATTCGAATGTCTTCCATCTCTAAATAAACTAGTTACTTTCGCCTTTAATCTCGATAATTCAATGAATGACCGTCTTTTATCCTTTTAATCATCTTCCTTATTTCCCCCCCCCGCCCCACCCTTTCTTTTGTTTTCCCTTTTTACTGAGTATCGTCGACCTTGGGAGCTGATTGTCCGTGAAACATGGTCTCAACCCTCATTCTTTAAAAACTTCCACCAGACTAGGCACCCGATGAATTTCATACAAAATCTAGACCAAGGCTAAGTCTGGGTGTTGATGCAACATGGTCAATGAATCTAAATACTACATGCATAATATTACGGTCACTTTAATAAGCTTCGTTAGATAACATAATGCCAATTGAAGGTGACAAGTTACGCAGACTGAAAGTGTGACATTGTCGTGGTCATCAAAATATGTTAATAATATGATAAACAGACTAATAGGTATAAAGTAAGAAAATAATGTTCTCTTCAATTTCTTAATTTCCTTAAAAATCCTTTATAAATAAAATTAGAATAGAACTAATTTTTTTTTTGAGAAATGAGAGGAATTAATGAATAAAGCGATGTACGCTTTGCAAAGTCAGGAAGTAAAGTTGGACTTGTCAACGTCTTATTGTAGGTAGGTACTCCAAATCTGCACTAATACGGTTTTTATTTAAATGTCTGACACACACAACTTCCCTCTTTCCATCCGTTGCCCTGAATATTAAAAAAAGCGCTATTACTTTTAGTATCAAAAACTATCGTTAAAAGAAACTTAAAGATAATCAGTGACCAACTCGCTAGGTACTCGTTTATTGAGATCAATGTTCGAACAAAACAGATCAAAATCGGAACTACATAGTAGAAAATAATACACCTCGTACACTGGCCAGTGACAGTTAATAAAAAGCATACGAGTACAATGAATAAAAAATAATAGTTAGACATGTATTTTTGCGTTGTTAAAGTTATAATAAAACTAATTGTCTGTTGTAAATCAAATGTAATGTCGGTAATGTGTGTCGGAAACTTTCTACGGGCCTTTTAAATTCCGTATTTCGGGATTATCGCAGTAGGAAGCAAATGATCCAGATCGATCCGTTCGACACCGTGCAGTGAAAACATTGAATGTAATTAATATAATAATAGTTTGGGGGGGAGGTTATATAGTGAGCGCGAACGCTCGGTGGCCATTCGGCGCGCGTACCCTTCGCGCATGTGCATGCCTCGCGAGTGACATTAGTGACAGTTTAACCCTAAAATGGCGGCCAAATTTTACGTAAGTGTCAAAATTAAGTGCAGATCTGTGGTTTTAGAACGCACCCTCTGGATTTCGGATTCGCGCTCGAGTGATGCTGTGTTTTTTTAGTGGAACAAACGAGAATGTCTATCGTAAGGTGGTTCTAAGCCACATTTCTGCGTCCATTGTTTTGCATGTGAATAATTGATGTTGCAGTTTGATATTTGGTGAATTGTAAGAGTTACTTGTATCTGTTACTTGTGCATAGTTCATTTAGTTGGGAGTTCAGATTTTTTGCGGTTCTATTTGCTATTGTATAAAAAGCGTAACGAATTTTTGAATGCTTTTTCCTTTAACTCAAACGATTTTTTGTGTCACTTATTTAAATTAACTTTGAACGAATACTTAGATATATTTATTTTTAAACTTAACTCCTTCGGAATGTTAAATAATAAGCGTTTATGCAAATTAAACTTGTTTTTGGAAGAGGTTGGATTTAACTGTTTTTCGTGAAACTACCAGCTATTATTAATTAAACTGCGCGTAAATTTTAACGACAAAACATTTGTAGAGCATTTCAACGTTGAACCTATTTTACATTCAAGGACTCGAAATAAAATGAAAGTTAAACAAATGTGATGTATTCTAGAAATGTTAGGCAATGAGATTAATGCCTAGGTCTAGTCAGGCGCACTCAGAAAGGACAACTGGTTGTCCGGGTCGATAACCTTATTCTGTATATTTTATAGATCTAGTGATATTCACCGACCACTTTCGCGTTTGCAGGGTTTACGTGCTCAAAGGAAAGAATAATATAAAAAAAGAAAGATGTTTCGATTGAAATGCAAATTAATTACGTCAATAAAATATATTAAAAAATTGCATACATAATAAAAATAGCAATCAGTTTCGCGATGCATTTTATTAGTGAGTAATTTATTTAAATCAGATAGTAGTAGTGCTATTTATTATGCGCAATATTCATATAGATTAAGCAATATGTTTATATTAGTAATACAAAATGCTTCCTATGAAATCAAAACATTTTAATAATTGCAAAACTTAGTTTGACAATAGTGTATTTGTACAATAATATTTAGAAACAGTTTGCAAAGCCTAATTAAAAATAATAATAAGGAAATAAGTTCCAACTTACGATACATAAGTACCTACTTTTTCAACCTCGATAACAATCTAAATCACGAAGAACATCAACACATAACTCTAAAAATAAACACGAAACTGTTATCTATTAAAATTCTCGCGTTGTTAAAAAGAATTACCTAACAAATGTTAAAGCAATCGTTAGAGAAAACAACGAAAGTTAACTTGGATGTACGGAAAGTGAAACCTATCGCGGGAAGTGGACGACGACCGCTGCAGTACTTGCAGCTGATGTATGTTGTGTAGATACGATATTAGGTAGGAACTTCCTGTAATGGTAGCAGTTTTTGTAATAAATAAATAATTTATATTAACATGTAACGTCACATTAACTTTAAAGCATATTTTACCAGAGCTTAATTTCAAAGGAATTAAAACTGTAAAATATGTTTTACTAAAGTATGGATGAAAAAGTTGTAACTGAAGTCTCTAAAACTGAAGCTCACTTCACCTAAGTTTTCACCTTGAGATGTTTATAAAATACATCGGCTGAAACCGGGTTTGGTTTTAAATAATCTGAAGATCATTTACTTTTATTTATTAAATTATCTATCATAATAGAAGGCCAAAAGAAAATAGATTTTCATGAATTTATGAAGAACTACTCTGATTTTCATGAATGTGGAAATCCGTGGTTAAAAATATTGTGAACTATTCTTGTAAATAGTTCTCTTGACTTCATTTTTATTTTTTTAATCTTATAGCTAGACATGAACAATAATAGTTCTATGTTAATATAAACAACATATACAATTATAAATTTTCACAAATAAGATAAATTTTCAATCACAAAAGTCTTTACTTATGGTTAGGCCAAAACAATCTACACTTATTTCATTATGAAAGCTTCAGTAATATTTTCAAGGCCACAGGTCTATTAATATCGGCCACGCCTCTACAATAACTAATTAGTCTTTGATTTTTTGTATTAACCTATTCGCCTTACATCTAGACTAAGTCCGCCCATGCGCGTGGGCAATGCCTCAAGTGGTCGGCCATTGCAACACAACATGACATTATCATATTAATGGCTATCAGTTACCAGCTGTAGCGTGATTCATACGATTGATATATAGCCCGTCAGTCATGGGAGTTGGCTGGTATTATGTGAAGGAGTAGGTCTTATTAACAATTCACAACAGTTGAGAGAGGCAATTCTCGTAATTTTAAGAACGTTCACAGTTTCATCTCAGTCTCAATGTGTTAAAAATACCTGTAAAATCCCTACATTATTGATACAACTCAGCCTATCGCCGTCCACTGATGGACATAGGCCTCTCCCAGGCTGCGCCACAACATCCTGTCCTCTGCCTTCCACATCCAGTATGTCCCAGTCGCCTTCTTTAGCTCGTCCGCCGATCTAGCTGGGGGACGTCCCACACTACGCTTGCCGATACGCGGTCTCCACTCCAGGACTCGTCTATTCCACCGGCCATCGGTCCTTCGCCAAACATTATTGACAAGTTTTTGACATTGATGGTCGCTGAGATGAGTTTGCGACTAGAATTGAATTGGCCTTCAGGTTAATACTGACGATATTGGAGTCACGGTTGTGGTCTCAACTATGTGAACGTATATTGGAGGAAACTTTTTTTCTTATTCTGTTACGTGCCAAAGATGAAGCAGAGTTCTTTTCACCGGAGACCACTGAAACCCTAAAAAGCGGTGATATCCTCATTTTCAAGAAAAGGTAATGAAATTGAAAACACAACCGCTGTAAAATAAAGTAGAGCCTTAGATAGTTGAATACATACGCTAGTGTTAGCGATTTCTCACTGTACAAATTCATGTTGTCTAAACTAGTGACCTCATAAATATCCCAATGAATACCAATCAGCTGTTTTAATCTAATCCAGCTTGTCCCTTGCTGCCCCAGCGATGCCCTAAGCCGAGGTCTGTGCCCCACAGGGGGTGCTCTTAGCGCGTAGTCCTTTAGTTTGTAAGCTCTGGCTGGAGGCCTTAATTTATTGAGGCGCCTACAGGCAAGCTAGGCTAAGCAGCCGACCACCTTCTAGGTTGCCCTGGCTCAAGTCATAAAAAAAAAATCAACTGTCTTGTCAACGGTTGTCCCTCCACTCTTCCAGAGTCTATCCAGATGTAAAACTCCATCTTTTAAACTTTACACTTCAAAACTTCGGATCTGGAAACTAGCTAACTAATATTTTGTAGACACAATATAAACTAAAACAATTCTAATCTCCATGTACCACCTTCGTCGTAGGCTTATAGGTCAGGCGCGGGGCTAGAGGGGGAGAGGGGCGTACTGGCACGCTCTGGCGCAATCGTCCTAGTTCCCAGCCAGGACTCGGAAGTGTACTGGGTCATATTATACAATTTGTTCAGTTCAGATTAGTAATTTACAATTATCTAAATTGAAATGGTGTTGCTGTTTAAAACTACCGCTTAACACAAAATAAAAAAAAAAAAACGCCAAGGCTCATGGTCAATATGTGTAACATGAAAAAAAAAATGTATCGAATTTACTTCTGAAAACAACAATTTGGCGAGACACTTTGAAACATTTCTCTGTTACCTAGTGTTTACTAGCATAAAAAATAATAATCAGCAGTGCTATATTTCTATCCAAACATTCTTGGGACAAAAAGGTCCGACCTCTAGCTATTTTTTGTTTTAAAATTAAACTTTTTTCAGTCATTATCTTCTAAAGCTTACTTTAAATCATCACGAGCTTGATCCTTCAGTCTCGTGCCTGTTCACGTATTCTGTATAGTTAATTTTTAACACACAAATCTTCGTATATATCTGTGTCGATCTAGTTTCAAATCCTATAGATCTATTAGTATCGGTGCGCGCGCGCAATCGCAACCGGCCTCGTTCTCAGATAGGACGCGGAAGTATCGATGGGATCTGTGTCCTTGCGAAATGTAGATCAGATAGCGATGTAAACCTACATTCTATAGGTGTGATATATTTGCATAGGACTAGTTAAATGGCAAGGACATAATGAACAATTGCCGACCTGATTATTTTTTTAATGAGTGAAGTTGACTGCTTATGTCAAGTAAGATGGAGATAAAGTTGGATACAGATTACTTGACCAATTTCAAGGGAAGTAGAACCTACTACATAGCTAGTAAACTGCACTATCAGCTAATGTAGTCGCTATAATGCAAAACGCCAAGAGAACGGGAGTGATTGTCGAATGGAGTGTGGTCTTATGACTTACAATAATCGATATTATGGACTCCAAATAAAGTCTAGCAACGTTAAATGTCGTCTTCGTTTCGTTTCGATGGTATATCTACATTATCCATCATTCGTCCATCAATCAGATCGTCGCATCTGAGATATTCCAGCAGATGAGAAATAGTCTGTTCAGGAGCACTACAGTTACAATGTTTAACTGAGATGAAACAACGACCTAAGGAACGCCGTGAGAGTAAACTAGATGCGGAAGGCATTTATGACGCAATTTGGAAGAGCCCTATATCTAGCGAAAGATGGCGATAGACAGACCTGATGCATCTCGATTAGTATAATCAGCCTATAATGTGGTTCACTCCCTCTCACCGAGAGGCCTGTGGCACCACTGCGCAGTGCTGCGGGTTGGTGGATGTCACATGTGTTCGAATGTTTGGTTCTAGGACTTGCAGCTTTCCTCACGATGTTTTCCTTCACCGTTTTGAAAGCAGTAGTGATGAAATAATTTAGATAAAGTAAAGTGCCTGTGAGGGTTTGTAACTGCGGCTGTTACCATTGGGCCACCACAGATATTCATCTCTGTATCACAATTATTACTCCTTAATATTCAAAAACCTTCAGTCAACAGCATTAAACGGCAGTTAAACACACGCTCATATTTGACATTATTCTCGTGGGATCTGGGTCGCTCAGCATCGAATGTGGTGTAGCTAATAATTTGAGCTTTTTATCTTACGCGTGATTATCATAAGGAGGTTACTGCACAATGGGCTCGCTGTTACTGTCGATAGTAATCTTAGTTTCGTATCAGTTATCTGTTTGGTGTTACTATAGTTTTGTTACCAGAGTTTGTTGTGCTAAACGGTTATGTGTTGCTGCATCTATTGCTGTTATGTTTTCTATTAATAATCAGCGTATAATGTTCCCACTGCTGGGACAGAAGGCTCCTCTCTTCGAGAGGGGCTGTTATCTGCCACGCGGGTCTAGTGCGGGTTTGTAGATGTCACATGTCTTTGAATGTTTGGTTCTAGGACACGTCAGATTCCTCACGATGTTTTCCTTCTCTGTTTTGGGAGCAGTGGTGGTGAAATAATTTACAGAAACTAAAGCGCCTGACCGGGTTCGAAACTACTTCCTTCAACTCGTAAGTCGCGGCCGTCACGACTGGGCCACCACTGATGTTTCTTTTGATCTTTTCTATTGATTAAGTTTAACTAAATTGTTTAAATCCAGATGAATAACTGTCTCTTCTTCTGCATATATGTTTACATATTTTGCGTCTGCATCTTCATATTTTGACTTGACTTTCAATAATTCTGCTTCTTTATTTTCTTTTCTTGTTTTTGGGTCCTACATTATTTCTGGACGTTCCTTTCTTGTGAAATTACGAGTTACGAGGCTGCAGAAAATGCCCAACGATATTAAGATTGAATACACAAAGTGTAGCTACATGCGTTTTAGTTCAATAAAGTGAGCTTATAAAGTGCAAATCAATTATATTAACTTCGCCATCTCCACTTAGAACAAAATGTAGCAATAATGTGTAACTTTAAAGATCAGGATTGCTCACAAAAAGCGGTGGTAGGCTAGTTTAGTGCAGTATTTAGTACAAAAACTACGTTGACCAACTCTAGATTGATTCTCGCAATAAGGTTGTAACAAGCGTCTCACTTACTATATGTACTGGATAAGGCTCGAGTTTAAAAATTAAAAGTGGCAATTTTCACTTCAGTGCAGGTAAATACTGCCACATATGTATAGAAACAAGCAATTTGTCATCATTCTCTTCATCTGCTCTTATGCTAATTTAATTGCGTCGGCACAGCGTCTTCTTCTTCCACACTTCTCTATTAGTCGACATCCCAGTAGTCAACGAGTAGTCTTTTATCTTTTACACAGTCCATCCATCATTTCTTTGGTCTTTCCCTTCTCTTATAACCACCAACATTCGTACTCGAAACTGTACGAGTATCTGTGTCGCTCAATATAACCATGTTAAGTATGTCACATATTGTTTGTCTCAAACCTGTCGCATAACCGTTTAATTAATTGACTGTATTTGTGTCACTTTACAAGTCTGCTATTTGAGTAGTGTGTTGCATGTAAACAGTAAAACGATTAACTTTGGTTTTGTTACAGTTACCATATAAATCATGACCATCTTCAATCAACTTTCCCAAATGGCTTAAACTGTCATTCCACTGATGCCATCAACCGAGGACAAATTCTGCACCAAAAAAAGGCTTAATTATTCAAGAGTTAGAAACCTAACAAACATGTCATCAATTAACTATACCTAAAAAGACACAAATTAACACAGAATATATCAAGAGAGGTACTCGTTTTTAGAAGACATCTCAACGTACGTGGGAACGCTCTAGCAAGCGAAACTTTGACAAAAACACAATGCAGACGTCACGAACTGTGTACTGAGATACATGAACTGTATAGGTAACAGGTCATGGAAAGAAAGGACAACATTTTGAGAGAATTCGCTGACGAAAACACTCCAAATTTGTTCAAACAGCTAAATATATAATATATCTAGAAGGGCCTTAAACTTCAGGTCAATCGATCAGGTTAAGCTACGCTTGCCGCGGTTGGTCCGGGGATGGGTATGTAAAGATGGTCATCTTTACATACCAAGACCCCCCCGTGCCTCGGAAAGTATGTCAAGCTGGTGGCCCCGGCTGTCATACGTGGATCTTCGAAGCTTGCGTGGATCTTCTTGAAGCCCGAAAGTCTGACAACCAGTATTATGGAGGTGAACCAGTAACTGGGCATGCAGATAGGCAGTCGCTTCACATAAAATACTGGTACTTACCTGTTGCATCCAGTTAGACTCGAAGCCGACCTCAACATAGATGGGAAAAGGTTAGACAGATGATAGTAGAGACCGTAAGGATATTATGACCTGCAACTGGGATGTAAATGATAGTCTTCCAGAAGAACAAGATTTATTAGTAAGGAATTAGAGAACAAAAATTAAACGCACTTTTAAAACAAATGCAGTTCAGAACATACGTCAGAATCTTTTGCAGTACAACAAATACAAGTTATTCTATGCGTCAAGGTTCTTACTAATAACTAAACGAACTATGTTAATCCGTATCATCACGCTTCATTTAAAGATGTTGAGAGGCTAAATAGAAAAGACACGCATTTTAAACCTAAAGCATTCCTATGCAATATGGCTTTCAAAACACGATTTGTATATGAACAATGGACACAAAGACCCTTTAAAATGTTTACAGTAAATAGAAACTGAAAAAACCGTAAAGAAAATTACATGTAGAAAATATTGCAAAAGTGTAGCGAAAACGATGATATGAATACAAGTATACTTTGATACCTAAGTTTTGTCACCCCTCGCCAACCAGTTTCTCCTAGTCTGGTTTTCCATAATTACTTGTTTACATCGTTAGTTTTCAATGAGGAAAACATCATATAACTTCATAATCATCAGCCGACAGCAGTCTGCTACCCTGCGAAGATCGTCGCTCCACCTGCCTGAGGGCGTCCTCCCTTACGTTTTCCGATTCGCGGTCTCCACTCAAGAACACGTCTACCCCAACGATAACTGGTTCTAAGGCTAATATTGCCTATGATCTGTAGATACTTTATTACATTGTTCATTCAACAGTCTAATCTTTCTGGTCAATAAAAAAGGCAAAGACACAATCAAAATAATCGACTCGTAAAAAAAATCTCTCGATTCTGTTGAACGAGATGACCCTCAATTCGATAATCGTTTACGAAGGCATATATAAGATCTTTTATTGTATAATTAGATACAATATAATCGGGCGACTTATCTCCGTTGTGAAAGCCTGTAATATAATGGCTACACTTATATTGTTATTGGGCACAAGAAGGTATTATGTAAAATCGGAGAATATTTTGCAAACGAACCGACTGTAGTATGCGGTATGGGGCAATATGTACCTTATTTGTACCCATTTTGTCCCAAAACAAGGCTACATTTAAGGGGACACCTTTTAAGAATTAGACACGTTCTATCTTCATCCTTACAAATATTTTAAAATCTTGTTTATTTTTTTATATATACTTTATTGTACACCATAAAAATACATTAAAAAAAAAATATTAAACACTACAAAATATACCATGGGCGGCCTTATCGCTTTCTGCGATCTCTTCCAGGCAACCTTGGAATGGACAGTGATTTGCCTGGACATACTCGTATAAATCTTATGTTTTTCCGAGCAAGATTTTATGCATTTAACGATAAGATGATCAACTTTTGTTCCTAAAATTATCTTTTGTAACAAAAACTTTACCAACCCAATTATCTTTTAATAAAAGTAGCTCCTGGTCGTGTGAAATAATGCACTAAAATGTCCGTAAAACGTTCTAAACGAGGTAGTTAATACCAAAACATTGCATATCATGATTTACTTGAGCGCGATCTGCCTAAACTTTTGTGGAATTTTAATCAGTAAAGCATGTATTAATTTAAAATCATGACATTTACTGTGCGTAATGTCTTAAGTATGACAACATTATCTTAAAATTAAATAATTACATAAATAATATTGACTAATGAGATTATATCTTATAATTTTGTTCCCCAATCTAGCTTCAGGCAATTCGTGTACTAGCAGTATTAATCTGCCTCCAATTAAAATTTTATATCTGAATGTGGGGCAATTTGGCACCTGATGTCCCAAAGGTGTAATTTATAGATTGGCTCGATATATTACTGGCAACATTCTCTAGAGATGTATGTCAATTCATCATATTTTACTTACAACACTATTAATCAGTCGGTAAAGTGTAAAGTGTTACATTACTGACCCAATACTTTGTAATGATGTAGAATTAATTTGAGCATGTTTTTTATGAAATGTTTTATTGTTGTGATTGTGCTTTTAAACATATCTTTGATAGTGTTGTGTAGTTGAAAGGTTAGTCATTTATCTTGATAATCACTTGAAAGTATTTTAAATCGATTCTTGATGTCTTCAAATAAATCAAAGATTCTTTATTTAGTTAGAATTTAATGGTGTGAGAATAAGACAGACCGATATGTTTATCTGCTCAGTGCATGCTTAATGTTGGAAATGTGGAAGTTGGCGTTTACGCTTCTGTTCATAACTAAAAAGTTAGTCGTATCATCGTTTTTTGGCAGCACATCTTTCGTTTTTGGCTTATAACGAAGAGAAGTTGCTGATGGCTAAGCCTTTCGGTTTTTTTGATGCGTGTTTCGTAAGAGACAAATTACTAGTAACAATAATCAAAAGAATGAAACAAAAACATTATTTTGGCTAAAGAACAAGCCTCAACAACAATTAAAAATCAACTAAGACCTGAACAAAAAGTTGTGCCCAATAAAAACGCAGGCTTGTCTCCAAAACCTCTAGAACTGCACATTTAAAATTAAACCTGAAACGTTAAGTAAAACCCGCTGAGCATCAGTTTTCGTAACGGCGACATCTGCAAGGCTAGCTAGTGTATTTCCCACGACCCGGTTCGTTGCATGTATCACTTACTATATGTATATAGTGCTTCATTTGGCAATGTATTGGGACATCTCCTAACATGATCTGGATTTTATTTAAATTTTTAAATGACTGGTGTTTTTTGGCAATAAATTAAAATTAGTTTATTTTTAAATAAGTATTTAGCATAACGTAATAATTTCGAATTCAGGAAATAGGATTGTAACCATGACCTTTTCGATTGGCAATGCTTACAGTTTCAAATATTTCAGCTTAATCTTATAGCTTATAGCTTTCGTATTAATAAACCTAGCGATAACAAGTCCATAGATAGCCTTTTACACTTTACAAACATTCATCTAATCTATACAGCTGTAATTTATTCTCAAAATGACTTTAGAGAAACAGCAGTCAGATGTCTAGAACAAAATATTGACTATGTTCTCAATAAAAAAACATTTATATTGACTGTTTGTAGCACAGCTAATATAGCCATAGTCTTAGTTGAGACTCTCTTTCCCCAGTCAGCTCATCATCATCATCTGCTTGCCTTTTTCCAACTATGTTGGGAAGGCAGGTTATCAAATTTTCTGGCTTCTGACTAGCCGTAACTACTGTCAAAGATCTACAAAAGACAACCGGGACTAATGGTTCAACGTGCTTCTTTGAGGTACGGAGGGTTTTCGGTATGTAATAGACGATCATCCATCCATGGACCGATCTCGGCAAGCGTAGCTTAACCTGGTCGACCGAACCACCCGGCTGTTATTACTTAGCCACGGGGCAAGTCAGCCCATTAAATCAAAATCAAAAATCGTTTGTTCAAATTAAGCTGAAAATCATAGCATATAGATATAATAATCATAAATATCCAATATAAATAAACAACTAATCGTGATGTTCAACTGTTTAATTGCATCACGAGACAAAGGTCGCGAAGGTCACGTAACAAAAAGTTTCCGCCGTGACCCCGACTGCCCCCGAGTGACCCCGAGTGACCTCTCGTGACAAAAAAACACGAATCTCTTCCACGTTTTTGTTAATTACTCGTTAAGTGCCCGTTTGAACGATTAATAAACGGAAATCATGTTTAGTGTTATTCTTATTGATTGATGGAACTAATTTTGATAGCTTATAGGAGAAGATGGCCGGCTTTTTCTTTTAGCTAATTTTGTGTTGTTGCTCAAATCATTTGAGTTTTTAAATTACTTTTTTAGTCGTTCAATGCAGTATACAGGGTGGTACATCCACGCGCAAACTGTAACCATGAATTTAGCACATAATTTTAGACCTGCTAGCGTAGAAATTTTTCACCTGATATAACAATACACAAAAAAATAAAAATCAGCTGTTTCACAGAAAAGTGCAAAACCCACGCGTTCAAAATGTATGGAGCAGAAAATATTTGTTTTCATAACTAACGAAAAAGTTCAGAATCATGTGCTGAATCCAAGGTAACAAGGTTGTGCACCCTGTATGTTACCAGTCATGATTTTACTTCGTTCATAATTTTTATTTCTTCATCAGCGTATCATAGGCGTATCATAGCGTGTCATATCCACTGCTGGATATGGGCTTATCCACTAACTCGGCCACTCTCTTCTAGTTGATTCCTTTTGATTATTGCTGAGTATCATGTTGTTAACGTTAATCCATAGACTAACAGATTGATAAACGTCAATAAACGTAGTATATGAAACAATTTCCCCTAATTCATACAAGTGAAACCGATGAATATAACAGAAACTGCATTCAGATAATAAAAAGATAAAATAAACTTTCTCCAAGAAACGTTAACGTGTGTCGTTAGTAGTTAATGTTAGATTTAAACTGCAGTTAAACTTTGAGGTTAACTGTTATCGGGTCAATTGATTGTTGATTTCATGAACTCGTTTTGTTTTATTGTTTTTGATTGTACTATGTTAAGAAGAAAAAGTTGATTTGATATTCGGAGCTATACTGAAAGATCGCCTTTTTCACTTAGCACTTAAATAAAACCCAGCATTTCCAAAGGTTGTGCATTAGCTGATTGCAAGTGTGATAGTAACTCATGTTAGTTTACAAAAGGAGAGTCGGAAGAATTCGTTTCTCTCAAAAAGTCTTAACTCGAGAGTAGTCGAGAGGTGGTATGACTTAAGGAGGATTTCATCAATGATATAAGGCGAGTAGTGCATCTAAACCACGTTCAAGAGCTGCCAGTGTCATCACTGTTGTAGAATATTGACAGCAACAGCTCTTGACCGCAGCTTAGATGTGTTGATCGCGTTCAGTTTTATTGGTGAAATTGGCACTTGGTGAAACTGCTCCTGCCATAATAAAAATAAGCTTTTTAATACCTTGTTCAAATCAATCAGCAACAATGCGCTGATATAATTGTACAACAATGCCCGAAATATCATACAGATTTCAATGAAATGTGTCTGTCTGCACGTCAGTCGTGGCCGACGCAGAGGTCACTTGCTCATATTAGTTCATTCAGTCATTCACTGGCGCCTTGTTTACACTATCTCTTGTGAAACTTTGCTTCCTGACCTTCTGAGTTATAAATATTTATTGGTGATTATGTTTGTATTGCTTACCGGTTGAAAGATTAACAATGGGCTAAGTTGGTTATCCTTTTCTTTGGCAATAGTAAGAAACACTTAGCAATTGCTAAAGTAAGGATTAATGACAGCTGTTTCCACCGTCTTAGGGAAATCTGCAGCTTTAACGATCTGTAACCATTATCTGGTTGTGAAATCTTTTTTTAAAGCTAAGTTTCAAATTTTCCAGTATCTGGTCAATAGCTTTACCTAATTTTGATCGAGTCGGATCACAATAAGCAATCGAATTTACTTGATGATAGATTGGGTGATAACATAGAAACTTACAAATAATTGCAGTTATGGTCACAGTAGATAAAACTACACCATAGCGTAGTGCGGGACGCGCCCAGCTGGGGGGCTGACGGCCTGGAGAAGGTGGCAGGGACAGACTGGATGCGGGAGGCGGAGGACAGGGTGTTGTGGTGCAGTCTGGGAGAGGCCTATGTCCAGCAGTGGACTGCGATAGGCTGAGTTGATTGATTAACTACACTGGCGAACTATAAATGAGTTTCGATATCACAAAATCGTGCCAAACTATACCATTTCGTAGTAATATATTCACTGTCCTAAACACTGGAGATAAGTAAACGAGCTTTAATAAACACTAAACAATAGAAAACTCAACTTGAAAGTACAAATTAAAATCAGAAAGATACCCAAAACATAATTCACAGTTAAGTACCCACATAGTAACCGGTCAAGCTAAAAAAACCCCGTAACAAGTGTTACCAACAATTACATAAGTACAAATAGTTTCTAGAACGTTACAACATTCGCACATAAACATCACGTGGCTCTGCAGACAGAAGACAATATCCTCGCCTTCAGAAACAGCGCGTTTTTACGGCAAGGTTGATACGCAGATAATAGCTTTAATGCAATTGTGCATGCTACACAATGGCCGACGCTGTATGATCAAGTTTTACAATAATTGTGGACACTACAAGGTCGGTTTTGAAAGCTTCTGAAATATTAGTTTTGTGTAAATGTCAATAGATGGTTTTAGGGCTGACTGAGTTGATTTTTTTTTGGTAAGTGTTTGGTCGATTGATCTAATTGGTTTCACAGTTTACTTTCATTCTTAGGTTGTTTGTTTAAAGATTGTTCCTGACGCATCTTATTATCTTGGTTTAAACTATGTCTCTTTTATGAAAGCGACATACTTTTAGTAGAATAGTTATAATAAAATTCTACAAGTGAAATATAATCAAATAAAACAACAAAATTAGATGTCGAATGGCTGAGTGTTAGTAACTCTTAAATTAAATTAACTCTTAAATTAACTTTCGACGTACGCGTCGAAAGATGAAAGAGAAGACAAAATTGTACTATAAGTCCTTTCCAATTGTTGTTTTTTTTTTCTTATATCAGTGATTATAATTTAAAATACATCAAAACGTAGAATAATTATAGTCATACCAATAATCAAAATAGCGTAAACATACGGAAGTAAACGTTTTCGTTCAGCTTAGCGGCTGGGTAAAACTGGGCGACGCAAAATACAGGATGGTCACTTTCCGCGGCCAGTACTGAGCTGCATCTCGGAAAAAATTATTACAGCGGTTGTAAAGTGGCGTGGTTTGTCGCAGTTTGTGGTTAGTATCTTACTTATATTTGTAATATATAGATTGAGACTTGATATTGTCACTTCTACAATCATCGGGAGGCCAGATGTACGGTGATGCGCCTTCATGTACACGGCTTCTGAATTGAGAAGATGTTGAGAAGTTGTCAAACACTGCTTTAGCATTAATTAAATTCATTAAGGAGTTAGTGGTTAAACACGAGCTAATATAATTTAAGAAAAAGAACCCTTTGTTCTACTAATAAAAGATTAATGAAAAAAATAAACCTTTCACGATAACTGCCTCACTAAATCATACTCGTTACATCTTTTTTAATAATTACAGAATGTAATAATAAAAGATGTAGATAATTAATGCGCGGTAGGCTTTTTGGTGAGTCCGATTATCTAACGTGATCACCAATAATAATCGACACAATCGATTGTTGATCATTTGTATTTAATGTGGTTTAGAAAGTTTATTTAATGGACCGGAATGCCTATTTGATTTTGTTTTTATTATGTCATTGGGAAGGAGGCGTGAGTTTATGTGTGTACAACGTGTAACGTTAAATGCGCAAAACCTGAAAATAGTTTGATCAGAATAACGAGCAGAATTAATTGAACCACTTTTTAATATAGGTCACATTTTCCAAAAAATCTTCATTAAAAACGTTGCCGTGTCTATTTATTAATAGGTCAAGCAACCCACACAATGTCAGCGCGGCGCAGCGGCCCGGTGACGACTCCTCACTCGGTAAAGCGTCGTCGTAGACGCAAGAAACGATCAGAAGGGCCAGTAAAACTAAAACAGCACATAAAACCTTTACAATTTTTTTAAATGTCTTATTTTCTGAAATAGGTCAATTGAATTAAAAATCAGTTGGGGTGTCTGAGGTTTTGCGCATTTAACGTTACACGTTGTATATGTCGCAGCCAACTAACTTAATTAGCAGTCAGTCAGGCCCAAGCATCAGCCAGCCAGGTCACAAAATATTGTGTTCGACGCATCGGCTGAATATCATTCAGGCCGCTAGTTGAACGGCGCCGTTTAGTTAATAGGCTAGGCTGTTTATTTCAATGCGAATTAAGCTAGATGGCGGCGACATATATATAAAATAAAACATTTGGCATCATAAATAAAAGATGATAATTAACCTCACCACTAATCAAAAGTAGAATTTAGGCCCGGCTTGAAATTTATTTATTTTATTTATTCGGGACGACAAACAGTAGTATATATTACAATAAACTCAAGACTTATTTATTATTAATTGAACTCATTGCCAAAATATTTAAAGACAAGCGTTTGTTTTTGTAAAAAAAAAATTGAAATAAGTTATTTTGCTTTTAGTGCTGAATTTTCATTTTGAGAATACTAGCTTTTGTCGAAGCCGTACTTCACTTGGATGCTTAAGAAACTTCATATTTTTTTTACGGTTTTTTGGTTTCCATAGTCAACAGGGGACCCTTATAGTTTCGCCATGTCCGTCTGTCCGTCCGCAGCTTAGCTCAGAGACTTAGTACTAGAAAGATATCATTTGACGCGGATATACGTATTAATCACGCCGACAAAGTGGTAAAATAAAATCATGAATTATTTATTTTTTAGGATACCTACTGTGCACGTAATGTGGGGATGTTTTTTTCTCATCTACCCCATAGTGTGGTGTATCGTGTATTTTGTATTTTTTAAAGACCTCTCCAGTCTTTCAAAAATATTGCGGGCTTGTGAAAACAATTTTTTAACAGTTAACAATTAAAAGGAAAACTATCACAGCTAAGTAGGCTTTATAAGTTTACGAGTAATAGTCGACCAATTTACATTTTCAGTTACAATGTATGGGAGAAGAATGATTTCCAACTAATTGTAATTGAAAATCATGCTTTCCCATACATTGTAATTAAGTTTAAGTTAAGTTATTAAGTTAATTCTTGTTTTCTCATTAAGTTTGTTCTTAGTAAAAAATCATTTCAACTACGGACCCTCTCACTGTGCGTGGTCCGACACGCACTTGTTAACCCATCGACGTTCGATGTTAATTGTATTTTAGTCAAAATACTTATTTCACTTTTTTGAGCCAATCAAACAATAATTGTTGACATGACTCAGCTAGTATAGCAAGTCTGCAGCAAACGGGTCGAGGTCATGTCCGACTGATATCTACTGTTAACAGCCATTGTGTTGTTATCAGCGTGTCGCATCAGTGCGGTAGGTACGCCTACGCGTTTACAATGTTGTGTGAAGCTGTGTTGTGGTCGTGGTGTGACAACGGATAGTATTTTGCAAGTTGTACCGCGTTTAATTTTTTTTTTCTCTTCTTCTTTTCCATTTCCTTCATATAAGTATATATGGTCTTGATTTTGTTTTCCTATAGATTTTTTCACAAATGGTTGAACAATTTTGACACAAATGTATCGGTAAACCAAGTAACATAGATCGCTTACGTCCGAATGTATACAATAATTCTATAGGAATCCAATATCTGCGTGTTTATGATTGCCTACAGCCATGTACCCTTTACTTAAAGTTAATCATTGCCTTTCCAGTTAAGGAATCTAGATTCCTTAACTGGAAAGGCAATGATTTAAGTAGTTAATGAAAGTTTAAAATCCTCTAATAACATAAAAACACACATAAATAGAAATAAAAATTAATCATCTGCCTAGCCTTTTCCCAACTATGTTGGGGTCGGCTTCCAGTCTAACCGGATGCAGCTGAATACCAGTATTTTACATGGAGCGACTGCCTATCTGACCTCCACAACCCAGTTACTGGGTAATACGATACCCCTAGGTAAGACTGGTTGTCAGACTTTCGAGCTAATGACGACACGTAACGACTGTCAGAGATCTACGAATGACAGCCGGGACCAACGGCTTAACGTGCTTTCCGAGGCACGGAGGGGTCTCGGTATGTAAAGATGGTCACCCATCCACAGACCAACCGCGGCAAACTTAGCTTAACCTGATCGATCGACCTGTGTGGCTGTTATCATTTAGCCACGGGCCCCTCTAAAAATTAATAAATCATTTAAACTAGCTACGTTACACCTTTTTAGTCGATTTCGTTGATGTCTTTTGTTCGCGCGCGCGCCACCATCTTCATTGTTATGGAAAACATTTTTTTTATATTTAATGTTATTCAGTCAATCAATACTGGAATAATGTTAATGTTATAAATACGAATGACGTAATGAGAAACACACATTTCTGAATTTATCTGGTAGATATGCTCATATCCGACTACTGTTCAGGCTCGTACAAATTTGTAATGACTAATTATAGCAATATGGTTATTACGATCATAACGGAACCGATAAGTAATAACATTAAATAGAAAATAGTCCAAGTTGACGGCGCGGGCGCCATCGGTTACCTAAGTGTAAGCGATCGAGAAACGTTTCCTAGATCAATTATACTCACTTACAAACTATTTCAACTATCATACACTTTCTCTCGACAGTGGGTGATGCAATTAGGGATAGAAATAAAGTTATGAGATATATTTTCAGTCTATTTTCCTCGTTAATAGAAGCACCCAAGCTGAAAAAACAGCCAAGGTACACAAACGAAAACCGCGCTTTTGGTTTGCTTGTCATAAGTCACTCAAACTACCAAAAGAGTGTCAAATTTTGCCTGACCTTCACGATTGTTTTTCTCAGTAAATAATGCAAGTCATTTCCTACAAAGGATAACAGTTTAATTGTAAAAAACTGATAAAATGATTCGTTTTAAACAAAAAGTGTCCCGTTTAGAGTATAGTCCCAACCACATCCGCCTTAAGTTAAGCAATTAATAATTTGGCGCTAATTAAGAGGATTATTACAAAAATGCGCGCAGATGAATGATTTCCTCGTTGAAATTGAATGCTATTCGTTGGTTGGTATAAATAACAATTAATCAGTAAAGATAGTTCGTTTTCTCTTCTACAATTATAATAAGGCTGTATTTTTATTATTTAACTATTTACTATTAACTGTCCTTTTCTTAATGAAATAAAAAGAAAAAGACGCACTGAACTTAACTTAGTTTAGTCTGCGAACGAGGGAATCGGCACCGTTTCCTTTCATTCCTTAGTAAAACAAAGCCTATTACATAACTCTGACCACATGTTTGCACAAACCGGTCTCTACTAACTAAGGGCGACATGTAGAGCGGTGAGAGCAAAGCCTTAATATAGAGTTTATGTAGAGTAGGTTAAGAAATTCTGTGAGGTTCTAATGTAATGTAATGTTTACTTTCACTGAAACGGTTTTGTAATGTGAAGTAATGTTAAGGTTAAGTAAGGTTTGTGATTGTAGGCTTTTGGGGTGGTTTACTTAAGCGTAGTGCAAGGCCGGGTTTTGCAGTGCAGATATTTGTAAAGAGAGAATGGGTTTAGGTAGGCTTATATTGGGATTTCGTGAAGTAATGGATGGCAGAGTGACTAATTGTGGTGAATTACAACCGTTTACAGCTGCTTATTGGCCTTTCTCAAGAGATTTGAGCTTCCTGAATATGCGTAGGTATGTACAGACGCCAGCACATCAATCTACTACAATCCGTCAAATTTCTTTAATAGATTTTCAACTTTATCGCTAAAGCATAAGTTTCAAAGTTGATTGGGAAAATTTGACAGTTTCGGGTACCTTGATATGCTGGCGTCTGTACATCATTTTATCACCCATCAAACTTCTAGTGAATTGGACTTTCCATATGCATTGACATAATATGCATACGTCGAACTTAATTTATTTAAAAGATTCTATGGTCACTTCATTTGGTATTTTTTGGGATAACAATATTTAAGAAAATCAAAAAGATGCTACTATCCTCAAATCTATTCGGAATAATTTCGAAGTAGCCTTTCCAGACACACTTAAACAGACCGGGTGGCCTTTTACAAACCAAGGACAAACATTTCACAATCACAAACTTTCTTCTCCCTGATGTATAAAGTTGCACATTCTGCACAGTGGTCTATATAATGCCCTTAGGACCGGTTTATGCGCAAGCGCAGGACGGTCGCCAATTGGCAAACTGTTACATAAAGCCAACCATTGCGTTCTTTGTTATAACTTTGAAAGTATCTACGACTAAGTACTGTAATTTATTGTAGTTGGGTGAAGTTAATTGTCTGGCATCGGCCGATGGTTCAATTGGAGGCAACTGATGAGCAACTTCCTCGGAGATATAATTAAAAAGTCTCGTGTGATCAACATATCACTCGAAAGATGTTGACCTCCTTGGGCTTCAGACTTCAACTGCCTCAGACATGACCTTCCTTGCCGTAATGACACAGCTATACTGTTTGGAGGCACGAAAAGGTCTGATAGCTCTTTTACGAAGACAATATTGTCTACACACGAGCAGCATGCGTCGACGGCAAAGACAACTGCAGCCGTCAACGCGTGTCCACGGCTGCAGTTGCGGACGCGTGCCGCTCGTATGTACACTACTGCTACTACATATGTTCAAGACTTAAAAAAATATTTAATGTATAAAGATTGACGGGATGATCTAGTTTTCAATAGTTATGAATAGGGCATTATTATGTCAAACACTAATTTTAACGACCTTTCCGGACCGATGCTATAACATTTTAATGAACAGTAAATTAAACAACAAATTAATTAACACTCGTAATATTTATGTGATGTGATAATGTGTGCAAATGTTTGTGTTTTTGCAATCATGCGCATCGTCACGCTAGTTACGGAAAAGGAACGTGATTAATTAATCAGCTGGTTTACGCATTATTGCTTTACTATCACGTCAAGTTATTAGAGGGTAATCATTTTTATGGCACCGTTTATCGGCTGTTAACCTGAGGCAACTTAATACTCGTATAAACGTTATATTTATGATTGGATGACTAGTCGATTTGCACGAATTTACGCACCCGAAACGGGCGAATCGTCACTTATAAATAAATAATATTAATTTTTGTATAGGCGACTCGCAAGAAGTAAATTTATTTGTGGGTTGTCAAAAAAAAAAAAAACAAACATTGTATGCAATAAAATTAAGAAAAAAGTACACTTTTCACGATATTTAAATCTTTTCAATCAGTCACACAGCCATCTCATAAATGATATTTAAAATTGAGTAATGTTTTGCGATAAAACGAATTTATTTAATTACCGCTGCTTTAGAAAATCACACACACACGTTAATTGTGAAATTCAATTAGCTTCTGAGACCGAGAAATTATACACTAGCAGTCGGCAGCAATCATTATTTGTTTGACCTATTACCTATTGCAATGATATAATTGTAGCTAGACCTAAGATGTTGGGAGACAGACTTACTAAAGCTGGACTGAAAGTTTTCTGCTGGTCTTGGATGCAAGTTTCAAACCTGACGAGTAAAGTTAGTGCAGTGGTGGGCCAGTGGTAATGGCCGTGACTTACGAGGTGTGTGTCGGTCGTAGGTTCAAACCCATACGGGTGCTTTACTTTGTGTTAATTATTTATTTACCACTGCTCTCATACGGTGAAGGAAAATATCGTGAGGAAACCGGCATGTCCTAGAACCAAAAATTCGAATAAATGGGACATCTACCAACCTGCACTCGTATTACCCATATTTGTAAAATAAATGTCTATTCTATTCTATTAATGAATCATTACTTTAAAATCAAAAGTAATTTATTCAAATTCAGACAGTCCCCCGCGCGCCCGCCCTTCACCACTTCCTAGTTCTTTCGCTGAAGAAGAAATAGTCACTGACCTAGTTTTTAAATTTGGCTCTAAAATTGACTAAGTATTTAATTTTAATTTATATGGTGTACCTATTAAAAGATTGATTCTATTGGCCTAGAAGCTAAGTATGAATCACATCAGAGGAGCAATTGTCGTAATTTAAAGAACGTTCACAATCTGATCTCAGTCTCAATCTGTCAAAAATACCTCTAATTTCCCTACGTTTTTGACAAGTTTTTGACATTTATTGACGCTGAGACGAGATTGCGACTAGATTTTGAACGTTTTGAATTACAAGAATTGGCCTTCTGACCACAGTCTTACAGTTTCTCAACAGTACAGCACATGCTCCTTTGTTTACACCATCATTCAATAGTGAATGATACACACACACAATATACATTCACTTTTCATTCATACACCTACATTACGGTCAACTACTGACCCTTATCTCCACTACTTAAGGTCCAAATTCCCGTAAAATTTACCAAAGCAATGTGTTAACAATAATTTGATTAGCATACCTTCCTTACGAGGAATAAGCGTTAGTTTCTTAGTTTTCTATTGTTACTTGTTGCGAAGGAAATGTCAAATTTATTTTAGTAGTTATGCAAAATGTTGCGTTTTACAAAAGTGGTTGAACGTTAATTAGGAAATACCGGTCGTAGTAGGTGAATGTACTAAATATGTACATGTTAGTCATCCTGGTTTGCTTTCTGAGAAAGGCTGTAGAGAGTGGTGGAGAGATACGTGACACTAGATTCTGCGCACGACTCCGTCCACGTGGAACCGCCCATTGTGTCACCCTTTGCAAAATTTCTATATTTATGCCTGTAATTTATATGGTGTACATAATATACAGCGTGTAACGGAAGGGGCGTATCAACCCTGAAGGAGATGAATGTGCTCATGAAAATCAACAACTTTCCCCAAAGAAGGTCGAAATATGAAAAAAAAATTTGGCCCTCCCTTACAAAACTGACTACCAGCTGATTGATTTACTATGGGAGGGCCAAATTTTTTTTTCATATTTTGACCTATGTTCTTTGGGGAAAGTTGTTGAGTTTCATGAGCACATTCACCTCCTTCAGGGTTGATACCCCCTTTCCGTTACACGCTGTAGAGCATTCTATTCTATTCTTACAAAGTTTCCCTCTTTATAATATTAGTGTAGATAAAGTGTAGGTTTGGTTTTAATACTTTAGCAGCGCCTTGGCTCATGCCTAAAACTCTTTAGAACCCACTCGCCATAAAATACATGTGCATGGGATATTAAAATTACAACTTTGCCTTTAAGATCGACAAAATCAGGCAACATATACCTAATTAACACCTTTTGTCCCATCATGCTTGTAACTATGCCAATACAAAGTAAAAGCATTTCTCAATCAGAGAAGAGGCCACCATTCACTTGCCAGAACTAACCAATCCATTACAAACCCAAAACAAACATCCCACAATTCAAGATCAAACAAATAATGATAGCCTAGTTAATGTTAGTCATAAGTCTTATGTTATATCGTGTGCCAAGATCGCATGGGGCAACAGAAATCATCTGGTCACTGTAATGACAGGTTTCGTCATAATAGTATCGTGTCGTGACCTTCGAGCTAGCATCTGTTTCATATAGTTTCGGGTTCACTCGGAAATTATGATTATAGACTTACGGTAGACTGTGGTTGTAGGTTGTTAACTTATGGTTGAAGTGAGTTTTATATGATGTACGGGTACTATGTATGTTGTGTATGATGTTATGTGTGACGCGTATCGGCAAGCGTAGTGTGGGACGCCCTCCAGCTAGATGGACGGACGACCTAAAGAAGGTAGCTGGGGTAGACTGGGTGCGGAAGGCGGAGGATAGGGTGTTGTGGCGCAATTTGGGAGAGGCCTACGAGCATATCCAACAGTGGACTGCGATAGGCTGAGTTGATTGATTGATTAATCGGTATATTAATACGTATATGATGTTTAGTTATCCTGCTATTTATTTTAAGGCCTATTAAGCACAGACGAAAATGATAAAAATACATATTTTGTATGCTCTCAGTTTCTACTTTACAAGAGTAAAAGTTTTCTTTAATAAACTTATCGATATACTTACATATTTATAACTTTATGTGCAAAAACCAAAAAACTGTACAGCGGTGGACTTAATGTCTAAGACATTTTCTACCAGTCTACCTTAGAGTGATGCAGAGACAAAATATGGCAGGTGCAAAAATAAAAGTAATGTATAAAAAAAAATGTACAGATACGTTCAGGTATAAAAAAACAATTCAGTCTAATGAAAACAATTTTCTGCGCATTTTAATCTGAGTAGTGTATGGCTGAAACTTGTTATTTTAGAAGACGAAAATGATGTATATAACCTATCAGATGTGGTCCTCTGAAAAAAGGCTTTTCATAAAGCTTTCCCACCTCTTATATGAATACCTCTAATAATAATGTAATAATAATTAATATCTTTAATACCTCTTATATTTGTTTTAAGTGCACACTTAATACGTTTCCCAGAACTTAAAGCAAGTACAATTTTCTCATCAATTTCACTACGCATTAATCCAGACGACTCGAGGTCGAAATTGAGAAACAAAACCTCTATAATACACATACAAGTTACTGACGTAAGTTCAAAACAATAGGAACTTAAAAATTCGCAATTTCACACTTAATTTTTACCTCCATAATTAAAGTTTAGTAGGTACCTACGTTATTACAACAATGGTCAAGTATGAATTTCACAAAATAATGTCAACAATGTTTTGATTATTTCTCAACGCATTTTTATGATTTTTATGCTTATGCCTGTTCTGTTAGAGTATTCACACGCATTTGTTTTGTTTATTGCGTTATTGTGGTAGGATTTTTCTAACGCAAGTTATCGAAAAATGCGTTTGAGAAAACCGTTTTAGCGCTACTGCGGTGTTGTAGTAGAATAGGGGTTTCCCAGGAACGTTCGGAAAAATACTGCATCTTTTCGCCAGACACAGTTCTTTAGTCACCGTTTACGACAGCCACAGCAAATGATAAGGCTGTTTATTAATAATATAATCCGATATCAGGCGACATTCCGCATCGGTAAAGAGTAGCAAGGCATTCCGCATTCCTCGTGCGTAAACAGTTCCTACAATCTAGGTATATCTTATTTAATTATGAGTCAGCATATTTATAATATGGGAAGTATATAGTTCAGAGATAGACGTACTAGACGTACTGTAACACACTTATGACCAATTCAGATTATTGTCATCATTATTGAAAATGAAGATTAGTATTCACTCATCATTGTGTCTTTTATAGGACCCTTTCTGTGCATTTCATAAAGTTACATTTTTATTCAAAATGTTTTATTTAATAAAATCTTACATGGGCACTTATAAAACATCAGAAGCTAGGTGCACGGTTCCAAATGGCCGTTTCCTTTGAAGAGGAGCCTGCAAGAAACTCCACGTTTACTCTTTTAAAAATAATTGTTTATTTGGTTAAGAAAACGATAAAATTGTAGACTGAGAAGGATAAAGAAGATGCTACGCAGCTTCTTTCCATATAGACTTTAAAGACTTGCTAAATATAAGGTTAAGTCAGACTTAATGCAAGATCCCTTACATCTATCTGCACGTACGTTTGCCAGTAAATAGTAAGTAAACGCGCGAATCTACATGTAAATAGTACTGTGAACCTGTTTTCGAGTGTATCCATATAGAACAGTGCTACGAAAGGTCACAGCCGGTTTGCCTACATTACCTTTTACACGTTGCTCTTCTCAAAGTAACCGCCATTAATTCTGAGATTCTAATCAGTGAATGAGTAGGCTGAATAGCCTGTGAAGTATTAGGGTACCAGGGTAGACCAGCGGTTAAAAAGTTGTTCAACATTACAAGTTAACATAGCTTCACGCATGTATTTCATGAAGAAATAGGCAGAGCCAAGAAGTTCGCCACCTATCAACATAGCCTATCGCAGTCTACTTCTGGATAGAAGCCTCTCAAACTGCACCACTATTGTGGCGCCTTCCGCATCCAGTCTGTCCTAGCCCCCTTATAAATTGGGCTTTTACAGTCGCAGAGGTGAGCCTATTTCAATAAATGACTGATAATGTATTTATGAAAAAATCGGGGTTTAGTAATTTTGTCCCGGATCAGTAAATAAAATGGCTTTCACGACATGTTGTAAGTAGCTCTGCTTTTCCGGATTAACCAATTTAAACCGTTCCTTATACACTATTGAATAAGTTTCAAACTACCGGATGTTACAAATACTTTACCTAAAAATTAACCTGCCATGGCCTATTGGTATACAGGATTCCATTAAAATAGATGGACAAATTTTAACACAGCGCTCAGTACGTCTAACCAAAGATATCCAAGCATAAAAAAAACACTTATTAAAGTGATTTTATAATGCGTTTTTCTTATATTTTTTTACCACTGTCCTTATTTTGGTGGTCTGACTTATTTATAAAAGTTTGTCCATCTATTTTAATGGACCTTATATACTCGTAGTACAAAAGAATCTCATACAAACTGATACGTTTTACTGATGTAAATCCACGCGTAATAAATGTTATCAGCTTTATTTACTCAGCAGGCCTTGTGTTTTATACCTATGTTAACCTATGCTTTAACTTTTAAATGAAGTAATCTGTAATGTCAATGGCCGGAAATGGGCCTATTAAGAGCGAGGGCTGCTTATCCGACGATCGTAGGTTCGAGTCTTGTGCGTTGAACTTTGAGAACACAATACGTGAAGCGCAGTTAATTATGTTTTATGAGGCTTAATTTGTAATTACTTATAAGTATTTTTTTCAGTTAAGAGACAATTGACCTTCTTTATAATTTTAATAAGGTCTGAAATCGCCAATCAGTCTGTACATAGTAACCAAGCCTTGCCTTGCAGTTTTACTGTTTCAGGCTGATATTATTTACATTAAATTATTAAAATGCTTGTAAAATATATAATAACGTTGTACTAATCATTTTTCTTTTATCTTTTCAGGTAAGTACACCAACCAGAAGGAAAAATACTTCAATGCCTTTTAAGGAGACAAACATGCAGAAACTACGTACCGTGAGCCTTCATTTGTCTTTTCCTAACATTGCAAGCGATACGCACGTTCTACTCAACACAATTGCAGCTCGAACAGAGAATGTTACAGTACTTAGGTATAGGTTACTATCTAAAAGTAGGTATATAAAGGTATATTGTCCTGTATGTCTCGAAAAAGGAGTCAACTATGGTTTAGCTTAAGTTAATGCTGAATTGATAATACAAGTAAGTATAGGTCAGATCATGTACCAAACGGCTTGACAACTGTTCAATTGTATGCTGTCATTCATTTAATTTCTCTAATTATCAGTTTAAACTCACCATCTTTTTGATTGTGCTACTAAAATGAACACTACACCGTGGGAACTAAACGATATACCTAGATCTTTCAATAAATAAAACAGCGCAGAAAGTGAATTCTTCTTAAAAGGTTCAAATATTTATATGCAAATATTAATATCATCATCTGCCTAGCCTTTTCCCAACTATGTTGGGGTCGGCTTCCAGTCTAACCGGATGCAGCTGAATACCAGTACCTATATTACACGGAGCGACTGCCTATCTGACCTCCACAACCCAGTTACTGGGTAATACGATACCCCTTGGTAAGACTGGTTGTCAGACATTCGGGCTACTACGATCCTGACGACCTGTAACGACTGTCAAAGATACACGAATGACAGCTGAGACCCACGGCTTGAGGGTGCGTTTCCACAGAAGCGGAGCTGGGCGAAGCGGAGCAGAGACGCGCAAGAATCGACTAATCGCAATGGTTGAAATCCTCATCGCGTCACTCGTCTCGTCTGTGATTGGACGATTCCTACACGTCTCCGCTCCGCTCCGCGCAGCTCCGCTTCTGTGGAAACGCACCCTAACGTGCTTTCCGAGTCACGGAGGGGTCTCGGTATTTGAAGATGGTCACCCATCCACGGACCAACCGCGGCAAGCATAGCTAAGCTATACTTGACCTGATCTATCGATCCGTAATTGATTATGGATCTATTGGTTCATTATTGAGTGACAGATTCAATATTAACCCCTAGCTTTGAGCGGGTGTCTTTTTCATTGACAAACCAATGTCAACTAACCATTAACCCCATAAGACCTACCTATGACACGGTACCTACAATGTGTAGCGCCACCGCCGCCACCGCCGCCGCCGCGCCGCACCGTAGCGGACACGGTCCGACCTTGCCGGAATCCTTTCTAATGCCATTCCTGCGCCCGCGCCGCACAACTGTTGGTTGTTAACCTGTTATTTGTTTAGGGTAATGTTTCGTTGGGTTTATGGTTGCCGTGAAATATGTAACACGTGGTAAATTACATGTTATCTTAGGCGATCTACTAAGCAATTTAGCGAAGTATTGTTTGGCAATGGCCTCAGAACTTTTAGACTCATAACGTTTTCGCTTATAGCTGTAAACGAAAACGTACTGAGTTTAAAAGATGATACTAAACACGAAAACATTTTATATTTTTTATTCAAAAGATATTAATATTAACTTTTAGATTATTGGAACTTTTAAGCATTTTCTGTTTTTAATGACAATAATCCTTTGCATTAATTGATAAAAGTTACCGCTGGGTAAATACAAACTTCAATAAAGAAAACCACATCACTTAATACATTAATTTCTGACGAAACCGGCGGGGTTCACACACTATCAGTAGCAATGGCTTACATTTTGACAGTTCAACTACATTCATTGTTTGTTATTTACATTGTTGAGCAGACGAATTTTTCGAACATTATGAAGCAATGGATTAGAAATATCCTAGTGCGTTACGCCATTAAGGTGCTGGCCCACGTAAGAAATTAGTTAAACATATTATCAAAACAATAACCAAGACTTAAGCTTGATCCTAAGCAGCTGATACGTCCTTAGTTCCATGCATAAATCATATTAATCTTATCACAGACTACAGAGGTTTAATTGATCGTCGGCGAAAACGAATACCACGACCTTACTGCAGTTGACATTTCGCTTCCATTTCGACACAGATATTTGATCTAAATGTCGGTTCCATTTAGTTAAATCAATAAAGATTGAGGTCGGTATTATAATTTGTTAATTACCTAACCGTGATTTAGTGATAGGGATCAATTGGGTTCAGGGTGCTGTTTTATGACGTAGAACCGTCTCGCTGCGATTCAAGGACTTATTAGAATGATTTATAGTTAGACACGTCTGTTTAATACAATATTGTAGATCTAAGATTTTAAGACGATCTTTAGCTAAGCTGACATTTTTTTTAAATCTTTAAAGGTCCTTAATAGCACGCAAAACACTGTAAATAACTTCTAGGAAGAAATAAGAAACTGTTAATAGCCTAAAAATAATCATTTACTTTGTGGTCGTGATCATCATTATAATTTTCCTGCCTCTGTCCCAATTTTTTTAGGGTCGACGCAACATGTCTTTTTCTTCCACACCTCTCTGTCTCGGTAGTCATCCCCTTCCTAACCATATCATCCTTCACACAGTCCATCCATCATTTCTTTGGTCTTCCCCTACTCTTATAGCCACCGAAATTCATACTCAAAACTTTCCTCACGACATTTGTTTTGATTTGTCTGGCTATAGACAGCCATTTTATTTGAAAATCTATTAATCTATTAACTACCTTTCTTCTGCTTTATATGTATATACACAGCCTAATCTCTCACTTCTAGCGATAGGCTTTTACAACAGATAGGTAATTGGCCCCTCTATCTTCTAATTCCACCTTAACCATATTGATATAATCATTACCATTTTACTCCCCCCATCAACACACAGTACACAACGTTTATCCCACACACATTCGTCACGGCCCATTTACACGTGTCGTGACGGTTACGCAGCGACACCATGACGTATCGTGACAACACGTTGCTACACGGATGTGTGTCTGTCTGTCCGCTTTGCGCCGTGACTTGACAGCACGCGACGATGGTAATGTGGCTTGTTTGTACAAGAGATGTGGATGAAGAGTCGTTTTATTATGTGTTTAGTGTGCAAACATGTTGCTTTTGCTGTGATTAGGTACATGACATATAAGATAGGGGTGCTGCAATATGCGATCTTCCTTTGGGTACAATATTGTATCATTCCAAATGAGGATAAAGTCTATAAAATTAAAAAAGGCTGCAATTAAGTTAGGGCACAGAATACATAATATATTTCTGTACTATGTACAGAAGGGACACTCCCTTCCCCGCGCTCATATAAGATACCGCACTTCAAGCACCATAGTCCGCACTTCGAGGTATTCGTCGCCGACTCTAGCAAGGGCGCTCGTAATCGAAAGAAGCGCAGCGCTGCTGTACTGCTGACACGAACAATTTTGCGATTTAAAAGTTTTATTTGAGTTTTAATCACGATGGTTGGATATTGTACTTTATTTGGATGTCTATCTTCATCGAGCAATATCAGCATCGAGCAATTAATCAATATTTAGTTAGGTCCCTTATTTTGTCATTATTGATTGAATAAATAAACCTCGTTTACATAATAACTATTAAAATATTATTTTTATTTAATTACGAACCCGACTAAGTATATAAATAAATATTTTAATTACTATTGGGGAAATGTCTGCATTTGATAGATGATGACATTACACACGTTTTAAAAATTTGATATAACGAGTAGTTAATGAGAGACAGGGTAATATTGAATTTTGTATACAAAAAAAAATTGCAATTTTCTATAATTTATTGTATTATGAATGTTAGTTTTATAATTTTAATGATTGCAAACACAATGTGAATTGCTCCTGAATAAATTGAATTGAATAATTGAACGCCACTCGTAGAAGGACACTTCATAATAATGCACACTTTCGGGCAGCGCCGTCGTCGCGTCGTTCGGTTCGCCCGACGACAATAGCTACACTTTCCGCGACATTTTTTACGCTACGCACGACATCCAACTAGTTACAACCCTAATAGAGATCACGCACAAAGAACAATGCCCATTTTCGGCCCACGCGTGAACAGCATAATAAAATTTAATTAAGTCATGTAATCAATTATATTTAAAACAATATATTTCTTAACAATTGTTAAAAGTACTCTAATAATCGTTATTATTTATTTGAATATCTAATAAATTGTTATTTCTTATTTTTATTTATTGTAAGATTAAGAGTAATCTTACAATAAATAAAAGTAGAGACTTTTTACTGATAGTTTCGGTGATACTAGTAACATGGCGGACTTTTCTTTAGATTTTTTTATTTTAGTAGACATTTATCTAACTAATACAAATAATATTAGTGTAATATTTAACTGTCCATTTCTGGGCCTAACGATGTATGACAGATGGGCATTGTTCTTTGCACGTGTAAAAACGTCATTTGGTTATGTTTAGTAAAAGGTAATTATTTCGCAGCATTTAAGCGTTGTATGAAGTGTCCGAGGTGTGGTTAGGGATCGTTTCGCTAAAAGTACTACATTTACGTTACCTACTAGAAGTTAGAAATCAAAATATATTATTTCATATAAACCTACATGGGCACTTATGAAACGTCAGAAGCTAGGTGCACGGATCCAATTAGTCGTATTCCTATGGAGAAGAGCCGGTAAGAAACTCCACGGTTACTCCTTTAAAAATAATTGATTTTACAATGTTTTCAAATTACAGTATAGTAGTTATTTTATAAACACATAGCATTACTGGCCGTTGAGGATAGTGGAACCATAAACTAAAAATGTATGAGTTAAAAAAACTCACTGAATTTTGTCTGGTCATCATTTCAGAAAAACGCGCAAATCATTTCCACTTTCACCCAATTTTTCATATCATTCTATCTTGCGGTTACCCACGCATGAATTTTGTAATTATTATTATTTTTTAACAACAAGTTATTGTGTTTTTTTTACGTAACATAGATTATATTATAGATTAAAAATCTTATAATCAAAGCGTGCATGGAGAAAGTTTTAATGGTTATCGCCATAATTATGAATTGGAGGGAAACCCATTATTTTCTATGTGAAGAATGACGAGGAAAGGCTGAATACAGTAATTATTTATTACCTTAACTGCCTATTACCATTTTTAATAGTAAAGGAAGTCTGCAGGAAAAAAAAAACACATCTGCGAACGATCCGACGGCTTAGTCGATGATTTCTATTGCAATGTTTAATTTGATAAGACCAGAAAAAATGTTATTCTGTTTTTCTCAGTAGCAGTCCAGAGTTTGGATTTATGCCCTTACACATCACCAGCACACCACACCCACAGAGGTCAGCTTGTTCCTAAATATCAGCATTATGGCATTCCCCACCCGCGCTCCTGTGCTAGCCAAATCTTGTAACTGAACTTAAAATAAACGGCCTAAACTACGTGGGAGGTCGTGCCACGAAGTATTTAACGATTAATGAATTAATAATAAATCATGAGGATGCTACAAATACGAATCGCCCACTATCAATCAGTGTAACGATCGTGCCGGTGACCACTTTCGCTAGATCTTGACCCCGTGCGACTCGGAACTGGTTCTCACGCGCGTGTCATGTGCAGCTGGGCATTAAACTTTGTGGGAATAGGGGAATGGATGGAGTCGTGATGGTTACAACGTTTTGTGGTAATAATATTTAGAATATACAACAAATATGAAAGACTTAATTCCTAAATCTTTGTAGATAGAAACAGTTCTGTGAATGATTGAGTGGCTGACTGACAAAAAAACCTACAGTCTTGAAGAAAGAAACTTAAAAAGATAAAATTAATATAATTACATAGGATTATGTTTAGTTAATCGGTCAAACAAGGTGAACGGAGAAAGGATTTTAGAAATTCAACCAGCGGCGGACAGTTTAAAATATCTTTGCGAACGAAATTGCGGTCCAACCATTTATATCTAATTACAATCTAATAAAACACTTCACATAAACCACGGCACCTTGAACTCACATAATTGACATGTAAATTAATAGAAACGTAGGTAATTATAAACAAACTATCACGAAAAATCATGACATTAACAGACAGGCTCCGGGTAACCCTAGCAAGGGCAGGCCGTTCACATCAGCCATGCAATTAATAAAAAAAGTGACGTTAATTACAAGATGGCGGCGGGAACTGTCAAGGTCAGCTGTCAAGTGAAAGTTTTGGCGGGAAGTAGAATGGGGCGAGATTATCCGAATTGATATTGTTCTACTGATTGATTTGGTTAAAGGTCGAGGTTCCTGCTCAGGCGATAATGCGTTTAGATTAACTAGAGTAGTTTGGTGGGTTTTTTTTTGCATGATTGGTCGTAGGAAGTTATTAGCTTGTAACTAATAATTTATACATCCTGTAAACTTTTTATTGTTAGTATTCAATTGAGTTGCACTTTAACGCGAGGTTTAACTGAATTAGACCTGAAAAGTTCCTGAAAATTTTTAGAGATTGTTTAGTTAGACCTTTAAACTTGCATCTAAAAACATTTACTTTTTATTTCTTTTGCTTTTCTATTGCTATTTATATGATTTTTACATGTTATTTGATCAGGAACTCATTTAAGCACGGTCTCGTGGTTAAATTATGAGCTTGTTACTTCTTTTGTAAGTAGATAAGTACAAGTACTTAAGTTTCTAGGAAAATACCTCTATTTTATAAACCACAAGGTGATGATAGAGCAGTAGCCTCGCTGACCAGTCAAAAGTCAACATTGATTTATGTTGCAAGCTACGAATGTATGAAGACAATCATTTTTGCTATTGGCTACCCTTGAATCTGTTGTTTTGATGGATGGGCTGAATCTTGTTAACAAATAAATGAGTTCTGTATGCCTGGACTGGACAAGTTTTTTGTTAAAAATATAAATGGGATCTTGGTAAAATGATTACGTAGCTGCAGGAATCCAATGGCTACTTTAAAAGATAAAAGCAATTTGTTCTTAATGAGATGAGCCTTCTTCTGGTAAAATTAAAATTGGTCGAAATGGTGATTGCATTGCAATATTACATTGTTCTAGAGTTTATTCTGATCCTATTTGCCATCTATTGCAAAAACCATTATCAAATTAAAGTTAAGTTTCTCAATGTTGCACATATCATGCATTGCATTGATGAAAATAAAAAGAACCCTATAATTTTCCACACGTCCCGCTAAAGAATCGAATAAATAAAAAATAAAAAAAACGGACCAATGTATCTATTCTAAGTGCAAGCGTTAGCGATTTTTCAATAGTGCGTGAACGTTGCGACACGTTGTTTCGTAACGTTATTATTCAATGTTTTTGCTGACCGTACTGAACGGTTCACACATACTTATCAAGGATTTTCGTTATAAATATTTATTTGTTTTTCGATTAATTGGTTGTTATCGATTGGAAACAATCGGAAATTGGTGCGACTGTATGTTATGCATATGAGTGCATGTTTGATTTGAAACGCCCATTGTCCTTGTTGCTTGAATTGAGCTTACATGAAGTACCCGCTATTTAACAAATCTTTAAAAGCTCCTGCAGACAGGCGCGACGCGACCCTAGTGGTACATTTTCTATGAAAACTTTATGGAAATTGTTCTACCAGAATCGCGTCGCACAGTCGCGACGCGCCTGACTACGCAAGCCTTAAATACGAGTAGTCAATTGGCTGAATTACATTCTTTCTCTTGGGGATGGAAATTATTATACATCGCGTGTCATTTTATTAAGATTCTAGGAAGTCACACATAAAAAATATTGGTATCTCTTTAGCTGCATCTCGTTTGACTGCAAAGCAACCCTTGCACAGTAAGCGAACGTTGGGCAGATGATGAGGATGCTGTGGTGATATTTTATTTATTTATCTATCAACTAGCTTCTGCTCGCAACTTCATCCACGTGAAATTTCACCCTCTGGGTATAATAGGTAACTGAATCGATTACAATATTTTTTACACCTCGTTATTTTGTGCTCCAAAAATATTTAAAAAAGGTTACAAGTTGGACACAGGCCACGGCCGGTCAGGCAGTGGGGCGTGGTAAGTGGTAACCATCTTTTTGTACGGACAAGCAGGTAACATAATAGGCTTATAACTTTTTGATTTTTCATGATACAGTTTTGAAATTTTGTACATAGGTTCTTTACTTAAAAATACTAGACACGTGTTTCGGGCTTCGTATATACCAAAACTAATGTTGTATACTCGTATCTACCAATGTTACTTTTTTAAAAAGAGTATGTAAGGATCTTAGCAGGTAGCGTTCTGAAGGTTTCTGCTTACCCCCATGGGAAGAAAACTTGAGTTTATGTATGTGGGTGTATAAGTTACTTCTTTGTTTATATTAGCGAAAAAAACTTATTTTTTTGCTGCTCGCAAAATTCTTGGCATTATAAAATAATAATGGTGTCTATAAATCATTGCTATCATACAAGGAAGCCCATATATCATACAAAACTCATGTATTTTTTTAGATACGTATCTAATAGTGGCTTAGTTGTTAGTATTGTATGTAAATGTTACCGTGGTTACAAGCATATGTTTGTATTCGTTTTTGAAGATTATGAAATCATTCTACATTTTTCTAAAGTGATGTGATGAGGCTTCTAGCTTAAACATATACAGCGTGTAACGGAAGGGGGGTATCAACCCTGAAGGAGGTGAATGTGCTCATGAAACTCAACAACTTTCCCCAAAGAACATAGGTCGAAATATGAAAAAAAAATTTGGCCCTTCCATAGTAAATCAATCAGCTGGTAGTCAGTTTTGTAAGGGAGGGCCAAATTTTTTTTTCATATTTCGCCCTATGTTCTTTGGGGAAAGTTGTTGAGTTTCATGAGCACATTCACCTCCTTCAGGGTTGATACCCCCCTTCCGTTACACGCTGTATATAGCTTTTTACCTTTTTATCCTAGATAATTATGTACTAATCGTTAAGTACTAGCTTAAAATGAATTGATTGACTTTTTGAAAATTATAGTTAAAAGTACCTAAACTTTCATTGTATGCGAGTGTAGGGAACTTGATTAATCTATGTAGTCCACGATCTATTTTGTGGTAGGTACAAAATCGTGATGAATATAATAAAGACATTTCTATTTATTTTGAGTTCAATTTCAATAACTAAATCAAAATAATACCTGAGTGGTTCATAATAGTTATTACAAAATGATACATACTCAATTATCCATCTTAGATAAAATGCATTCCTATAGATCTGTTAATGTAAATAATTCGATTCAATTAAATAAATCAACTACTTTATCTATAGTTTTATTCATACGTAGACAGCATTCAAATAAAACTGTTGATTATATTAAATTAATGACAGCTGTAAAACGTTCTAACTAAACCAGACATGACAGCCAACCAACTCGATATTATTGTAATAAACTAATTTCACAATATCGATTCTTAAACCGATTATCGAAAATCGATTCCGTCTTAGAATACAATTATAGTTACGATAGCGGCTTGTGAAATACACGCTCATTCATTAATAACAATTTCTTCAATTGTAGGATGTTGTAAACAGATGAGGTTTTGAAAGAAAACATTGAAACAATGTAAAGATGACCCCGCAGCTGTGTTACAATGAGACCACTTTGATTGATATGTTTGGGTGGACCTTTATTTTGTCTATCTCATTGAGACTTTTGATCTCTATAGTCCCTCGTTCTCCACACATAGTAGATGTTAGTTATTAGTGGTAAAGACTTCGTAAAAGTCTAGCTTTTTCCCAACTTTGTTGGGGTCGACTTCCAGTCTAATCGGATGCAGCTGAATACCAGTATTTTACATGGAGCGACTGCCTACCTGACCTCCATAACCAAGTTACCAGATAGGTAATATAATACTTCCTGGTAAGACTGGTTGTCAGACTTTCGGGCTCCTGACTACCGGTAACGACTGTCAAAGATCCACGAATGACAACTGGGATCAACGGCTTAACGTGCTTTCGGTATAGTCGGTATGACAAAAAAAAAAAGATAAAAAAAAAAGAAAAAAAAAATATGGTCACCTATCCACAAATATTGGTCATAGTTGGTTTAATGCAGATTAGAGATGCTGATCTAGAGAAATTGCAACTGTACTTACACATTTCTCACGGGTATCTAATCTTTAATCAATCCTCAAGATCTTTATTTCATAGTCTTTATCTGCTTTTATCCATATTAAACAGCCGTTAAATAATCAATCCCAATCAATGTCGAGATGTGGTCCATTTGTCCATCGTCCTCCATCGTCCATCGGCCATCGGTCAGTGAAACCGTTTGCTTTCTAAGTCGCGGTACGCATGCGCGATGCGAGCGACTCCTGCGCCGGAAGTATAGTGAAAGCGACAGTGATCTAGCTTATTGACTTGTCATGTTTTAGAATAGGACAGTGCAGTGGTTGAAGTGGATTGGGATTTAATTATCAGATTTCAAAAGTACTCGTAAATATTTAATTTTATTTCCATGAGCCACAATTTTTTTCAATAACGTTTTAAAACATCATCGCCAACGCAGACTCGTGTCATTATTTTACATGGTTCAAAGGAATTATCTCTATGTTTCGAAGTGGTCCGACTAGAATCAGAGTCAAACAATGAAATGTATCCGAAGTTTGTTGATATCCTGAGCACTAGTACCTACTCAGCGGTTCTCCTCCACGTTTATTATGCGCACAGCCAAAGTGTAGAACTCTCTGCCCGCGTCCACATTTAACCCATCTAAGCAAGTCTTCAAAGCAAGAGTGGCACTTTCTGGGCATAGATCGTAGAGCTCATCCGTCGCTTTCCATCAGGCATGACCGAGGTTAAGAGCAGGACCATTCAGCAATAAAAAAAAAAAAAAAAAAATATACTTGCAACAGTCCCAACTAAGCAATAAAACATTGTCATTTCCGGACTAAGACCGTATATAATATTTCCGTTTCAGAAAAATCTACATTAACCATAAACAACATTCCTTTACCAAATTAATATTCTAACTACCCACATTACAGAGCATTACGTACATAAGAGTCTATTTAATACCCGTACAACGGCCACCAGTCGATTATGTGGCATGTCATACATAACCAATGAGTTACGGCCATTATGCGCAGGCGCTTGACATGCTTGGTGGTCATCTGGTGCGCTCAAACTAGATTAGTGAACAAGTGGTTTGGAATAATGGTGATGTGGTTATCGCGTGGGGCAGTTGGGCTGTTATATCTTCGAATCCAATTAAGTTTGATGCGAATTAGCGCAAATTGATTATATAAATCATAGCCACGTCTGTGCTTAGAGATAGGTAAATTTAAAGATGTCTGGAGTTACCCTTTGCAAGTCTTTTGAAAGGAATTTATTTAGGATCATTCTGGGAAAAAGGGAAGCCAGTGTTTTCTTGACTCTTGAGATTCTCCTGCAGCCATGTGTGCTAATCGCGTTAATACAATGCAAGTTTAGGTAGCAAAGTTAATACCCACTTCTCAGGATGTTAACACTTATATCCTGAAAGTTATATGTTGATCAAAGCAAATCCAACTTTTCCTACAATAGTTTATTGTGGTGATCATTAAGACCGATACGATACTAAAATATGGTTTAGTGGTCACCACGCTTCATTGCGATATAATCTATCACAGCAAAAAATACTTCACACGATCAAATTCGACCTACACTAATCGCTACCTACTTTACCTTAAATGGTGTAATTTCTACAATCGTGCACACTTACTGTCAATGAATCAAACGAAGTAATTCGTGCCCGTAATAGCCTGATCGTGTGTAGCCAGCATTGGTCTGACTTGTCAGAACTGAGGTAAGTGGGCTGAACGATTTCCGATTGCAATTAGACAATATTGTCCGTCGCTAATCAGGGGTTGTAAGACAGTTTGTGAATGTTTGTTTGAGCGTTTTTGTTTTACAGTGGCCGTGGCTAGGACAGCCGTTCTCTTTTGTTGTCCTTTCACAGTTGTATAGGCCCGAACTTATGTAGTAACCTATGTATTTAAGACAGTTTTATTATAATCGACTTAGCTATTATCATTAAAATGTTCTATGGGAACCTAGCTATCGATACATAACTTTCAACCTCGGTGATTAAGCTTTTTCTTTTTATAACATCATCATCTTCATTCTTCTGCCCGTGTCTCAATTTATTTCCGCTCGGCGCAACATGTCGCTCTCTTCCACACTTCTCTGTCAGTCGTCACCTCGGTAGTCATCCCCTTCCTAACCATATCATCATTCACACAGTCCATCCATTCTTTCTTTCTTTCGCTTAGACTTTTCCCAACTATGTTGGGGTCGGCTTCCAGTTTAACCGGATGCAGCTGAATACCAGTATTTTACATGGAGCGACTGCCTATCTGACCTCCACAGCATAGTTACTGCGTAATACGATACACCCCTTGGTAAGACTGGTTGTCAGACTTTCGGGCTACTGACGACCCGTAACGACTGTCAAAGATGCACGAATGGCAACGGTACGGAGGGGTGTTGGTATGTGAAGATGGTCACCCATGGACGGACCAACCGCGACAAGCGTAGCTTAACCTGATCGATCGACCCGTGCGGCTGTTATTACGTAGCCACGAGCCCCTCCAACATATTTGTTTAAATCATAGAGATACTTAATAAAATAATAATATAGAAATAAATAATAACAGAAATAAATTATAGAATAATTGAAAGAAGTCTCTGGCTCCTGAAATACTCTACTCTAACTTAGCTCTGGAGTCCGGGTTTCTCATACATATTTTTTTTGTAACCTTTTTTTAAAAACAAAAATGTTCGTAACTGAAAGTTTTTCGCAGTGTTACAATGACTGTAGTTTGAAAATGCCTCGCTCAAACACTTGCTTTATGGAAAAGTGAGAGTCAGGTCTACCATGAATTTATTCTCATCTGAAGTTTCAACCAACAGGTGCATAGAAAAAATCTCCTGCAATCAAAACTTCATACATTTGTAAGAAGAGTAATCGTTACATGATTCACAACGAGGAAAAAAGTAAAATGCCACCTCCCATTTTTTTAATGACCGAAAACATGCAACAGCCTAACAGAGAACAGTGTCGAAAGTATCAGAAATTGTCATTTGATTACGTCTATTTATATGTCGTTTGTACCTTTCATGTGTTGCGTTTGCGCATAGGTCGTCTGTTGACACACTGCACAAATTACCGAGGCTGTAGCGCCAATGTGCTGAAATATGAATGACTCTCGTCATCATCAAGTCTCTACTAAAATTCTCATCTGGATGTCTCATATGAGAATTTTAGTAGAGATTTATGCTTACCAAGACCTCTATAACTGGCAGGTGACTAACAATTCTAGGAACTCACACTTAAAGCATTTATTTCAATTAAACCGTTTACAGGGGACTTTAGAATTGTCAAAGAGTCATTCAGTTAGTCAGAATGTTCAAACTAGTTGCTCGTTCCAAAACGAAAAGATATGGAGAAGAACACTCGATCAAAATATTACAAAGGGAAAATATTTATTTTTTACAATAATTGCTCACATTTGTTTGGAGATAAGAGTAATCATGTTCTGTATCTAGTTCTGTCTCTCACAGTATCCGTGCTTAATTGGCTTTCAGTTTCAGTTCCGGAATAATGTTTAAAACCATAACGTGCAAAAACGACCTACCTTGCCAACACTCAAGTGGTTTTAGACTATTCTTTTGAAATTTAACTATTATTTTAATGAACACAAGGTTTTTTGAATTTTCAGTAGCTTCTCCAAAACTTATGAAATTACTAGCGCTAATGAGAGCGAAAATTAAATAATAAATCACATAATCATGCTTCCTAAAACAATCTAGATTATAATTTCAGTTTAGCTAACCGCCAGCCGCAAACCTCAACCTTGGCCAAATAATTACTAGACCGATAAATATTTTACTTAGGATTTTTTTTTGCTCTTTTTTAATTCATTTGTATCTTTTATTGCATCTGTTGAAGAATGTTACATCTACTGTTGCAGTTAAGAATATCCTAATGTGGTTAGATAAGACTTGGTTTATTGTAGCTTTTATCCATCTTTTGTTCTAAGAGTAACAAATCAGGCTAGAATTTGGCAATGATGAGAGCGTTTGCATAAGTTGTCAATCAAGTTTAATTACTGATTAAAAATTATTTACGTATGCGTTATTCGTAACAGTAGAACCAAAACTGTATCTATTAAGTGCAAAGTCAAAAACCTGGTTAAAAAGTCAGAAACCAGCGCCAAAACCAGAAACCTAGCATAATCAGTCAATAATGTGTCCACTACTGGGACACAGGCCATTAATAATTCATTGGATACTTTTTTTAAATTAGGACATTATAAATTACAGAACCAAATAAGCATAAGTACGAGTATAATCAGTCTATAATTTTCCCACCTGCAGCTGGGACACAGGCCTTCTATCTGTGAGAGGGTGTGAGGGTGTGTGTGTCAGAAACCTAGCGCGAGGTCGAAATTGTATTACAAATTTCAGGAAGTGTCGCTCAAGAGCACTGAGCCATAACATTAGCACTATTCATAATTGAAAAGCAAAACCTACTTTCTATTACCATATTTTTCTCAATACATCACCGCAAACTATTAAACCAAGCCTACTGTCGAATAAAAAAAGATATAACTGTCGGCACCCAACCATTAAATGAGCCTCGAAATTACACTTAACATGAATAAATACTTGATTACATCATGACATTACGCTCATTACAAGTTACATTACACTATGCTTATGATATATTCGCCCCAGTTTTTAAAACTGGCTCGTTTTTCTTGTTGTAGTAAATTATATGCAAATGAATTATGAAATAGTGGTTATGACACGCTGCCATGACAAGACTTGTCTCAAACGTTTCTGTGTGAAAATGCGGCAAAACCCACAAAATATTTCCGTCTTGTCACGTGCTGGGGTTTCAGAAAATCAGATACATTTTCCAGTACTCTGTGAGAATAACTCTTATCAAAATATTAGCTAGTCTACAAGTTAGGCAGCAGGGTCTAACTACCCAGTGTGCTAGATTCTTAATCAGGTGCTTTTTTGACCGCCAGATAAGAAAATAAAGCTGGTTGATGATATCAATCGATCAATCCGTCTCTGAGTAAAAACAAACCAGCGTGTATAAAGCTTCCTGGGCATTGAGCCTTCATCGTCATCATTGGCAGCCTAGTTTCACCCACTGTTGAGAAGAGCCTTCCTTCCCTTTGTGCCATGCTTCTCTGGTCTGTGCGAGTCTCATCCAGGTCTTCCTTACATCGATCTTGCTAAGTTGCTGGTAATATTTTTACCACGACATAATCTTGAATAGCTCATAACGACACGAGAAAAGAAAAAACTTGCACTTCAAATATATTATTTAATTTTTAGCCGTTAATGTCCCAATGCTGGGCAAAGGAGTCCAGCTTATCCCGCCAACTGCGTCTGGGCCTGCCGCCATGTCGTCTGCCATTAAGCGGGATCCACTGGGTCGTAAGTTTGGCCCATTGATCGTCTGATATGCGGCAGATGTGTCCAGCCCAATTCCATTTAAACGCGGCAGCTTTTCACATGACATCAGTTATTTTAGTGATAAAACGGATTGTTGTATTCTTAACCCGGTCCACAAGTTTAATACCCAGAATACTCCGTTCCATAGCTGTCTGGCAAACCTCGAGCGTGCACCTCTTCTGAATTGTCAAAGACCATGTTTGAGAACATTACGTGAGGAAAAAATATATGAATCCAAATAAAACTTTATAATTTCTATTTCCTCAACGTTGCGAGATATCATAACTATCATAAGCAGCTAATTACTGCAGTCAGTTGTTTTAACTTCCAGATCACTGGGAAGTTAAGAGTAATTAGGAGATTATAAACAGTTTTATATCTTGCATGCTCTGGTTAACATGTGATACGTGTTGGGTTCCACGCGGTCTAAGCATATAGTCTTTATTATGACTTTATAATCTAAGTTTATGCAGCGTATTTGTTTAGCAAAAGGGTATGAAATTTTAAAGTCGGTGACATACTTTGTATACAGGGTCGACGAACTTTTTCGGCCAGTATCACCATAAGCACGCAGTGACCCCATAGGTTCGTTCTTGGACCGTTAGTTGATTATGTTGTACGTTATTTCTGGACTGGGAAAAAATGTAGGAAAAAACTGCAGTCAAATATACGACCAAATGGAATCATATAAATAACAGTGGTTTTTTCTGCGGTGTCTGTTGGTACGTTCCGCATTTCATTCAATTTTGAAAACTACTGAATAGATTTTGTTTCAGTGTCCATATTTTTTGTACCCAGGAAGGATTCCAAAAATATTGCCTAAAATTCTACTTTTAGAATATTTATTTCGGCAGATGAATATAATATATGCTTATTCTTATAGTGCTTATTCTTATTTTATTTTGTTATGCTAAGAACGGATCAGAATTTGGATATTTCTTTGAATTGTTTATTTCTGAATTTTGTATTGGCTTATATTTAAATGCAATTTTAAACTTTTATTAAAAATTTTCTTGAATTTAACAGTTGTGTATAGTAACATGTCCTATCTAAGAGTGCCAGATGATCTGTTACCCAGGACCCTCCAATCTCTCAGACACCTTTCTCTATTTTAGATTGTGCATTATCATCAGTGCTTGTAATATGATGTTGAGATAAATAAAGATTTAGGATTATGATAATACCTGTGTAACAGATTCGATCAGCGATTACCAAGAAAACTTTTTAATCACCTTTCTATTTCTAAGCACCTACTGTGATCCCTTTATTCAAAATACCAGGGCGCCAGAAACCGATAGAAGATAACACCAAGAATGAATGACTCAGTGGGGACACGACAATCTCGTGACTTATGTACCCATAGGTACAGTCCACGACGAAAGACGATTTTCATTTCAAACTATAGTCTAGAAAGATATCCTTATTCTTCAATATTTTTGTCTTGTTTTGTTGTGGTGAGCGTGAGGTCTTGGATTCAATTCCCGGGTTCTGGAATAGCAGCCCATTGTCCGGATTTGTGCCCGGTTAATGGCACAAGGCTCGCTTAAATACCTAACTGGTGAAATGTGGATGTACCCCCAGTAAGCTAATTTTAATCAATCATAACTTTCTTTAAAGAATCTATACGTAACCAGGATTTTCGCCCGTCTGATCGCAATATACTCACACAATATACATGAAAGTTATAACTAGAGTTTGAATGTCGGTGTACTAGTTAAAATGCCGTGCCTCTGTCTAACCCTTCGGGATATAAAGGCGTAAAGTTATGTTATCACAATCTTTGGATACTTTTGTCACTGTGAGACTGTACCAGAGCTCAAGACATAATTACTTGTTAAGTAACCCTCGGTCACGACTTGTCGAACTTCGTCAGGAGGCAGGCAGTAATGTAAGTGAGGTGATGAAATTGGAGCGGTCCACAGATCTTGTTAGCTGATAGCCCTTTTTGGTTGTGACTGCGGAGGCGGGTTTAATGGATTTTATTACTTTCTCCCTTTAGATATGAATTATATCATACTACGTTTATGCAATTTTTGATAGATTGGTGTATTGCCAAGTCGCTGTTGTCTGAAACCCATTCTCTCTCGAAGAGAGGAGGCCCGTGTCCCAGCAGTGGAAACACTATAGGCTGATTATGTAGGCTTTCGAAAGAGCTGGAGCAGCTGGAACAGCTGGAGCTGAAGCTGGAGCTTTTTGCCCAGCTGTGGAATGATGCAGACTAACTTGCATTTGAGCACATAAACGACTGTGATTGTACCATACCATTTTCTTGCTCCAGCACCAAAAACTGAAAGGGAATTTTTATCCATCAATCGCCTCTCTGTCCAGAATAAAACATAGTCAACAGAATTACGAATTGTGAACTTGATTTAGATAGTAAATAAAGAAAAAAATATTTATTTATTTTAAAACCTGTTTCCGTCAGGTCGAGGTCAGCAGCTATTTTATGTAAATAATCAAGTTATTGGTCACACTCCGTCATGATTTATTGTTGAGTTTATTTAAAGAAATTGCATTTTTTATTATTTCGTTCCAAAATTTGTAAAAGGAATGGAATCACTCCGTCTGTCTGTCATAGGGGTTTTTCTTTGTAGTTATAAGAAGTTAGAATTAGAACTCAAATCGTTTGTGGTAACGACAATTTAGTCGCGAAGTACATAGGTAAAAGACTTTTATATTGTACGATACATATTTTTCATTAATAAAAAATAAACATAAAAGCTAACAACAGTCTTAAAATTATATAAAAAGGAAAGACTTCTATAGCATCAAAAAAGGATACATTTCAGGGGACATTTTTGGGAAAATGGAAAACCTTATTCAGACCAAAAGCTCTACCGGTCGTCCACAAAGTAACAGCTACACCTACTTCCCTGCTCACCCTCCAAACTTTCTGAAGTAAGTGGCTAACGAGGCATTGTTTACAAAACGTTAGTTGAACATTGCACAACTTGTTAAGGACGATGCACACGTTCCTTTCTAAGCGCCGATGCGCGACGCATCGATGACGCGCCCTTAATGTGTAATGGATCAGATAACGTGATTTATGTGCGTTAATCATGTATGTTTAAATTTACATTGGATGTGCTTGGATGTTAACAAGTAAAAAACCGGCTAAACCGCTTGAGAGTGAAGTGGTTGAATAATTTGTTTGTTACGGTAAGGGTCACTAGTTTGATTCAGTCCGAGTATTTGTATGGTCTACATAAAGTTTTCTGAGTCTGGCTGTCTGTCTCTGTGAGAATTGTGTACGAAAACGCATTCATGACAAGAAATGAGGAAAAAAATTTAAATAGATTTTCTTTGATTGATGCTTTCCGACGGTTATATAACTTAGGTTATGGATTTGAGATGAACATAGGTAGTTGATTAGAGGAAGAAATAGTTCCATAAACACGCCTTTTTCCGATTTTCCTAAAATGAACACCCAATAAATTAAAATCTGGAACTGGGAGTTAAAAAACTAGATTCCAAACTCTACCGCCACACTAGAGCAACCACCACCAAATTACATTAAAGAGCTAAAGTCATTGTTCTTAGTGCACAGTTGCACTAAGAACAATAACTTTAGCTCTAGAGAGCGGGTAGAGTTTTTGGTCTGAATAAGGTTATTTTCATTTACCCAAAAACGTTCCCTGAAATGTATCCTTTTTGTTTTTTTGTAGAGAAAGATCAGTATCTTTCTCTAATCTTATAGCCATCCACACTCATACTCAAAACTTTCCTCACGATATCTTCCTCATTCTTCGGCATTCCTTCCATACCGCGACAACCGATTGTCACCGGTGCCGCTTTCAGACTTCCTCTTATATACTCATTTCTTATTTAGATACACTTATAGCACAATAAAATCACCTACATTTTTATGCTCCTACAATCGTAACTATTCATAACACAGCTCTATTTAATATGACTACCGCGTAACACACTTTCGCTACATTGAGTAACTACGTTGTATGTACGACATTTAAATGTGGTTCGCTTTTCTAAACATGGCTGGGTTTTATTGTCCCCTAGGGGTAGGCGCGCGCGCAGCCTTAGTGGACATGTGCTGGTGTGTGTAAATTTTTTTACTGACTTCATATATGGAAGGTTATGTTTTTATGAGTGGTATTGTGAAATGAAGTGGAGGCCTTGTGGTCGGGAATGTCTGTTCACAGGACAGCTTGGTAACCGAATGAGATTCTGTAAATCCTCAATGATAACAATTGCGGGAAGGTCATTGAATTAGTCAGGGTCATAAGATTTCAATAAATAACGACATTCTTTTTTAAACTCTTACTGTTCCTATTAGTTTTTGTGCAGTAATAAGTTAAAATATTCAGTAAGGAACAATGTGATATGTTTCATTAACCTGTCGCGCGAGTTAAGGAACCCCAACCTACCAATATTAGCTTTGTCAGCCAATAAGTATTTATTAGACATATTATTTCCAAACATTCCATTGCTTGATCAGCATCCAGAATAATCTAGGACGTGCGTCATATCTGATCACGCCATGCATGTACTACGTTAGCAATAAAGTTAGTATATAAGATCAATATTTTATGAGATGAAAAGAACTGTTTAGCTGTAACTCTGTCGGAATAAAGTTATTTTTTTAAATACTTCCGTTGTCGCTTACTTAATTGGCGCAGCCGGTAGGATCTCTGTAGTCAGTCTGCCGTGTATACAATTCTACGTGGAGCAGCCGACGTCCGTGTCTACGGTTTAGCAGAGATCGCCGAACAAATAAATTCATTAAGAAGCCACTTCGAGTTACGGAAGAGGACCAGCCACAGCAGTAATTCAGGGAGCATGAAGCTAGCTGCGGAATTGTGAGTAAATCTTTTTCACCTTCCCCTCAGCTCTTCCATTGATATCCCAACCTTGTAATAAGTCTATGTGTGTGTATTATTAGGGATTGGACAACGCCGTACTAATATTTGCATAGATTTTATTTGTATTAATATTTTAGAGTAGTGATATTTTAGTAGCACATTAGTGTAATTTTTTTTCTTTTCTCTTTTCCTTTGTTACTTTCATAACTTTTTCACAATGGAAAACGTAACCCGTGTCCCACAGGAGTTGGTTAACATCATACCAATATTCAGTGGCGACACTAGAACGTTACCTTTATATGTAAAAAAATGTGAATACATATTGTCCACGTTCCAAGGAACCGTAGCCCAAAATAAATATTTATTTCATGTGGTAACAAGTAGGTTATCAGGCGAAGCAGCCAGTTTAGTAGGCGAAAGAGACACTATAGATACGTGGGATGAACTGAAGGAGTTATTAAACCAACACTTCGGTGATCCGCGTACAGAGGATTGTTTAGCAATGGAGTTAGAATCCTGTAGAATAAATAAGGGCGAAAGTTATTTAGATTTTTGCCATAGAATACAGCGGATGAGAAGTGTCTTATTCGCCAAAATATCAGAAACAATCATTGATGACTCTCTACGTAGGGCGAAGCAATTAATTTATAATAGCAGAGCGATGAATGTTTTCTTGTTTAATTTACCACCATTTCTAGTTAGATTAGTTCGTTTGCGCAACGTTACAACGCTAGAGGATGCGTTAAAAATAGTCTTAGAAGAACAAAACTTCCAGACAGTCTATGATGCTAAAACAAACGACAGGCGTAATTTTAGTAGGACTAACAGACCCTATTTGCCTAATTATCAAAATGCAGCTGAATCTAATAATCAAGAGAATGATTCGCATAGCGTATCAAGTACACATGTACCGAATAATGCAACAAACCGCACATCTATATCGAACAATTCGCATCAGTCCAGGCTTTATAAGCAACATAATAATATTCAAAGAAATCAAGATAGTTTTAATCGTACAATCAATAATAATTCGTCACCGCAGTCAAGTAGGTCATCTTTTCCGGTTGCACAACAGAGCCAACAGTTCGCGGCACATGCACCGGGCACATCAACTTTTGCAGCGCAAGCATCTACGTCGGGTGCGAATACTGACGTCACCATGCGTACTGCAAGTTCGCGACGTGTTAATTACATAAATAATTCTAGTAATAATGAACAGAGTTCAAGTAATTCATACAACGCGGGTCAGGAATTTCCCCATGAAGATCCCGGGGAGGGAAATTTTTGCATAATGGCCTCTACCATAGGGAACGAATAAAAATAAATTGCAATAAACGCTTAAATTTACCACATATAGTTATACCAGAATTAAAAGCGGTTTTCATGATAGATACGGGGAGTGTTAGGTCGTTTATAAGTCCTTATTTAGCGAATAAATATTTTAAAAATTATTTACAGTATGAACCCTTCGAAGTTGTTAGCACTCACGCATCGAGCGTTCATAGTGAAACGGCAGTTATTCCATTACCGGTTACCTTTAGAAGTAAAGAGTTCCATAAGTTTTATGTCTACAGTGTTGACGATAGGTATGACGGATTAATAGGTAGCAATTTGCTGAAGCAATTACAGGCAAAGATTAATATGGAAAGTCAAATTTTACATTTAAAAAATACGGAGATTCCCATCGTATATACACCACCTATGAGAGAGGTATATAATCTACCATCTCGTAGTGAAATTAGAGTAAGACTCCCGGTTAACTTATTGGACGGGGAAGCTGTGCTAGACTTTAAACAGTTTACGGAAGGGATTCGAATGCCCGCCGCATTAGTTACGTGTGTTAAAGGCTATGCAACAACTGTTATTCAGAATTACAGTCATCAAAATAGGAATTTAGTAGTGACGGGACCTTTTCAAGTAGATCCATACATACAGAGCCCATCTGTTAGTGTTAATTTCATGGATAATAATATAGAAGTGGACAGATTGCTAACAAACAATTTAGAAAAATTACAGTTAGATCATATGAACGCAGAAGAACGTAGGGTTATTGAGGGACTTTGTAGGGAATACAAAGATATATTTTATTGTGAAAATATTCCATTAACCTTCACAAATCAGGTTAAACATAGAATAAGAACAAAAAATGAAGACCCAATAAACATTAAGGCACATAGGTTACCCCCTATTCAAACAAAAGAAATCAAGAATCAAGTTGAGAAAATGTTAAGGGATAACATTATCCAGGAATCGCATTCTCCCTGGAGTGCTCCCGTACATTTGGTGCCGAAAAAGTTAGACGCATCAGGCCAACAAAAATGGAGGATGGTAGTTGATTATAGACGGCTCAATGAAATTACAATTGATGACAAATATCTCTTGCCCAACATTAACGATTTATTTGACATGCTAGGTAAAAGTACCTACTTTACAACCCTCGATTTAGCTAGCGGGTATCATCAATTAGAGGTCCAGGAACAGGATAGAGCTAAAACCGCATTTAGCACACCTTCAGGTCATTACGAATTTAACAGAATGCCGTTTGGGTTAAAGACAGCACCTGCAACCTTTCAGCGAGCGATGGATAACGTCCTACGAGGCCTTCAAGGATTACATTGCCTAGTATACCTCGATGACGTCATCATTTTTTCAAAAAGTTTGCCTGAACATGTAGAAAAACTTAGAGCAGTTTTTGACCGCTTCCGTCAAACAAATTTGAAAGTTCAATTAGATAAGTCACATTTTCTTAGAAAGGAAGTACTTTACTTAGGGCATACTATTACGAGTGAAGGTTTGAAGCCAAATAATGATAAAATAGATGCTGTTCTTAGGTATCCCATACCAGAAACGGTTACACAGATTAAAAGCTTTTTAGGACTTATCGGATACTATAGGAAATTCATCAAAGATTTTGCTAAAATAACTAGACCATTAACAGCTTGTTTAAAGAAAGGTCGCAAAATTATTATTAATGAAGAATATAAAGAATGTTTCGAGACTTGTAAAAAGCTTTTAACAAATGCACCTTTGTTACAGTTTCCTGACTTTAGTAAAACTTTTATTCTAACCACTGATGCATCCAATTTTGCAATCGGGGCTGTATTATCACAAGGAACAATAGGATCAGATAAGCCTGTAGCATATGCTAGTAGAACTTTGAGCGACACTGAAGTAAAATATAGCACTATCGAGAAAGAACTATTAGCCATAATCTGGGCAGTTAAGCACTTTCGACCGTATCTGTATGGTAACAAATTTACCATATTTACAGACCATAGACCATTAGCATGGCTGTATTCATTGAAAGAGCCCAATAGTAAACTCACGCGATGGCGGTTAAGGTTAGAAGAGTACGATTTCGAAATAAAATATAAGAAGGGCCCCCAAAACACGAATGCAGATGCTTTATCTAGGATTAAGATTAATGCAATTGACGACGATTTAGATTCAATATTCGTAAACGTAGGGGATAGACAGGAACGGATACAAAAAATAATAGATAACGAATTGCAAGACCTCGAAGCTCCAATAGAAACGATAGAACTTTCGGATTCTGATGATGAGGTCACTGCCAATTCAGTTTCAAATAGAGAACACGAAGGCATTCCTATTTTAAACGAAGCTGTCGATACTAAACCAAAACAGATTTTAGTTCATTCATGGTTTAAAAATAACTTAGCTGTAAAAGACATTTCTAATAAGAAACAAAAAATTCTGGAAGTGCACTTACCGACAAATAACGATAAATTAGTTAAAGACTTTTTAAAAGAGTATATAGATCCAAAACATAGGTACTTTATATACTTTGAACATCCATCTTTTAGAAAAACTTTTTCAAACATGGCAATTAAGTTATTTAAAAAGGATTCTGTTAAGCTAACAGAATGTACAGAAAGAGTTATAAATTTGACAGAATCTGAAGAAGATCAAAAAGAAGTTATTTTTAAATACCACGACGGGAAAACGTGTCATAGAGGTATTAAAGAAACTTTAACTAAACTTAAACGACATTATTGGTGGGCAAACATGAAAGAGACAGTTACGGCAATCATAAACGCTTGCGAAACATGTAAACGCATGAAATACGACAGAAAGCCGATCAAACCTTACATTCAGTTAACACAAACGCAGGATGGCCCTTTTCAGGAAGCTTTTATGGACTTATTATATATCGAAGGGAAATATTATTTAACTATAGTAGACGCATTTAGTAAGATAGCACAAGCTATAGAGGTACCAAATAGGAGTACACCAGAGATAGTTAGGGCATTGATTAAATACTTTAGTATGTATGGTCTGCCTAGGAAAATTAGTTGTGATTCCGGGACAGAATTCAATAATGCTTTGATTAAGGAAATGTTAAGCTGGTACAAAATTGAACTTCATATTGGGACTCCAAACAATCCCAGTTCAATGGCAATAGTAGAAAGATTTCATTCCACCATTATCGAGATTTATCGTATAGCAAAATACGATAAAAGCGATTTAGATGCAGCATCTGTTATGACTTACGCCATCATGGCCTATAACAACACCATTCACTCAGCAACAGACCTTACGCCTTTTGAATTAGTATTTGGTCACACTTATTCAGATAATGTATTTAACGTGGATAGAGAAAAGAATTTAACTCAGAAACTATTGTTAGATCATAGAAAACGCCTTAAAATACTTTATGAATTCATAACAGAAAAATTAGAATCCGACAAAATTAAAGTGATAAATAAAAAATGTGGTGAAACGACACCAGTACTTGAGCCAGGCGATACTATTTATATGAAAGATACTAGGATTAGAAAAGCTAAAGAAAAACCGCGATATGAAAAAGCTAAAGTAATAGGTGAAGTCGAAAGAAATGTAGTACCAGTAGAAGTAAAGAAAAGGAAAACTAGAGTAGCATTAAAAAATGTAAAACGTCCTCCACAGATCGTGCCTGGTACTTCTGGTACTAGTGGTGTCAACATGCACGCTGGACCTTCAAAACCTCGGTCAGAATCCGGGGATAGCAGCGATAAAGCGGGGAGTAGCAGTGAAGAGGAATAGTTATTGGACAATATATAAAACTATAGATTTAGAATCATTAGGCTTACAAATAGATAATAATATTCGGGATTTTAGTAATTTAAAAATAAAAATTAAGGAAATTAGAGTTAGTAACGAAACGGTAGGAATAGAAAGTCAAATCGAATATCTCATTAATTTAACTAAGAGTAGATTTTTTCAAATATTACCTTTTCATTATAGGAATAAACGAGCCTTATTCAATCCATTAGGCTCACTTGTAAAAGCTATTTCGGGAAATTTAGATGAAGATGATGCAATTAAATATGATAGAGAAATTCAAATGATACAGAACAAAGAGCATGTAGTCGAACGTAAAGTATCATCAATGCAAAAGGCTTTTGATAAATTAGTAAACGACTCTGAAATAATAAATTCAAATATAAAAAACTTGGGTTTACATACCAATGAAATGGAAAAATTAGTTGAACATGAGTTCAGGTTTAACAAACTTTTCCAAATATTGAATACTATGTATCAAATTTTAAATAACTTTCGAACTTGTTACGAAACCATACAAGAGATTGAGACGGCAATAGCCTTTAGCAAATTAAATACATTGCACCAATCCATTATAAATAGTACAGAATTATATTATACATTAGAAGTCATTTCTAAACATGCTAGAACAATATATCCAGTAAGCAAACGTAATTTAATAAAATTAGAACGTAATATTATACTTAAGTCATACATAAATAACAACAAGTTAGTTTTTGTTTTAGAAGTCCCCCTAATAGATAACGAAACATATAATTATTACAAGGTTATACCTATTCCTATATTCCATTCTCCAAATACCTTTACGATTATACCCAAATACCCTTACCTGATGGTGAATAGGTTGAAATACATGCCCGTGGTAAGCCCATGTGCTGAGATTGAAAAGGACAAATTTCTATGCGCTGAAACTAACTTAGCCCAGTATCCAACTGTGACCTGCATTGAACAAATAATGTTGATGAAGAATAACTACAAAAACTGCATACAGAACCATATTGAAATAGAGAAAACTAAGATAGAAAAAGTAACCGACAACCAATGGTTGGTTTACTCAGAAGAAAACCTCATCATTACTGAGAATTGCGATACAGAAATTCTGAAATACACCGTTCTTGGGACCTACATCGTGACTCCAGGCCAACAATGCGAGACACAAATAGGCGAAGTCATCGTTGCCGCTACCACAAACACTACAGTTTCTAGTATCCAGCTGCCATTGATCCAGATGCCAGAGCTACAACAGGACATCCAGAGAAGGTCAAAGAAAGTAGATCTAAGAAATGTGGACTTCAGTGATGTGAAAGAAGTTTTACAAAGTGCAAAAATTAGTGAAATAGACGATACGACCCAAACAGTGACAATAGAAATTAGTATATGGACCATCTTCGAGTATGTGATTATTGTAATAGCAGTATTTATCTTTATAATGTATAAATTCCAGTTTATAAATTTTTGTCGAAATTCTCCGAAACTGTCTGCGACACCTTCGGATAATTTCTCTCTTGGGGAGGGAGGAGTTAAGGAACCCCAACCTACCAATATTAGCTTTGTCAGCCAATAAGTATTTATTAGACATATTATTTCCAAACATTCCATTGCTTGATCAGCATCCAGAATAATCTAGGACGTGCGTCATATCTGATCACGCCATGCATGTACTACGTTAGCAATAAAGTTAGTATATAAGATCAATATTTTATGAGATGAAAAGAACTGTTTAGCTGTAACTCTGTCGGAATAAAGTTATTTTTTTAAATACTTCCGTTGTCGCTTACTTAATTCGCGCCAATTAGCAGACACAATAGAAATTTTGTTGTTATCTTTACAAGTGGTGTACATTCGACGTTTGAGAGGTTAAATATAAGCATATTAATTTTATTACTTTGCATACTTACTATTTTATAGAAACAAGTTTATCTAACTGAACAGACAGCTGTGCTCCTGGGTAGTTTGTTGCGTCACTTTTTCCCAGCGATAGCACTAGGAAGTGGTGAAGGGCGGGCGTTTTGGTGACTGTCATATAATTTAGCCGTTTGAAAAGTTACTGATTCTCAGCTTAATTTGAATAAATGACCTTTGATTTTGATTAGTTTCTACTATTATTCTTGAAGAAAAGTTTCCACCAAATATTATATATTCATACTTATTCCATGGCCGGAGAATCAAACCTTGTCGCAAGCCTATGCTGCCCGACCTACGTCGGGGCGTTAAATAATGTATTCCCACATAAATCGTAGGTTCAACCAGTTCTACTAGTTATCCTTGCAAACGCCGTCTTTAAGGTCTGAACACACTGTGGTGTAACGTTTTCTGTTTGTTGTGTTGAGTCATGGGCACATTTACATTTAATAATTTAATGATAAATGGTCACACCAGTCATTTCTGAATGATAAGTAGATTGTACTTCTTAAATACTAGGTGTAATTGGCACAAATTTGTAGTTTATTCAACGAAACCTGAACTTTTGTTTGGATGATTTAGAAATAAATAAAAAATAAAGTACATAAGTAAATTAAAAAAAAAATGTATGAATGAAACGCGCTTTATGATTTTAGTTTTTTTTTACTTTTGTATAATAAATATCCATAATATTATCCTGCACGGAAAAGTTTTTTTCAATAAAATTTTAGCAAATGTCCTTAGCGTGATCATGACCGTTCATAATTAAATGGACAAGCACCTCCAAACATATGACACACATACATTTTAACATACCTAACTAGTTTTATTTGTAATTTAACACTAACATAATTATTAAACTATTAGAAGGCGATTATTTAAATGTTTAACTTTGATTTCACTATGTGATATTAATATTAATGGAGGTGTAAACGAATTTAAGTTATGACACAAAACATGCTAATTTATTTTATAAGTACATGAAGCTTAAAGAGCTTTTGTTTATTATTAAATACTAAAACGTTTATGTTTTAGATTGCTTTTTATTGTATTTTAAGATTTTCTCGCCTGCTTCTTAAGCAGTTCAAAGTATATGTATGCCAGCCACAGACACAATGAAGGTAAATGAGGATACTCCTTCTAATTTTTGTTTTCATTTAATTATGCTATTATGTGTTGTACTGTTTATTTCGTGTGGACCACATAAAAGGTTTATCGTCTATCAAACTTCTCTGCATTTATGTTTTAATTCCCATACAATAAGGAGGGAGCCTATTACCAATTACTATTTGCTGGGCACAATTCTAATCAGCATGCTGTCACTACTATCTCACGGATAAATCCAATAACAGTTTTCCGACCCTAATCGCGTAACATACTTTCACGGATAGTCACACGTGGTGCCCGACAGGGCAGCCCAGAACATTTTAAAAATAAACGTAGCGGAAAATCAAAGTCCACAAGAAACATTAACTTTTCTCATCAGCCGCTATTATTTGCCTATTAAGATTTCATCTCAGATGAATGCCCACATTAAAATATTCACAGCGGATGCCGTAAGAACACAATGACACTTTCATGGTAATAGCCTTTATAAAACACATTTGGAGGAAAGAATGCAGATAAAGTGACGCCATAATAACAATTGCCGACTCTTATTGTTACATTTTGAGCTTTCACTGCAGTGGGTGCGTGGAAATTGTTAAGGGCTTAATGGAAAAAGTATTTCTCTTCGACATGATGTGAGGAAGTTCCGTAGACCGAGGGTCAGATACAGATTAGAAGTCATGTGATTCCTTAAAAAGTAAAGAGTCCATTGATATTGGGCACGCCTGCACGCTACTATAGGATTGGCGTGACTAAAATCTTAGTAATCGGTTGTCATCAATCAGACTCATTTTCAGGCTCGAAATGCAATAAAAAAAAATACTTAGGTATTTTTTAGAGGAGGCCTGTATGTCAGCAGTGGGATTGTGCATAATCAGCCTGTTTCCATGTTTCCACTCCTTTCGGCGAAAAGAAGTGGGCCGTAATCTACCACGCGGGCCCAGTGCGGGTTGGTAGAGGTCACATGACTTCGAATTTTCGGTCCCAGGAGGTACCGTTTTCCTTACGATGTTTTCAAAAGAGGAGCTACGTCTGCTATCAACACGTTTTCTTTATTTGTTCCGCTAAATAATGTAAATAAAATATAAAGCAAGTAAATAAGTAAATTCCAACAAACCATACAAACCGCAGTACAGTGAGCACGTCGTAAACAACAATTAGGACAGCACCGAAGTAACTCAATTAAGTTTTAAGTACAGCCTTTTTCGGACCGAAGTAATTTTCGCAGTATTTTCAGTAATTCATGAGAAACATTTACCATTTTCCTAATAAAGTTCGTCTTAATTGAGCTGTGGTGTGGTGAGTGACAGGTGATTGGGGCCTTCAAATACCATGGAAATAATTTGGCAGTTCATTAATTATAGATCTCAAGGATTAATTATGTTTGAGTTTATTTAATTTGTAAGGTGTGGATGGTTTGCTATTTTAATTAGTAAATAATTTGCTGCTTTTCAAAGTACAGCCCGTTAGTTTTTAGTACAACATGGGCAACACAGAGCAAGATTTCGCTTCGTATGCAAAGTTCAATAAGGTTTCATTTCCAGACGTTACTGTTACTGTTCGCGTGCATCCCACAGCTGGGTAAAGGCCTTTCACCATAACTTCTAGCTCTTTCGATCCAGGGCTAAAATGGACAGTGATAGTTAGTTTTACCTACCCAGCTCTTCTTGCCATCTTCTACGGGGTCTGCATCGAGACGTTACAAAAACAAAACGTAATATTACGAGTATTCAAAGCAACATCACACTACACTTTCCATTTCGGAAATAAAATAAAAACTACATAAAGTTTTTATACATTGTTATCGTATCACTTTTCCTTGCGTCATGGTCTCCCTGGCGTGCAAGTGGGTCGGCAGTCTAGTCGGTATGCGGCCAGTTTTGTAATTAACCACTGTTACGACAATTGTATCATGTCATTACAATTACGTGTTATTCGATACTCTTCTTATTACCTGGTTTTGTGGCCATTTCTCTGCTTAGTCATTTTGCTACGAAGTTATTATCAACGTTCGTATTGTGGACATAACACAAACAGATGAAGATCGCTGTTCTTATTGTTGTAATGAATCTACCGATATACTGTGATAGTAATACAACCTAGACGCCTTATTGAGAATCGACAGATTTAAGCGTAGCTAGTCTTGTGGCATTAATTCATTTTACTGGACTAATAAGTAAGTAACTAATTGCATAGATAACCCAATGACTACTACATTATTTTCTTAAGAGTTCAGGACACAAGCTAGTCATGATCCATCTAGCCTTTATTCGAAGCTAAAATGCCCAATCCTTTAATGAAAACTACCAACCAGATTTTCAGCACAGTTATCCTCGAGATAACATGGAATTCTTTGGTGTCATAGAATTAAATGGGCTAGATAACCCAAGTCATTTCTACAGAATATGTAGATATATTGTCACCTCATCTTAACTGTCCACAGAAACTCGTTAACGATAATCTGCGCGTAAGCATTATATAAGAGTTGAACGTCCGCGATGAGCCTGACCTCAGTTGTGGGTCATTATCATTAACGAAGGGCTCGGGTCATCGTGTAATGTAGTTATTATAATACATAACATCACGCCCAGTATCGCCGGAGGGTTAGACAGAGGCACCCACATTTCGCTAGTTATCTAATAAGGGGGGCGAACCTATGGCCATCATCAACCGGGCACAAATCCAGACTCCGGCCTGCTACTGACAATATCCTGATGGGAAAACTCAATAACACTTTGCCCGACCTAGGAATCGAACCTGGAACCCCATGCTCAGCAGCGTAGCGCCTGCAACTACTTCACCCAAGAGGCAGTCAAGTTGTTTTTAAAATATTTGTAGTAAACATTTCTGGTATTACTTTCTAAGAGAGTTGAACGGCCGCGATGAGCCTGACCTCAGCTCTGGGTCATTATCATTAACGAAGGGCTCGGGTATCTAATTATTATAATATTGTAGTAGATATTGATGGCGTTGCTTGAGGTTATAGATAAATGACTTCTGTTAATTTGTGAAGTAGATACACGTTAAAACTTTTTATGAAACTAAACAAAACAACAGTCAAATTATTTGAATCGAATAAATTATTCTTACTTCGATTCGTGTTACTCTTGATGAATCATAAATCAAAGTTTAGTAAATCAAACACGGATTTCAGAGTAAAAATATTTAGTTTCAAAACGTTTCACGTAAATCGGATACACACTTGAACTAAAGTTGGTTATCATTATAATTTGTTCCGCCAATAGCGGCCTTCTTTTAAAACCGAAATATTTGGTTTCAAAAGAGCATCGTTGCTAAATATTTAAGCATTTTTCAGCTATACGGATTTATGCTTGAATGGCAGTTGCAAATTTTTACGTTACTCCAACTTAAGGAGTTGTAGGACACAACACACACACAATAAAACTAAGACTTGTAACAAAGTTGACGGATGATAAAATATCCCACACTCATTTTGAGGCACCTCAAACCATGGAACATTTTCCATGGTTTTGGGTGCCTCAAAATGAGTGCCTGAGTTGGTCTTGCATAACAAATGATACTTAGATAGTTCAACTCTATGATTAAGGCAAATGTTATGGTTCAGTAATTCAGAATTTAACAAAACTTTTTTACAAAAAAAACAAAAAATCGACTTCCAAAAAAAAACCCTACAAAGTGAAAAATAACTTTAATTTTGGAATTCGGTGTCGTTGGTTCCGCATTTTTGACACCGACTAATAGTTATACCTACCCCACACAAATTCATATAACACTATGTGAATATCAGTGACAGGAAGTTATTAAAAAATCATCAATATAAACTAAGTGGAAAAAAATCGTATTATTGAAGCTAACTCTAACACTACCCAAGCAAAGTTATTACATACACATAATCGTCGTCGTCTACGCGGAGATATGTAGGTAGATACAAGGGCAGCGACTTTGCTTTATATTATGTAAAGATACGGCACTTACAGCCACAATGCATCCCATGACAATTCCACTAAGCCACAACTGATATCAGAGTCATAGGAAAGCAAACGACGCAATTTCGTTTACTTGAATTTTACTAGTGATTTTGGCAACCTACTGAACTGATTTTAATGAAATTCTATGGGACCACTCTAAAAGTATACCCTTTCAAATAAAAAAACAATTTTGGAAATCGGTTTTTTGTTGTAATAACGGAGTACGGAGGTAACAAACATAAAAATAAAAAGAGCAACCGAATTGAGAATCTCCTCCTTTTTTTGAAGTCGTTTAAAAAGATCTGGCTACAAGAAATACCTAATTCTATAATTATCTGACCGCATTCTCACTATAGATTATATAGGAAACCGGCTTAATTACCTAACTTAGCAACAGGTACCTACAACGATAACTTAACTTTGCAAACACGATAGAAATAAAGCTGCAATCATCAACATTGCTCAATGTTAATTAATCCGAGCACAACATCCAAGCGATTAGTCACTTGTCAGTACACTCAAGAACAAAATAGACACACATTAGCTTAATTTTCAGTTTAGTTTGTGTCGAAACTTTGGAGATGGATTGTATGAACCGGCCGTGTGCAAATGTCGTTGCTCTGTTTTGTAATGTTGAAGGAAGCTGACATAAATATATGCAACTTTTTTATTGCGTAGGTTTTACGTGCTTTAATTTAAACTTTGATTTATTAAGTCTGCTTATCCGCTAATATCCGCTAAATTAGACTAGCTTGATGTTGGACGTAGGCGTAAATAATGTGCCGTCTACTAAGGTACACAAAAATACTTAATATATGAAATAAAGCGTTCTCCTACTTACTCTTCCTGTTCAATTCTTACCCAAGAATATAATAGAATACTCTTCCCCCAAGACAAGCAAACAAGAACCCTTCTTTATTGTTGTTATATTTAAGACGGTGATACATAATAATAGTTATACAAAAGACAAACGAAGAACCTTATAATTTAAGGACTGGACATCGTCCCTGACAATCAAAAATCTTAAGCTAGTATAAAAAACTGTACGCCTTTACGGGCAAATTGTTCTGTTTCAAACGATTTTGTAACTCCTGCCAGCTAACCAATCCCCTCTTCTTTCCAGATGCTGTGCGTACTTCTGAGTGTGGGCCTGGCAGCAGGCGCTCGTCCCCGGCCGAGGCTACAGCAGCCCATCCAGGATGAGTACGACTACGAACCGCAAGCGCAGGATCGCGCCGCTGGTGATCAGGTGAGAACTACTTTTGAAGTAATGTTATTAGAAGATCCCTTTATGTAATTCACACCTATAGGTAATCTCTGAAAAGGCAGAAAGGAATGCTGGACACTTACCGAGATGAAAGGCTTGAAAACTGTATTAAGCCCGTATGGAGTAGCTTGTTATCTCCGGTTCAAAAAAATTATGAACGCCCTTATTGTGCTTCGCTAAACATGTATGAACGAATGGCTTGCTCCTGTCCAAATTAAAATCTCGTTTGGTCACCTATACGAGTACCACACGAACCACCAACACACAGTAATATCTTCTTTTGTTCGAGGCGATGTTCATTCTTAATATACAAGGTAGCAGAGACATCGGCGCGCAAACTGTAACCATGAATTCAGCACATGATGATTAGTCAAAATGTATGGAACACATATTTTTTTTATAAAAACCAACGACTCGTAAAACCAATTAAACCTAAAAACCCAAATCTAACCACTCTACCAACTCCCTCCAGGTGGTGCTAGTAGCAGCGGATTCATACGACGGCCTGTACCGAGCCTCGGACCGCCTGGACGAAGAGTATGAGCCCAGGGCTCTGCAGCGTCAGCCCGCCCCAAGGCTTAAGCAGCAGCAGGTCCAGGAGGGGCCCAAGCAGCCGCCTGTGCAGACTATCAGGAACTACAACAAGGTATGTACTCTAAACAGTGACAAAAATAGTCAAAAAATGAGAAAAAATAATATTTGTCTTATCTTGTTTCTGGTACTCCTATTAAAATACTTTTTCCCATTTTTCAGGTCAATGACGACGGTAGTTTCACATTCGGTTACGAGGCAGCCGATGGTTCCTTCAAGGAGGAGACGCGAGGCACCGACTGCGTCGTCCGTGGCAAGTACGGCTACGTCGACCCAGACGGCAACAAGCGAGAGTTCACCTACGTCTCTGGCAACCCCTGCGACCCCAATAAGCCTAACGAAGAAGAAGACGATGAGCCCTCAGCCCCCAACTCCGCCGAAAGGGACGACCCCGAGCCCAACTACCCCAGACGACCAGTAGCGGTTCCCCGCCCCACGACCCCACGACCCCCTACGACCTTCTTCCAGAACGACTTCCGTGATGCTGATGAAGATGAAGTTGAAGAGGAACCTCTCCAACATATTAGACAGAGAGTTGTTCAACGCCCGCAGCCACCCAGGAGGCCTGCCTACCAAGCCCAGCCTATCGCTATCACCCCTCGCCCCCTACAAGTGACATCGCCCAGGACTCTGCCCCCAGCGACTACGTTCAGGCCACAGCTCGTCCAAGTGACCGCTAAGCCTCAGATTCAGTACAGCCCTCAGCCGAACTACGCGCCATCTCCCGCTCCTGCTGTGATCACCACTGCCAGTCCGTCCAGACCCGGCCAGATCGACTTTGCTGCTGAGTTTGCCAAGTTCCACCGTGACAACCAACAACAGCTGCAGTCGACAACGTCTGCTGGCGCCAACCCCACGAAGGCTACCTCTCTGGCCGCGCCCGCTCCCAGCAGTAATCCTCTATACTCCACCGAGCTGGTCTACGACCCGTCAAGTGGCTCATACAATACTCAACTATATCAGAGCTTGCCTCAGACTAAGGGAGAGCTGAACTTGAACCAGAGACTGCAGCCTTACGTCGCCACTCAGCAGCAGCAGCCAAGGCCGTTCGTGCCCTCTCCTCAGCTGCCATCAGTGCCTTCTTCTCCTGCGTCCAATGGGCCTCTGTATAGACACCAGCTGCAGAACACACAACAAGTGTACCAGAGGCAACAGTCTGAGAACCAGTTCCAGAACTCGCAGCAATTGTTTGCTCAACAGCAGCAGTTGCAGCAAAGTCAGTTGCAGAGAGACCGCGCGGCGGCGAGAGCGCAGGCCCAGAGGTTACAGGTATCGTCGCAGCAGCAGGAGGGCGCCCCACAGTTCTACTACGTGGCGCCTCGCGGCGAGTCCGCCTCCTCCGGACAGATCGACGCCTTCCTCAGAGGGCACGGCATCCAGTTTTAGTCCGTAGAGCTATACTTAGCTGAGCTAGTTAATCGCTATCGACCAGTCAGCAAGTCTCTCAGGTAAGGCCATAAGCAATGTACAAGTCTCCGATTGGTCGAATAGTAAAATCGAGTGCGAAAGTGTGTATGTTTTATATCTAGTGTCTATGGACGGACAGTGGTCGTCTCGTGTACATAATACGCTGTGTCTAATCAGTACCTTAATGTAATTCTAGGAAATAGTGTTTTAAGTATAAAATAAATATTGTAACGTATGGAATGACTTTCGTGCGTGACAGTCCCCGACGCGCGTTATTGTAAAAAATTACAAATGATCATTTGTAACATTTTTGTTTTAATAATAAATTATATTTTTTATAACATTGTGTGTTTATTTGTTGTTTGTCCAATGTTACTGTTATTGTTATTGTTACAACATAACAATTAGTTTGTTCGCTGAAGCGAGTAGTGAAGGTGAAGGTTTTGTTAACAAGTAAAAAACATTACTAAGCGCACGAAACTATTACAGCTACATTACTTGGTAACAGATTTTTCCTATGGATATAGAACCTAGTCGGTAGCTTAAAAATATATGAGTCACAAAGTTTTTAAAGTATTTTCCTGTGTTCTCTGATATGATACAAAATGCCCTTGTGAACAAAATGCGATTCGGCCGTTAAACATTTAGGTTCACTCTGCTGAAAAGTATAAAAGGTGAGGTGAGGTGAGGTGAGGCGGTGAGGTGGTGGGTTCAACGTGTAACGTTAAATGCGCAAAACCTGAAAATAGTTTGATCAGAATAACGAGCAGAATTAATTGAACCACTTTTTAATATAGGTCACATTTTTCAAAAAATCTTCATTAAAAACGTTGCCGTGTCTATTTATTAATAGGTCAAGCAAGCCAATGTCAGCGCGACGCAGCGGCCCGGTGACGACTCCTCCCTCGGTAAAGCATCGTCGCAGACGCAAGAAACGATCAGAATGGCCAGTAAAACTAAAACAGCACATACAACCTTTAAACATTTTTTAATGACTTATTTTCTCTCTGAAATAGGCCAATTGAATTAAAAATCAGTTGGGGTGTCTGAGGTTTTGCGCCTTTAACGTTACATGTTGTATAGCTTTTTATAGATTTTTTCCCAAAGAAACTTCAAAAAGACGCATCTGAAAATGGAATCTAGATAAGCAAAAACTAAAATATGGAATAATTAAACAAATTACAGTTTCACGTACAAAATAACATGACCACAACGAAGCAGTCTTACAGTTTCATTCATAAAGCAATCGACAAACATCCATGGGAAGTATGGTACCTGTATTAAATATAAGTACCGATCATAATTACCTGTCAACACCCACCTTACATAATCAGATCACCACCGTGCCTACTTCACCAGAAGACTTACAAGTCAATAATTAACTCGCTTATAATTTACTAGTTGCCTGCGCCCGCGCACCGAGCCTTCCGCATTTTTATTGGAGAAACCCGAGAATAGTCAAATGAGTTGCCACTTTCATATTTCTTAGAAAAACTTTTCTATTTACTTCATTATTATCACGTAGCTGTAACGTTTATGATGTTAAAATTATTTCAGAAGTATGATATAAGTTGTCAGCTTCTAGTCTAACCGGAACTAGCGGAATACCAGTAGGTATTTTATATGGAGCGACTGCCTATCTGACCACCACAATCCAGTTACTGGGTAATACGATACCCCTTGCTAAGACTGGTTGTCAGATTTTCGTGCTTCTGATAACCCTTAACGACTGCCAACGATCCACGATTGACAGCCGGAACCAACGGCTTATCGTGCTTTTCGAGGCACGGAGCAGTCTTGATATGTAAAGATGGTCACCCATCCATGGACCAACCTCGGCAAGCATAGCTTAACCTGATCGTTCGACCCGCGTGGCTATTATTACTTGGCTATAAGCCCCCCGCTACAAAAAAGTCACTACTATCTACAGTAAATGTTATTCCTCCTACGAGAAATAGTAATAAAAATAAACTGCACTGAGTCGATGGAAATTAGTGAATCACTTTATTTTGCAATTAAAGGATCTCTTACAGCGGGTCCATTCCTATTATTTTGCGTAGATAAAACTTATGCAGAGAAATCTAGAAGGAATGTAAAAAAAAAACGTGAATAGAAAAATCACAAATGATAAAGAAAATGAGAAAATAGTGAGAGATCAAGCACTGTGATTGTCGTGGGTTCGAACCGAGGAAGGCGCTTTACTTTGTGTTAATAATTTCATCACCTCTGCTCTCAAAAGGGTGAAGAAAAACATCGTGAGGAAACCGAGAGCCAAAAATTCGAAGACATGTGACATCTACCAACCCGCACTAACTCTCGAATGGGAGAAGGCTTGTGTCCAGCACTGAGAACATTACGAGGAGCGTTCAATAAAAAAATGAGAATGGGATACAAACTCTTTGGAAGTATAAAAAGTAAATACTGGCGGGTAAAGCCGGAATATCTGCTATATACTTAAAAAATAAATAAACTGACTGTCGGTTGTTTTCAAATAAAAGTAGTCATTGGCTTGCGGTTGGTAGTAGACTTTTGGCAAAATGGAAAAAGTACGCCCGGTTATTAAGTATCTGTGCTTATAAAAAAATACTACGGAAGAAGTCAATAAAGATATAAGCGATACATTAAAGATGAACCTTGCTTGGGACGCCCTACGACAGTAGTGACCGAAGAAGTGGTTAAAAAGCCGAAACACTTGTTTTAGCAGATCGTCGTGTCGTGTACGTTTTATTGCTGAAAAACAAAGATTTCAACAGGTAGCTGTCACGGTACGTTTTATTGCTGAAAAACAAAGAGTTCAATAGGTAGTGTGCGTAGCATTTTACACGAACGCTTGGGGATGAAAAAAGATTCACGCGTTGGGTGCCCAGAATGCGTACCGATGCGCAAAAACCATCGAGACTGAATATTTCAGAAGGCTTTTTGGAACTGTTGCAACTAGATACTGATTGGTTTTTGGCTCGCTTTATAACAATGGAAGAAACGTGGCTTCACCATTACGATCTCGATTCAAAATTACAGTGTATGACATGGAAAAGACCATCACTCCTAAGAAATTCAAGGCGATTCCTTCTGTCGGCAAGATCATGAGCTCTCTTTTATGGGACAGTCAAGAGATAGTAACTATTGAATGCCTCGATCATGGAGCTACTGTCACGCTTATAATGTGCACAACAAATAAAAAATTGCACAACTAAATCGGCGAAAAATTGCAAAGATTGTATTATTTCATCAAAGTAACGCTCCTGTCCACTACTCCACCGTGCGATGGCTGCAATTCAAGAAACTGACTTTGAAATTCTTGAGCCCCCCCCCCCCTTGCCTTACCCCCTACTGATTTCTATTTATTTCCGAGGTTAAAGGAGTATTTGAGAGGGCAGAAATTTGAAGATTATGAAGCAGTAGTCACTGCAGTAGGGGTTTTTTTTGGTGGTCAGGAGGAAAGGAATTTTTAGTAGAAAAAAGGTATTTCAAGTTTATTACAGTAAAAAGCTTCTATGTTGAAAAAAAAAAAAAAAAAACTGATAAAAGTTACCTCTAACATACTCATTCTTACTTTTTATTGAATGCCTCTAGTATAGGCTAATTATGCTATGCCGATTTTGACAGAGATGTAAAATCAGAGGTAAAAGGTGAAAGAACTATAACGGAGCCGCTAAGTACTGCACCAAATAGATCGATATTATTCAAGCGCCCTCTAGCGTTATATCTTTGAAACCCTTTGTAACCAACGTAGCATGTTCAGTAGATACTGTATACAATGCTACGTTCAGCTAGTAGTAGAAGACACTTTCAAATAGCCAATTGGTCTTTGTGGTTGAAACCAGATGGCACTTTGTTGATGAAGTTTTGCTCATGGGTGAGTAGAACTCTAAGTATCACATACAGTGACCTCATCTAGTTGGGGTTCCATAGCCAAATGGCAAAAACGGAACCGTTGTCATTTCGTCATGTTCACCTCTCCATCTGTCACTCTGTCCGTCTGTCCGTCCGTCCGGATGTTACACAGCCAATTTGCACTATATTCATGAAAATTAAAAAAGGTGAATTTTGTGCATCGCTGCACAATGGTTTAGTCAAATTATAATGAGGGGTGGCGTTCCCCGCATTTTTTTCATCCCTCGGTCTCTGAACGAAAAGAAAACAATAAGGAAAGTTGGAAGCGAAGCTCACAAAATAAGCGACTTTGAATGTAACGGTGATTCAGAAACAATATTTACTACGTAAGTCAATTTTTTTCTTTTACATTGTTTTGCCGTTTTTCCTTCCCTCAAAAGGCCTAAGCCGCACCAATGCAGTTTTCAGCTGTAAGTTTTTATTTATTTATGGCATGTATTTAATCGAGCTTTACACACCGAGACCATGCGTCGGAAATCACGCTAAGTCAGACTATTTTACAAGTTCGGAATACAAAGACGAATTTTGAGCCCGAGTTTTGGTTGACAACATTGTTTTTAGAACAGAAGATAGTTATCAACGTACATAAGTAGATACACAGGGGCTTCTGGCTAAGTAATAAGGTAATATAACAGCCGCACGGGTTGAGTGATCAGGTTGAGCTACGCTTGCAGTGGCTGGTCCGTGGATGGATGACCATCTTTGCATAAGAAGATCTCTCTGTGCCTCGGAAAGCACATTAAGCCTTTGGTCCCGGCTCTCATTCGTGGATCATTGACATTCAGAAGCCCGAAACTCTGACATCCAGTCCTAGCAAGGGTTGTAGTGTTACCAAAAACTACTAAACGGGTTTGTATGAAATTTGGCACACATATAGTTTATAACCAATATTAACACATAAGATACTTTATAACACATTTGCTCGTAAAAGGTCTCTTTCTGCACCAATTTCAATATCGTAATGTATCTCATTACATACTTGTGCGTAATTGTAATGTAAAACGCACGGTTTATCAAGATGCTCCGTCTAAAACGAACGGTACTTTTTTAAATCTTAGCAAAGAGTTTTTATGTCAGAAAAGTGGTCAACATTTTATGAATAAAATTAACTTTGGGAGATAAAATGTAATAAATAAACATTTAATTCTTTAATTTAATTAATTTTGACAATTAATTACAACCATTTATCTGTAACAAAAACACAAAAGTATTAATATACTTTATTAGTAGGTAACTGGCTGTTTTTTCTGCGCATCGCTAATTTATGAAAAAGTAAAAACATTTTTTTTTTATATATTTTTTTATTTTACATATTGTTCGAATTTTAATAACTGTTTTAACAAGTAATTAAAGATTTATTCGTTTAAGAAAGTCCGAGTTTTATTTATTTCCTCGCAAATGTGTTATAAAACGTCGTATGACATACGTGCGGTTTGATAATTACAGCCTCTGCTTTCTTATAGCCCTCACCTACGGCTCGGGCTAGCAATATCGCCTCAGCTGTAATTTTCAACTTACCGCACTTATATCATAATGTACTATTTTATCTCGATATTGTCACGGGATCGAAACTTATGCGGATGAAACCGCAGGGCGCTGCTAGTTTTATAAAACAAAGCCGGGCTAGTTACACCATTTATAACTCAAGAATGGCTGGACCGATTTTTATGATCTTTGTTGATTTGTTGGATTTGTCTCCGCCCCGAATAGCAGAATATTTATTAAAACATGGCAAAGATTTACAAAAAAAAAAATCTGAGGCGGTACGAAGGTCAGCTAGTTCATCATCTGCCTAGCCTTTTCCCAACTACGTTGGGATCAGCTAGTTAATACATATTATTTACTTTTCTAGCTGCTTAACATATTTGGCAATCTTTTGCAGGAAGTTTTTGTATTATTAAGGTGAAACTATATTTAGCTTGGCGGTGATAATGTTGATGAATGGCGTACGAAATAAAAAATCTTGTAATTGCGTGTACTTACGAACGATTCACAGAACCCTCGTTACCGCAAAGCCACTGCTTACAAGGGTTTCGCCCAAATTGTGAACCTTCAATGTCCTCACGGTTTTCACCTTATGAAGCAGAAACAAAATTACCAAATTCAAATTAAAGACCCTTCACTAGAAGTAAATTTGCAACCATTCCGTGGGAACCCCTGTTTGTGGGCACAATGACATGTAAGCCACAACCGTCATTGTTAATAGTAACACACAGATTTATTATGTGCTTAATAACTTGTTGATGTTTTTATAATGATCCCTAGTTTTAGTTTTCGTTATTAAGCTCTACTTTTGGTATAATGACGGATATTTAGAATACTTTCGTAGAATTAGGGTTGGTTTGGTTTTCTCCTTCTAATTTTAACTTGTGAATATATTAGACGTAATACGTTTCCTAATTACTATTGTAAGCCAATATTAAATGTATATAGGGACATCGACGCACAATTTTTTTTTTGTTTTCTTTTTTTTTTTTCAATTAAAATTTTCAACGCAGGGTCCAGTCATGTACTGAATCCATGGTAACTGCCATCCTGTATGCTTCAATGTGGTTAATGTATATGTTTATACATTAACAACATTGAAGTACTTTTTGCTTGCTGTACTTTCCGACGACATTCCGACTCGTCGCGTTGCGATTCAGACCGTCGCGAAAATCTAATTTTGTTTGTTTAATAATAAAAACATGTCATCGATCTACGTGGTTGATTCTGAAAGTAAGAGTGTATCTTCTAAATAACCTACAAACGTATCCATCTTAATGACTTCAATGGATGCTAGTTAATATCTTTACGTTTGCGCGACTGGAATTCGAACCCAAGAGTTCACGATCCGCGGCTGCACTTACTACCACTACACTAATGAAGTGATATGCTCGTAATACGAGTAACTAACAAAGACAAATGAACAAACGTTTATACTGCTCGTGAGAATACTGATACAGATCAACTGTCAGTTTGAGCAGCAAGGTGAATGAATTGAATCACCTACGAGCGGAGTTCCTGAGGCCAATGGCTACTGCAGTAGTATTTGATGATGCTAGTGAAGATAATAAGAATCAAGTCAAAAAAGAAGACTGTTAACAATAGAATGGAATGATAAATAAGAGAAAAAAGTGCAGACATATAGAAAGATATTGTTTCAGACAACCTTGAATGTAGATTAATTTTTGCAAGAACAACCATTACTGAACTTAGAAGCTCTTCAATGTTGATACACATGCTCCACAGGTTTGGTAGTAATTAACATTGTCATGACCTAAAAACCGCAAGTGGTTATTATGAATTTGACTTTGACTACCGTGGGAGCAGACAGACAAATAGACTGCCTTCAACCACCCGTGCCATACGCACAAACAATCGAACAATTAAAATAACACCAGGTCCGAAATCTATAACGCCCTAAAAAGTGAATCTGTCCACATACAAGTAATTTAACAAAACTATTTGGACAATTAAACAATTGGGAGCTTACAGCACAAGTGTAGCTAAAGAGAAAAAGATTTTCCGTTTCAGATAATGAAATGACAACAATAGTGGCGCTTGCGCAATATTCGCACGGTGGCTTTGAGAGTGGGGCGATATTTTTATATAGGGGAGCCGCGGGCGCGGCGCCGCCGTACCGTCGACATGCCGACAACCCGCCTGACGAGATGATCGTCCTCATCATCATCGCGTGCATCACAACAGCAGCTGCGACCAACTCCACCGAACATGCCACCACAGAGTCACCGACCAACTCCACCAAAGAGATCCTCAAAGCAAGTGAAACTGCTGACCCAAAAAAGATTCAAATCGTGAAACAGATTCGACGCTTGAACGATGATGGTTCATACACCATCGGTTATGAAGCCGACGATGGCACCTTCAAGATCGAGAATAAGGATGTCCTTGGTAATGTTAAGGGCACTTTTGGCTACATAGACCAGGATGGCGAGATCAAACGTGTGACGTATACTTCTTCGAGTGATAGTACACCGGTCCCGGTCAGCACTAGTACTACGCCAAGTACTCCGACTATGATAGTGAGGGTGAATAAGACAGTGTCATCGACCACGAGAAGACCTTTGCCTACCGTTGTGTACCCTACGAGAGGGTCGTATACCACGCGAGGGACAGTGATTCAAGCTATACCAAGGAGACGAGTTCATGCCAGTTCAACACGAGCCCCATATGTGGAAACCACAACAGACACTCAGAAAGTTGAAGAAACAACAACGAACATTCTAAGTTTGTACAAACCGAAAGTCGACGATATGAAAACTCGAACGCAGATCTTAAAACCGATGTCGGCGACTGTGAAAGATGACTTGATTACAAGACAAACGACTACGAAGATTCCCGCGACACTGAAGCCAGTGTACGAACGTGTTACTGAGAAAGATCAAGAAAGTGATGCGAACAAAGCTAATACTATCCGTCGCGAGTTAAGTGGAACCAGCCCTAACCCCCGCATGATTAGCCTACAGCAATCAGTGGGGGATGATTCAACTGATGTTTATGGAAGTCATCTTTCTATGGGAACTGTTCGACCTTTGTTCACAACTACAACTCCTCGACCAAGACTAGTGCCTATACACTCCTTAGTAGCTGCCAGACAGAAGATCCATCAACAATACCAAGATATGCCTTTTCAAGAGCAGGAAACCACAATCGAAGCCAGTACGGGCCGTGTTTTCGATCAAGACCATGTATTGACCACAAACGCAGTGCCAGTGGTTCATATTCAACCTCAGAGACATCGTGATGACACGGAATACGACCACCAGCAACCAATCTACAGACGGCCACCATCAGCCGTCCACTTCCGCACACGAGAATATTTGAGAGACAACCCTGGGGCGCCGGTGCCTATCGGGAACACGCGGCCCTTTATCCAATACGAATTTCAGAACAAAGTGTTGGAGCCTCAGTATGTGAAGGAGACCTCACAACATCCTCAAAGACCTCAACCGACCGCAGAAGTTACACAACAACCTTACGAAGTGAGACCAGTGACCAGAATCATACCAATTCCTGTGGACGACAGAGGAGTGCCTCTTCAGGGTTACCAAGGACGCTTCGTGAACCCCTATCAGAGACCAGCTCTCTTCCAGCCGAGATACAACCCCGTGGAGGAGATGTCTTCCATCGCCTCCCCTGTGAGTACCAGAGATTTGCGTCGCTTGCTTCACATTCTGATATTACGGCAGAATAAGTTGCAAGTGTTAATGGATCAGATGATGCCTGGACCATCCTTGTATCGTCCGGAGAACGAGTACCGATACCAGCGGTACCAAGACGATGACCGCTACGATTACCGTTACGACCAGTACAGGCAGGAGTATCAGAACCAGGGTTATGAGAACCAGTATGAAAGTCAGCGGTATGTTCCCCGGAGGAGGTTGTACCCTCGGCCTTATGATACAGCTGGCTCCTCCTCCAACCATATCGAGGAGATGCCGGAGTTCCTCCCACCTGAAATAAGAGAGGCTTTGTTGTTGAAGATGCTGATTCTGGCCATCAGTCCGGACTTCATGCCCACGGTGGCGCCCCCCACTGAGCTGACCACGGCCGCCCCTCCCAGGAAACAAGTGCGGAACATCCAGATCCTGGGCGAGGAGGGCTCCATGGATGACAAACGCCAGAGGCACTGAGGTAAATATTTATTTTTAAATGTTTTAATAGTAATACTCATGTAATGTAAATAGTACTTTTTTATGTGAATTTTATGGTAATGAAACGATTTAAAAATTTAGATTTGCTGTTTGATTTCAAATCTTGTGATTAAACCCTAGAAATGCACCGTTATTAAGTTGCAGAGTCAATTTAAATAAGCAACGAACTTACTAAAAGAGCTTGATTAAAGCACCTAATCACTACAAACTATAGATTCATTATATCGAAACTATGTGGTACCTCCATACATAAGATAACGCAATTCCAAAACAACGGGATGTGCCCCCAACCATGAAAGACAGTAGTTATAAAATTGTCCAACGTTTATAATCGTGTGTGTAATATAATATACCGTATCGCAATATCGCAACTTCCTGTGTACGCATCTAATAAATGCGTCATATTAGATACGCTTCCATAAAGTTCTATGGTAGGATAACGAAAGAAAGACAAGAAAGGAATACGTTAACGAGACCCTTACATAAACTTTACAGCATTATCATCACCGAGGTATTGCGAAAGAGACCTTCCTATACAGTAAATCTAAATATGGAAACTGCCCTAATCGTTGATCATAGGTGTAATTTTTAACTGACAATTTTTGGCCACAGTTTGAAATTCTCAGTTGCTTTTTATAGTCCAATAGCCACAAGTTGACTTGTCTTTCCTGAAAAATCAAATTACATACATAATATCATGCCAAAGCTTAGGATCGGCGGGGTAGTTGTGTAAAACACTATCAGTAGCAATGGCTTTCATTTTGACAGTTAAACAACATTCATTGCGTTATTTACGTTGTTGAGCAGACGATTTTTTTCTAACATATGAAGCAATGGATTAGCAATATCCTTCAAAGTGATTCAGATTGTGACTGATAGTGTGTTACGCAATTGCGGTGCTGGTTCCCTTAATTAATTATGGGCGAATTCATTTAGCTATTCTTCTTTTTCGCTGCACTCTGAACCGAACTATTAATTACTTTAATCCTACTATTTTTGTTTTACTATCGTCGTTCATTCGACCATCACCGCTATTAACTGTTCTAGAAGATGTATTAGCACATCTACATACAATCTTACCTTACATTGCGACAATTTCCAAGCTCCTGTCTACCCTCTATTGGCCAAGAGTCGCAGGCGTGAAGGCTGGCTATTGTTTGCACACCTGTAGGCAATATTTTGGGAAAAAACCTTGAAATACAACACACTGTTTTTCTAAGATTAATGAATGGTAATTACAAACTTTTGTTTACTTTTTCCCATGGATTGGGGAATAGTTTATATGGGGTCAGGTGTCTTTGAATAAAGTAGAGAGTATATTGCATTATCTTGCTTAAACAGTTTTAAAAGCCAAAATCTACTGTTGGTACGCTGATAACATTGACTGTAAAAATAATCTTACTTTTTCTAATTGTGTGAAAAGTAGGAAATCAAAAGATTCAAATTCAAATTAGGCTCATAATCAGCGCTTTTCGAACGTTAAAATTACATAAGACACTCCCACAAAACGCCCGCCCCACTTCCTAGTTGTTTCGCTGGGAAGAAGCAGTGGCGCAACAAACTCCCCAGGTATTCCTGGGGAGTTTGTTGGCTATTGCCAACACCTGATGCTTTCGATTTCTTGATGATGGAATATCCCACAAGACTTCTTTTCTGTATAAGTACACATTAAACGTTCACTTTTATCAAATTTTGTTGTATCAGCTTACTGCCATGGTTCATTTTAAAAGTTTTCCCAAAAATATGTTACTGAAGGAATAATCGTGACCTACCTTTCAAAGCTCATTAAAAAGCAGCTCAATAGTTACACTAAAAGACAATGTCGTGACTCGTTGACCTAAAAGTCTTCCACATTGTGTAAGTGTATTACACGCATCATCAGTATTTAAATATAACATGAGATCAAGAGAGCGTATAAAAATAAAGATACACGATGCATGTAGTTCTGTCTAAAGATAATTATCATATACAAACAGGCTGCACAGCATGAGAACCCATTAAGTAATGCATTTCCTTGAGATGACTTAACTTGGAAAGATATAATCACAAGTAGGTACCTAAGATCTTCACTTACACTATCCTTACAGTATGTTAGTAAAGTAGTCTGTGTATTTACTGTGTCTATATTAAAACTAAAATTGAATTGGGCTGGACACATCTGCCGCATGTCAGACAACCAATGGGCCAAACTTACGACCCAACGGGTCCCTCTTAATGGCAAGCGACATCGCGGCAGGTTCCGACAGAGATGGCCAGATGAGCTAGACTCCTTCAATAAGAACTGGTCCTTAGCAGCGTTAAACAGAGAGAAGTGGGAAGAGCCTTTACCCTGTAGCCCCAGCACAGACTTTTAATAATATTGAAGCTGAAAGATCAAGTACTTAAAAGATCAAGTACTCTTGTATTCAAATAATATGGCTAAATCGGTTGTTATGGTAAAGGCATTTGATGCGGAGGAATGAGGAAAAAGTCGTGAGGAAAGTTTTGAGTATGGATATCGATGGCTATATAAGTAGGGGAAGACCAAAGAAACGATGAATGAACTGTGTGAAAGATAATATGGCTAGAGGGCACTACAGAGATGACGACTAATAGAGAAGAAGTATGAAAGAAAAGACATGTTGCGCCGAGCCCAAATAAATTGGTATAGAGCAGGAGAATGAAGAATATGGTTAAATCTGACTAAGGACGAATTTCACCAATTAAACTGAACGCAGTCAGCACGTCTAAGCCGCGTTCAAAAGCTGTCATTGTTAATATTCCACAACAACGATGCCACTGGCAGTTTTTGAAATTTTTCATTCGGAAAAATCGCCGTAAACTATTATACGAGTAGCACATTGTTGCAACTAAACTTTGTTCCAACCATAGTTTTTGACCATTCTCAAAAGTGTTTTGAATTCTGAAATCTTTAGACAATAAATGCAAGTGTAATACGTTTAAAAGTAAACAAGCTCACCTGTTAGGGTTGCCAACGGCGTTGCTTATAAAACAGCTCTGAATCATGAAAACTGGCAAAGTAAAACTCATGGAATACTATCAGGGCACAAGCTAATGAGCCCTGTCTACTTGGTATAAGTTTATATAACATTGATAACATCAAACCGTAATAATCAGATTTCCCAAAGAATGCGGACGTCCGATTCCATTTCCTGCACGTAAATTCTGAAAGGCATTCCGGCTTGTTCGCATGAACAAATGTTTGCCGGAATTTTAACCAAGATGTTGTCCAAAATGTAGATAATTTTATGGTCAATTATAAGTCACCAGTTTTAGCCTGTAAACATAAAATGTGTGTATGTGTTCACCATGACATACCTACCTATAATTATTGATACGAGTATTGTAGATAAAAAAAAACATTTTACCAAATCCCCAGAGGGGGCAATACTCATAATTTTAAGAACGTTCCCGGTCTGATCTCAGTCTCAATCTGTCAAAAATACCTCTAATTTCCCTACATTTTTGACTAATTTTTTTGACATTGGTTGTCGCTGAGATGAGATTGCGTCTAGACTTTGAACGTTGTTTGATTACGGCAATTGCCCTTCAGATTAGTGGTGACAGTGCCTATGATTTATAAAGGAGGATGCTTTGTTGACATACAGCAAATAATTTAATTTAGTGTTCTGTGTTTTGTAATGTTAATTACTTTGCATACCTTGTATTGTATTCATTCGAGTATTTTCAAACTGAACAGACAGCTGTTCTGCTCCCCAGCAGAGTTTATTACGTCACTTCTTCTCCTCAGCGAAAGCACTAGGAAGTGGTGAAGGGCGGGCGTTTTGGGGGACTGTCTTTTGTAATTTTGACGGTGTGCTGAAGTGCTGATTCTCAGCCTAGTTTGAATAAATTACTTTTGATTTTAATTTTAATTGAACCAAAAGGACGCTATGAGTCTGAAATGAAATAACGTTTTATTTTTGTCCGTGCTGTGCAGGCGATTTTCTCAAAATAATTGTGAAGAGGATTGGAAGCTGCTGCCGCGTAGTCTAGAGTCACGCAGAACTTCGAGAGTAAAATAAGAGTCTAGCATCTACAACCATTAAAACACGTAATAAGCGATTAAAAACAACGCTAAACAATCAAAATGCTACCTAACCCCATACACAACATTCTAAAGTAATGCATAACGACTCTTTTAAATTGCGCAATGTTCTTGAGAAATATGCCACACATACGTATATACACACGAGGCTCTCATGCGTACAGAATGGTGGGAATAAGTCCCACGTGCCAGATGCGGGGAACTAAAAAATGACACAAAGGTGCATTCAATAATGTAAGGTGTTTCGTCATTGTCTATGTTTTTCAATCGATAGGGAAGCTGTGTACTTTGTGGCTCAAGGTCGAAGGCTCCTGGGTAAATACAGCTGATCGATCTACACTATCGATCAACTGAACTTATCGCAGTCCACTGCTGGACATAGTCCTCTCCCAGGCTGCGCCACAACACCCTGTCCTCTGCCTTTTGCATCCAGTCTGTCCCTTGCCCCTTCCCTTCTCTTTGTTTTCTTCTGCTTGTACCTTCTTAAGGTCATTGGTTCATCTAACTGAGGGGAATCCAGCAGTACGCTTGCCGATACGCCGCCTACACTCCAGGACTCGTGTGCTGATGGCTCTACACAAAATTTTGAATATTTAAATAATAAACTACGGCTGCTATATAATTTTTGTAATAATTATTATTAGTACAGTAATTATGTTTTTAGTAAATTCATATTATTCATAGTATGTTGACTTATAAGTTAAGTTTTAGAGCTTTCTTTTCATAATGATCTGAATATACAGGGTGGCCTGTGATTTGACGTATTCCTTCCAGGACGTGATAGTGTGATCTATTTGCAGCAAATAAGCGCCCCACGATGTCCTCTCCGTAATTTATACTCTTAATGCGATAGTAAAATGGTTAGTAAATAGTTAGTTAGTACACGGAGAAAAAATCTTTAAAAAATTACTGTGCTGTCTCATAATCTGAGTGCATGTGAGTGGTAATGGAAAAATTACCATGCTAGCACAGTAAAAATTCTTATGCTGTACAGTAAAATTTATTGGACAAATAGTGAATTTTTCCCAATCTGACTCAAAAAATTTTCTGTAGATGTCACTTGCACTTTACAGTGACGAGCACAGTAATTTTTCTAAGAATTTTCTCTCCGTGTAGTTATATAAGTCGCCCTGTATTTAAAATAACCACCTAACTTCACGTTATGGAATACAATAAATGACTGATTGAGTGACAAAATGGAAGTGTGGCCGTTAGAGCCCTACTTGCCTTTGGAAGAACATTCAACAGCCAGATCCTAGTGGTCATACACTATGTAGGTATACGTCATGTCAATTAACTATACAGTTAGTGGACATGCCGAAAGCCTGACAGCTGCTCTGGTCTGGTCTGGTGGGTTGTACAGTCGACCGGACGGTGATGGTGACCTTGACCTTGGGCTGGCCTAGCGTTGCAAGGAGTTTCAATAGAATAAGAGGACAGCTTATAGTCCTTTTGTTATCACGTGCGGCCTACTGTACGCAATTACCGGGCAACAATGAACATTCTAGGCATTCATTTTAGTAGGTTTCACAATTATATCTGTACTAGTAGTCCACGTCCCATGAGGCCTAAATGTGTGCCAACTGACGTAACTGATATACTGTAGTCTGTTCCAAAAGCATCTGATGAAAATGTAAACAAATGAAAATGTAGGAAACAAGCGGTTTTGATTTGATTACCTACTTGAATATTATTTCAATTGAAATTTTATAATTTTGGATAAATTGGTGAGATATACCTTTTAAACACAGATTGTATGTGAGATTTCTTATGAAATAAGCATCACTTTTGTACCTATTTTTCTGTTCTGTTTTTTTTTTTATCTGTGTATATATGTGAGTACATAAATGGTAAAATAAATAAATAAATGAATGTTTTACTCCCTTTAGTGAGTAATTGCGTAACCTGAACAGTGTTTGCTTAAACTTTTATGTCATTTTGGAACATACTATGATGACATGTACACTACAAAGTCACAGGTGCAGAAAAACTATCTCTGCTTCTAGCTTTTTTCTACAAACTGAAACGGAACCAGGTCCTGATTTAGAAGTAAGATTTTTGGCCAGACGATTTCTACTTTCGATTCAACACAAACATTTTTTTAAAGATAATATAATTGATAAATGGTATTCACTTCAGCCGTGCGATTCTGTAACCGTCACACCGTGAAAACTTGGGTGAAGTGAGCGTGGAGTGAGTCGTCAATAGTGTCAATCCCTAGCATCAGCATGACTCACAGCTCACTCTAAACTCACTTCACCTTAATTATCACGGTGAGATTTTTCCAGAATCGCCCGGCTGGTGTATTAATATTATTGTAGATTTCGTACAGTCTGATCTAGAATCATCATTTAATTGTGAAGATGATGACTGACTAACCTACAACCTTCAAAAACCTTTAGTATGTGTTCTAAAACTTGACAAAAACAGAATTGAAATACACTTAATATGGGCGATTTTCAATTTTGGTGGCCACACTAAACTTTGATCTAAAATATCTCAAAAAGTTATTGAGATATTCAAAGACCTCTTGAAGATCCTTGTAGCTTGGACTCTCTATTCTTATACCAGGTCCTTATTTTTCACAAAAACTGAAGAAAAAATTTCGCCACCAAAATTGAAAAAAAATGCACTTTGTTGATATTGACCCATATATTTTAGTAATGGTATGTCTTAGTTGGTGAGTCGTTAGTTAGTGCGCAGTGGTGGCCGTGACTTACAAGTTGTAGCTCGTGAGTTCGAAGCCAGACAGACACTTTACTTCATGTAAACTATTACATCACCACTGCTCTCAAAACGGTGAAGGAAAACATCGTGAGGAAACCAGCATGTCCTAGAACCAAAAATTCGAAGACATGTGACATCCACCAACCCGCACTGGACCCGCGTGGTGGATTACGGCCCACTCCCTCGCACAGAGATGAGACCCGTATAAGATGACATCCCGGCAGAGGGAACATCATATAGGGTGACTGGTAATCAATTAGTGGCCGATACTTAAACACATGACTGTACTCATCATAACAAACAACTGTCCCAAAGAATAGATTTTTTTCAAGGCCTGTGTTCCAGCAGGTGGAAGTTCCTTTTAAATAGATCATTAGTAGAAGGACTATTACTAATTTACTATTCAATTCGTAACTCTGACTTTAAAACGTAGTCCTTTATTCCAGTTTGACGAGTCTATCGTACCAAGGATCGGTAGCCATTTTTGTATTTCGAACCTTATTTTGACTATCTAAAATAAAGTTCTGAATACAAAATTGACAATTTAAATAAAGTTCGAAATCCGAAAATGACTCGATGGTTTCAATTTCAACCTGGGGTAAAGATAAATCTGATTTTGTAATGTGGCCGTATATGGCTCAAACACAAAAACGTGTGAAAAAATGTTCAGGTTACACAAATGCCAGATGTACTCGTATGTACATTATTAGAGCGTGTTTGTGTTTTTATTACTTAAGATTAAGTTGTCGGCATACTATATTTGTTCTTATTTTATTTATAAGAATAAATTTATTAATTTTCTGCTTTCATTTATAGCAAAATGTCTCCTACTGTAGACTGTTCGGATGCTTAGCACATCAGTTTGATAGATGTTTAAAAATATTTCAGGAACAATAAATACATTCTTTTAATGTGAATTTACGTAAAAAATAAACAACTTTTCATCTTAGCGTAGATAAAAAAATCAGCAATCCATATTTATTAATAAAAACATATAAACATATTGTTCTAATATTAGTAGTCGTCTACTGTAGACACGTAAAACTCACACAATTTTATTTTAATATTTCGATTCGATTAACTGGTGATAAGTACTTACCTACGTAGCCACTTGCAGGTAAAAAACAGAGGCTGGAAGTTGTTCGTGTCCAGTTTTGGACAGTATTTACGTACTACGCCTACTGCGTGGCAGCCGCATGAAGATTCTCCACCACGTTTCACTGATCTCTTCGATTGTCTACTTAGTATGTAAAGTTCTTCGAACACTATCACCACTAGATGCGCCCTGATACAACCACCACGGCCACGATCAAGACCCTGCTTGCCGCATCCGGCCAATAAAAACTTGAACAACCTTACTGTAATCAAACGAAGTGCGTTCCAAGTAATCAATTCTCCTTTGTTTCTTTTTACTTTTGAATTTCGAATGTCGTATTGTATTGACAAAAATGAATGAATTTTCTTCGACTTTGATTATTTATAACAGCGACGGGTGTTCATTAGTGGAATTCAACTTTATTTCCATTTAAGTAATACGAGATTTAACCAACTGTTAAAACCCTCACACCCATAATTATGTAACTAAACAAGTAGCACTTAAGGCGGCAGGCGGCACTAGTCGATATTTTTTCCATACACATTTCGAAATCTGTATGGAAAAAATATCCACTGTTTGACATTGTGCATCCAAAGTTAAATATGATATCGTTTTGTCTTATTATTAATTTTGTCTTTACGGAAACAGAAAGTAAAATAAAAAGCCATTAAAAGTTATGGGCCAGCAAAGATTCGTTTTTCTTGCTATTTTTAAGGTAACTGTGGGTGTAAATAAGTAATAAAAGAACTGTAAAATCTTCAAAACAAAGTCGATACCGACAAAGCTCATTTTTTATCGAAGAGTTCAATAAATTTTATTTATAATTGATTTATGCAGTGCTTGATTATTTCATAAAACTCGATTTTCCATAGGACTTTTCAATTTTTTTTACGCGCCTTTCAGTTCGGAACGGTGTTTGTGTGCGTGAGAACTAGACGTTGTGCGTGTAGAAAAGCGTCTAACTGCTCATCACTGACAGGTCGGACATGATGCCAAGTGAGACAGCTTGGTTTTTGGCCTTGCCCACCAGTGAGTTCGAGCTTGTGACTAGTTCCACCTTAAGGTTCAAGGTCACCATACAACAAACCAACATACACATTCAATTATTTTCTTTTACCAAAATCAATTGATAAAAAGAACAAAATAAGTTTGTTTTTAATTAATAAAAAATAGTCTACATATTTACAAAATGAGTGAGATTTATTCTTAACCTAGTAGGAGCCAAATGAGATATCGTGTAGGGGAGCAGCCCCATTCTTCGGCAAGGCATATTCTTTGAGGAGTTCGTCTAACATGGAGTAAGGTTGGTTCTGGTTCCTCTGGGGCGGTTGAGGGACGTAGTCTGATGGATTGAACTGGTTGCGGGAAGGTGCTGCATCAGTGAAGTCCGGGAACTGAACAGGAGGCCTGTAGGCTTGCTGCTTGTTCTGCTGGAAGGTTCTTCGTTGAGGAGCTGGCTCAGGGTTGAAGTAGTTGTCCTGTGCAGGCACTGGGGCGGCGCCGGAGAAGAACTGGGGCTGAAGGAGGAGTGAAGAGATTATTAGATATTGTGATATACTGCAATTGCTGATATTTAGAACAAAGGAGTCTAGCGAGTTTGCGTAGGAAAATGCCCCTCCTCCGACAAGTGCGCCCTCTAGCCTGAATAAACTAGGATGTGTATTGATACTATATCAAAAAGAATTATACTCCTAAGTCGACGGGAACATGTCCTAAAATGGTCTAGAAGTTACATTGAATCCTATGGGGAAACTGATTTGTTGACTGTTATAGCCAACGGAACCTTGCAATCGCAAATATCTCAGCATAGCTTCATAGAAGTATATGGTAGTTATTATATTCAGAAAAGATTTCTTTTCGGTAACGTTTGGATCACCCAAAAAATCGAGTTCAAATAGTCAAACTTCGGATGACCTAATTACACGTAATCTGGTTAACCTTGAAAAATTCCTCCCCCTCTGACTCTACAGCTTTTCCCCTTTTTTGTTTCCCCCCTGACCTTGACCTTCACCTTCTGACCTTTTAACCTTCAAAAATATCTCATTAAAATTTATACTTTAGAACTGTATGATGGTGACATCTATCGGAGGGGCACATTTCGCTGCAGTCCTTTTTAGATAAGTGTTCTAAATTTAACAAGAAATAAATTTTGCTGCAAATCTATTGATCACTTTGCAATAGCTGATTTAAGGGTTATGATTGCAATAAACTAATATATTTACTACTAATAAAGCTGAAGAGTTTGTTTGTTTGTTTGAACGCACTAATCTCTGAAACTACCGGTCGGATTAGAAAAAATATTTTTGCACCAATTCTTGGAGAAGGCTATTTAATATCACGCTAGGACCCTAAGAAGCCGAGCAATAAGAAAAAATGAAAGAAAGTCAAAAAGATCGCTAAGCGAAAACGAAGTGAGCAGGCGATGCGATGCGACGGGGATGGGTTGGAAAAGCAAGAAAATTCACGCGGACGAAGTGAGCAGGCGATGCGATGCGACGGGGATGGGTTGGAGGAGCAAGAAAATTCACGCGGACGAAGTGAGCAGGCGATGCGATGCGACGGAAATGGGTTGGAGGAGCAAGAAAATTCACGCGGACGAAGTGAGCAGGCGATGCGATGCGACGGGGATAGGTTGGAGGAGCAAGAAAATTCACGCGGACGAAGTGAGCAGGCGATGCGATGCGACGGGGATGGGTTGGAGGAGCAAGAAAATTCACGCGGACGAAGTCGCGAGCAGGAGCTAGTATTCTTATATTCTTTGTAAGTAGATATTGACATTCAACAGTGTCAATTAATGGCAATGGTTACTTGTTTTTGTTATTGGTCTTATTACTCATAGTAGCTCGTAGTCTCAAGACTCCTGTGCGACACGAGCCGCCTATTAACACTTAGCTTAGCCTTTTTTTTCTGTTATTGGTTTTGTTATTTTGTTAATGTGTCCTAAATATTTTCCATTTTGCTTTAATTTGTAATTGAACTAACGGTACCTTAAATGTCCTTTAATCACTTCTATGCTAGTGCTGTGCACTGCTGTATGTGACGAATTCACAATACCTTATACTGTATGTTATTTTTGTCTGTTTATGTTTTAGTGCGTAAGTCGTTGGAGTGCCACAACAATAAATAAATAAATAATTAAATTAAACCCGTCCGATACCCGTCACAGCCTGAAAAACGGCGAAGTGCCAATACCTCCTAACTTACCTTTTTTTTTTTTTTGAGAAATTCACATTTTTTTCGTTTTGAATTTAAAGGCGTTAGTCGCATGTTTTAGTGAAATCGCCTAAGTATATTTTTAGTTGCAACAGCATTCAATTAAAATGTGTAAATATGTACCTCCCAACTAAACAAACGTGTCTATTTTGAACGTTTTGTTTCAGTTTGTGTAAATTTTTGACTTTGTCAGTTAGGAGGTATTGTCACTTCGCCGTCGATAAGGTGGTTACTAAGAAGTATAATGAGCAGCTAGGATGGCTTGTAATACTTTACCTTCGGCGGAGTAGGGCCCTGCTGAGGCGCCGGCCGGTACTGCGGCGCCTGCGTGGGCGCCGGCGCGCCGAACTGCTGCCGCGACTGCTGCTGCGGCGCTCGGTACTGCTGTTGCGGGGCGGGCTGGGGACGGTACTGAAACCAAATTTATTATGTTTAGTTTCTGTAAGTAGACTTTTTAAGACCCTTTTACAAGTCAATTTTTTGGTCAACATTTTAAAACTATACGGCGCCGGCATTTCCTGACTGACTCTGACTGACTGAGCTGACTGATCCCTGAGAAGAAATTCCGAAAGGAACTCAGAGGTTATGGTCTTTTTAAGTTTAAACATTATACAGGATGGCAGGAAATTCGACGCGTCGACTGTAACTATGAATACGGCACATTATTACACCCCTAGCGTAGAAATTTTAATCGAAATAAAAAAAAATAAAAAAAAACTAATTCAGAATTAATTCTGATTAATTCTGAATCCATGGTCATGCCATCCTGTATTATTAAGATTTCATGTGAGTCTGGATTTTTGCCCGGTCGATGTGTCAGTAGGCTCGCCCCCTGTCAAATGGGACATAAACATAACTGGCAAAATGTGTATGAACAGACGCCAGCACACCAAGCTACAAAAATTGTGAAATTTCTTTAATAGATTTTCAACTTTATCGCAACAGCATTAGGTTCAAAGTTGATCGGAAAATTTGACAGTTTCCGGTAGCTTGGTGTGTTGGCGTCTGTACTATAGGTACTCCTCTGTCTAAACCTTTGTAGAATACAAGCGTGAGAATGTAGATGTTTATGCGAGTCTAACAATGCAGGGCCAGGTCTGGATGGGTCTTTTGAAGAAAGAGCCATCGCAGCTTGGAGCTGACATGTCCCGACAGGCGACATGCATCAGTCACCGTGTGGCCCAACCTGTTGCTGTTGCTGTGGGGCGGGCTGGGGCCTGTACTGCTGCGGCTGGGGCCGCGGCGCCGGGCGAGGTGGCGGGGCCGGTGCGGGCTCGTCGTTGTAGTCGTAGTCTATGGCTTGCGCAGGCGCGGGCTGGTATTGGTTGCGGCGTGACTGTGGGGGTGATTGATTAGAGTTAGAAATTTAGCATTGTGATAATATCTACGAGCGGCGATACTTACGTTTGGCGCAGTCAGTCCCACCACTATCTTGCTGACTGATAAGTAATTTTATTTTAGCTATCATTAGGTATAATTTGTACGAGTGAAAAAAAAACTATTCACGTTTTCTTTTGTTTATACATCAAAAACATAATTTATCTAAGGAGTGTTTAGAAATCGCGAGACCAAACTGTTTCCATTTCAAAAATAGCGTGATGTTTGAACAAATCAGATAATTTATTTGCAAATAAACAAACATAAGCTTCTGTTTCTGCATAGTTTGTAAAGCATAACTTTGTATGGCCTTTATTCTAGAATAGTGTATACCTATAGGATGGCATTTATAACAAATACTAGCAACATGTCTTACCTGCGGTTGCTGCTTGTCTTGCCTCTGCCTCTCCTCCCGGGTCTCGTCCACCAGCGTGGGCGGAGCCACTGTGATACCCTCGCCAGATGGCTGGAAACCGAACTTGTTCGCTCCGTACTCTATAACTCGGACCTGGAAGTGAGATTTCCGCAGAAACGTTTAAAGCCTAAGAATAACATAACAATATGTCTGTAGCCTAATATAATTTCTTGGATAACGAAAGTCCGCTTTAACAATGACATCAAAGACACGGAAAATTGTGATGAAATAGGTACCAGTCACCAATAAACTGGGTCATACTTCAGCTACATGATTATTAAGAGATGATGTTAAAAAAGGAAAGGAACAGAGTCCACACTTTGGTGATCGACCAAAATCTGCGATCAAATAATCGTGGGGTTCCACTATTATTTGATCGCAGATCTTTCCACTTATGTCCGGTTGGACATAAGTGGAAAGATCTCCAACCTGGTAAAGTGGGAACCTCGACGGTACGGCAGTAGGGTGTGGTTGTGGGGCTATGTCACAAACCATGCTCCACCCCCTATCCTGTCCGCTGTGTCCCAAAACATACAGTCAAATTGACCAACAAGATCTAAAATACAGTCGTGCCAGACTGCCAGCGACACGAAGAAGGAGAAGACCAAATTGCGGTTGGCCGTTCTCTGTAATGGTCATATATAATGGAGGTATGGCCATGTTCAGCATGCTAAGCTCAGACTAGAAGTGGATTCTCATCAATAGTACAATAACGTCTCACTTGAATGTATTGGGACGATTCATAAAATCCATCTTAGGCGGGGCGCGGGAAATGGATTCAAATTCCTCGCGAAGTAGAATATAAGAATTTATATGTAAAAAATCACTCTCATTTATTTGTAAAAATCACTGGGGCGCATTATCTGCGCCCCGTCTCGTGGCACGTTAACCCTTAATTGCATGATTTTTACTTTTTAAGCAAATTAAATTAATTTGGACGTAACATTAGCTCTATAGTAAGGAAAAAATATTTAAAAAAATATATTCATAAAAATACTTTTTTTTTAATGTCCTGGAGGAAATTTTACATACCTATTTATGTAATCAGAACGAATCTACTGGGAACAAAATTAATTGAATATCTCTAACAATTGGGGAATCCCCGTGCTCTGTGGAAACGAAAATATGGCATTGGATTGGTTGATGGTTCCATCACGATGCATTTAAGGGTTAAGTGTGTGATCCAACTTATATGTTTGCTTATATTAAATGATTTCTTCTTTCTTCTTACTACTAGTCTGCGACTTATCTGTAGGGTCGTTCTGTTTTAAACTTTTGAATGCTGCAGCCTGATTTCTAACCTTATATGAAAGTGGTCAGACAGTCATTACCTTGCCAGTATCATCTTTGTATCCGTATTTGCCCTTGACCTCTCCGGCGGGGGATTTAGTCTCGATCTTGAATGATCCGTCGGCGGCCTCGTATCCGTACGTGTAGGATCCATCCTCGTTGTGCCTGTAATGTATGACATACAACGTTAGATTTTGTTTGGTTTGTTTCATTGGTGCAGCAAACTGCACGTCAGTGGTAACGAAGCCGGTATAAGCTGCCCTAATATTTTACTGAAACTCCCTACTGTGTTAGACCAGCAATATGCGGTCGACTGCATGTTTTAAAATAAAATATACTAAAAAGTCCTCACCACAGGTAGGTTTTGTAAAACTCGTTTGCCAATCTCCCTAAAATATTCGTTCTTCAATTCTTGTCGTGATATTTAAACTTTCATTGTCAGATCTACAACTATTCAGGAAACGTAATTCTTCCGTCCTGTGTTTTTTAGTTTTCTATACAATTTTAGTACTTGCGGTAAGTTTGTATTGCAAAAGAAATATTTTTTTTATTTCCACAACTATAATTATTTAGCAGATAAATAGATTCCTTCGCCACAATGTATTTTAGCAACAAATAAAGGAACAGAATGTAATACCAACAGCGATAAACTGCGATCAAATTGTATTATGACTGCACTTACTTCTCTATAATAAATAACTCGTTAGACTTGAAACCAGTCCTCTACGTTTAGGTATTTTAGAACTACGCCTTGCCCAATTCACTGTACCTAGGTTTATTAACAAATAGTCAAGGTTGTAGACGGTAGACTAGGCTTGACGGAAATGTATCTACTAGACTTATTTATACTAACCTCCTTACTAATAAACGTATTATATCAGATGAATAGTTCCACAGTAATTTCTCTCTTTCTGTTGTCAGTAACTTGATTTTCGAAAGAAGAAGACAAAACGTTGTTGTGTAACTATAGGTACAGACGCTATACAACGCTTATTAGTAAGAAGGTTCATTTATTTATAACACTAGCTGCGCCCTACGGTTTCACCCGTATAAGTATATATCCTGTAAGAATATCGGGATAAAAGTATTATTATGTCCTAATTCAGGTTATGGTCTACTCATGTACCAAATTTCATCAAAATCCGTTCAGCCGTTTTGGCGTGAAAGCTTTTCTCCCTACAATATTAGTTTAGACAGATTTAGGTTTGATAAAATTGCCACGAATAGCTTTTAAAGCTTTTCTTTATAGAGTTTTGGCCTCACCTTAAGGCCTACACAATTGGCAATTCTTTCAAAGCGTTTAGTTTTTCTACAACGACTGTTAACAAGATTGACATAAGGTTTTTGGGTAGCTTACGTCAATCCAATACATTTTTGACGTTTCCATCATCGTATGGCTGATAGAATGTCACTTATGACTTTTGACTGGACGTTAAATTTCAACTGAGTTGAATCCGTGCTGGAGGCAAAAATATTGTTTATTCCGCATTTCCTTCTTAAATATCTATAGTTCATAGACATCAAGGGATTTAATTATAAACGATGATTAAAGTTGAGTGAAGTTTAAACGTCAAAAATGTAAAGTTAAACAGTCGCTAATCACTACTTAACTTTAAGCAACGTTTATTAATAAAAGGGTATAACTACAAGAACACACTGTCACACAAAGAAAAGACAAAAGAAAATCAATTATTCTACTCTTGCGCAGTAAAAGCGGCCAAAAAAGGTCTTTTTCAGCTATTGCTGCAACGCTAGTCTTAAAAATAGGTCCATCTAGAAACGATTACGAAGAGTTGCCAAATAATTATGTAAATTTAACATTCGTCTTCTAATTAATGAAGCATTGGACCATAAACGCGAAATTATATCAAATTCTAAAATCTACCCTTGAGTAATTTTACGGGTGTTGAACATTAAAAAAGCATTTTCGGAGGATAAGTACTTAACGTAAAAGATTGAAGTGACAGGTACTCAGGCTCACTTGCTTCACAAATCACTAAATACGTTTAGCGCTAAACATTTTTAAAACATCATTCTGTGTCTGTCAACTTCAAACGATTGACAGCAATACAGCTATGAATTAAATTCCAAAATAAATACAGTGGCTGGTGGTGCAAGCAGTCTTTAGAAAAAAAATAAACAACAACAAATACCACGATGGGTCTATGGTTTCCTCTTTTATAAGATGCATTATTTTTTTAAGATGGTCGAAAAACGATGATCGCTTCGGGTAAGCAGGTGTTGTAACATTGTAATCCAGTTCTCGTTGAAGCCTTGAAACCAAACCCATATGTTTAGATATTATCAGTTATACTAATCAGCTAATAACGTTCCCACTGCTGGGACACAGGCTCTGTGAGAGGGAGTGGGCCGTAACCCACCACGCGGCCCCAGTGCGGGTTGGTAGATATCACATTTTTACAATTTTTTGTTTCTAGTACATGCCGGTTTCCTCACGATGTTTTTCTTCACCATTTTTAGAGCAGTGGTGACAAAATAAATTACACAAACTAAAGCGCCTGCCTGGGTTCGAACCTACAACTCGTATGTCGGGGCCGTTACCACTGGGAATCCACTGATCTAATATCGGTTCGGTTCCTAAGCCCTTAAAACAAATGGTTTTCTTAACCATTTGTTTCTTTTGAGATGAGTACCTTACAGCCCTTTTTTTTCGGAACAAGTGACCTCAGACTTCTGAATTCTCTGTTCTGAATTCTCTCTCAAAGAATAAAATGAAAGAATTGATAAGTATGATGCAATCCTACGTCAAATAAATCATCATCATCAGACGTTTATTTGAGTACCGCCACTAGCCGTGGATTTCGTGGAGTCTTATTGACACACCTCTGTCTTCAGGACCTCAACATTGGCATTTTCGTCAAACATTTTCTATTATCCACCATATCTTCACTAGCTCTTACCCATACACACATAAATCAGCCTATATCGTTTCCACTGCTAGGACATAAGCCTCCTCTTTGTGGGAGGGAGTGGGCCGTAATCCACCACGCGGGCCCAGTGCGTGTTGGTAGATGTCACATGTACTCGTTTTATTTTTACCTGCTTGGGTTCGAAACTATAGTCTGCACTAAGAGTATCTAATCATGTATCAGAAAATTGACCTGAAATCTGTATGTGTGATATTACCTATTTATCTGCTTGAGGATCGACACGGGAGTGGTGGCGGACACCTTGGGCTCGGACGCGATGTACCGCGGCGCGCGCTCGTCTGAGTACTGCGCGTGCGCACACGCCACTAGAGCCAGCACCGCCTACGTAGGAAAAGGGGAAAATTATAGTTTAATAAGAGAATATGAATGTTTTGATGGAGTAAAGATATTAAGATGAGCGATCATTCTTTAGTAATTTTTATTATTTGATGAGTGCCTCGACCACAAATCAAATGTAGGGTTAAAAGTAGCAAAATAACTGAAAGATTTTGTGGTTCCTGCTGACAGGTATAACGTTTTTGTTTAGGAAAATGTGTACTTATTTAATTTCGTGAAAATATCCTATAAGTTTTATAGCTACGGAGCTTTTCAGCGCTAACCAAATAAAGTTTAGGCGCAAAAGATGGCACAAAAATAAAAATGTTGACCCCCAAGTAGGCAAGTATATTGCAACTAAATAGTAAAACACATCTTCAAATATATAAATAAAAGGATAATAAACTTATTATGAAATCCAATGGCTTTTCCTTTGGTGTCCCCCTTTAACCCTAACAGGTTATGGGCCCAGTGGAAAGGTTCCAGGGATTTCAATATTACGTCTATTTATTATAAGTATGATTGAGCAAAAAGTAGAGCAAGCATATCATAACAAAGTACCTACTTAGATAATATCGAAATGAAACAACAACATTTTCAATCCAATTTCTTGAACTGCCAAAACATGAGTTACTGTCTAACGAAACACTTGCCACAATTGACGCGGTATTAATTAAAATGAAAATTTCTATTTCGTTACAATTACCTTGTTGAGAAACAAACAGCCTTGACACCCGCGTTTGTTGTATTAAAGTGTAATGTGTCATGTTGGGGTAATTGGGGGTTGTGGCCGAATTTACAGGCGGCCGCGATTAAGGGAAAATTTTACGACTGTGTAAACATATTTGTGGCTTGATTATGACTGATGGAAGTTTTTAGGACAGAATTCAGTAAAACAGTATTAATAATGGTTTTATTTCTGTAAGTAGGTTTTTACATTTTACAAGTCAAACATATTTTTAAAACTATATGAGGTCGGCGTTATTGATGAGCATACACACATACATCAATTCACGCCTTTTTCCCATAGAAGTAGGCTGAAACTACAGAAGGCCACCTGCTACGATCTTTTGATCAATTGCTACTACTTCTAAATAGTTGGTGTAAGTACATTTATGAATCGCATGCTTGTTTTTATAGGGAATCCAAAGAAAATAAAGAAAATCACTGAGCCAGGCTGATTTTGCCGTGTAATATGTTCAGTTTCAGCATAACGGGCTTGAACATGCGGTATTCTCCCAAAATATTGCGTCTTAAGCCCATCTATATTAACGACAACTTATAGACATTATTCTTATCAGTAGCCTTAACAACAACGAATTACTGACCACTCGTGTTAGCAACACGTTGCCACGCTTCTACCTTGTACCACACGACAATGACGAAAGTTCACGCATAGATGGCTTAACGTGTCAAATATAACAGTCTGTCACAACGTACTGATCTAGACTTAGGTCCAACTGTAGCAACAGTAGCTATTTGTACCTTAGAGCTGTTGCTTCATGTAGTTGCACAATGCAGCTGTTTCTTTGATATATTACAGTGGTCAATACGTGAATCTGTTTCGTTAGTCAGACAGAAACTGGAAGTTATGATACCTGTGTTTCGTTAGTATTGCGGTCGGAAAAGCAGAAGTTTCTTCTTACCGTTTTTTGTAGTAGACTATACTAAACCCTGATTCAAACGGTACCGTGGATGGGTGACCATGTTTACAAACCGAGAGTATGTAAAGATGGTCACCCATCCACGGACCGACCGCGGCAAGCACAGCTTAACCTGATCGATCGACCAGTGCGGCTGTTACTACTTAGCCACGAGCCCCTTACATTACAAAGAACAAAACATTAAATTAAATTGTTATTGCCAATATACCAACAGTTACTTTATTTATTGCAGTTCACCACAAACATATTTAATCTTAACACTCATTTCATACACTTGGTTTTGCCAATAGCACCCTGCCATGAACCAAATCACTATTATGTAATGTTGTAAACAACAATGCTATGCGTAGTTTTTTTTACCATAAAAATAAAACGCCAATAAACGGTTCGTGATAAAAACAAGAGCGCTACGTCACAGTAAATATATTTATTTACTGTGGCTACGTGTTGATTGCGCAAAATCAGTTTGTTGTTGTTGTTAGATTGATGTTTGTTACAAATGAAAATAACTTTAACACACAGCCATGTTTATCAAGTAGTTAAATGTTACCAATTATTTTTAGAATAGAAAAGAATACTATTAATTGTTAGTACTACATGTGGTTAACAAATAAAGTTGATTATTTTTTTTAAAGTTTCAAACTCCAACTCAAAGCATTTATTTCAATTATACTATTTACAAGCACATTTGAATTGTCAAAGAATTGGTCAGTTAGTCAGAAAGTTGAAGCTAATTGCCCATCCCAAAACGTAGATCTCTATGGAGAAGAAATGGCAAGAAACTCTAAGGTCACTCTTTACAAATCCTGGGTACATTATTTGTGTTCTCAACTGTGTTTACGAGAAACCTCTATGGTGTATCTGATCTACAGTAATACGTAATTATCTTTGTACTACTATTTAATAATCAAACAAAACTTTAGCATACAGTGTGGTCGTCATATAATCCTAATTCAATTTAAATCAAAATGCATAATTTCACGTCCATTTTCACGGTTGATTAAACTTTTCACGCCATTCAATCGGTTCATTCACAAAAAATCCTGAACATTTTAATCGTAACTTTAGAACGACATGCACGACTCTTGAATAATGAAGAATCGTGACATTTTATGTCCTGCCCATATCAAATGAACGCGGCATAACTGGATCCAATTTCAATAACGCTTTTTTATTTCCTAGTGTACCTAAAGGTAGACCAGTATAATATTATAAATAATTATAATACGCACAAAGGGGCTAGGAAAGTAGTCGTTAGAGGCCACGGTCCGTTCACTGGACACAGAGCAGCATATCCAGTATAACAAGTCTGCCACGCCCTTGGATTGCCAAAGATTGACAATCAATTTTAAACTTTATATGTTTAGAATAAGGTTTATAATCATTTGGATTGAAAGTCGGGACTAGTTTGCAGTCGTTTCCGATTTAATATAGTGTATATAAGTGTATGCGATTTGGAATCGTAATGCAAAGGTGTAAGATTGAGATTCGGTTGTATTCGATTCGATTTATTGCAAAGAAAGTATGCGGAAATATAATGCATGTATCCAGTCAAGTTAATACTTTTTGCTTTACTGTCAAGGTTGTACTTAAAATTGCCTCAGATTTATTTTGTTTTATGTTTATAGCTACAGATCATGTGATGATAAAAATGTCATGATTTAAGATTATAAGTGGTTTACTTTATATTAATGACACAAAAGTTACGGAGAGTAATGAAAACTTTAAGTAGATGTAATCAAAATAAATGCACAAATGTTTATCATTGTTCATGCTTACTTGACTCACATAATGTATTAGTAATTAGTGAATTACACACTCTCTTCACATTAGATCCCTTGAACGCAACATAATCGCTTATTATGTTGTGTTATAACTGGGTGAGGCGAATGTCAGCTGTCTTCATAGTACTATTAGGAGATGATATTTATGGGCATTCTATGAGAAATTGTTAACAAAAAACTTTTTTATGGCAATTATAAATTCTGGGGAATCTAAATGAAAATAGAAATAGACCTATCTTTCTGGTTTGGCATTAACGTGAAAGGTATCAATCACACAGTGTCCTAAAAAAAAAAATACTCTTTAGACAGCTTATTGACGCGGTTGTACTACTGCACATCTGCCTATACTGTGAAACTGCGCGGGCGCAAGTCCCCGGTAGTATGGTATGTCACAAATTGATTTACAGCTTATTGCCACCAGTAACCTGACCAATGGCACTGCACTGATTATAACTCGAGGTCTATGGGATGTGACGTGGTATTTTGGCAATGAGTAAAGAAATTACCATTTTTAAATCTTTCATAATGTTGCAGTCAGTCACAAATGCTGATACAATGCTGTTAGTATTCAAAATTAGATTTAGGTGATGACATGTGTAGTTGAACATTACCTACCTATTTGAATGTTTTGTACATACAATGTGTAGATAACGATACGACAATAAATTAAAGCACTGGCAATACTAAGGCATTTGATTATTTTGGAACTATCAAATTAGTCCTAACACCGAAATAACAAAAGTGATTTTTTCAAACAAACTAAATAGTAGTGATGGGCCGACTATGGGTTGTGCCAGTCTCTGACAGGCTATGGCGACTGGGAACATCGTTAGATATACGTAGTTTCATTTTTTGTCGTATTGTCGTCTCCATAATAATAATAATAATAATTTGAAACTTTGGTTGTATTCATTCACGTTATCATTATTTAGTCTTAAAACGAAACCTTGTAGAAACACTGCAGCAAGTGTTAAGCTATCGTTATCTGTCATCGCCAAGTTAGCATGTCGCAATTAACTGGCTAAGTTTAAAACAACTTGAAATGTACCACTATCAGAAACTAGCTCAAAACTATAGGATAACCGCCTTTAGCACTGTCTTGTACACTACAGTAATAAAAAGTAAGAACATTTTCCTTGTAGTAACGTAAATATGTATTTGAAGAACTTTTAAAACGAGCTTTACAAAAAATAAGTTAGCATTGCATTTGCATTTTGTAAAAATAAGTTGCAGTTTTCATATCAAAAGTTTCATCATCTATATCTTCTAATGCTCATCGTAATTTCACTAGGTAATTACATTATCAAACACACGCGACTCTTATCAAACACATCACTTAATTGTTAACAACTGCTTAACAAAAGAGCCACCACTTTACGTCACTTTTCCATTATTAACTTTCACTTAATAACAAGTTAATTCATAAACACTTACTGAAATAAAACAATTATTAAAGAAAAAGTAAATAAACTTAAGAATAACAATGGCGTACCTTAGTATTACGGCATTGTTTGTGAGAATATTATGAAAATAATGGGGTTATTTTGTAAGTAAACCACATTGCTTAACACACAAAGAGATAATAGCTTTAATTTATTATAATAACTTGAACAATTAGTTACCATAGCAACGGAAAACAAAACGTTATCTCTGACCGTTTATTTTTTCTGAAATGAAACAATTTTTTTTTTGCAACCAGCCACCATTTTTTGAACTGTCAAAAATGACAATTATTACCAAAAGGGTTAAATTGTTTTCTTTTTTTCAAAAAAAGGTTTTAAATAAGCGAGTAACATACCAATCGCGTGAACGGTGTCATGTCGGCAAGTCGGAGGCGCGGTGCGGGCGCACTTGTCTTTTATATCAGCCACGGGGCGAAACCTTTCACTCAATTTTTGTATATTTCAACTTTAGGGGTGATGGGAATAATATAAATCAAAACTGCACCATCCAAACAAATACTCATAATTATTTAACAGTATAAGTTTTAGGAAAATATAAAAATACAGATTTTAAATAGCAAAAAATGTTTTCGCGCAGCTTTTGCATATCTGCTTACATAAATCCAATTTATTTTTATAACAAATAAATCCACGGTAACTATTTTTAGTGTTTTAACAATAAAAAGTAAATAGATATAGTACCATTGACCTTCTATGTTGTATAAAGTATTTGAGAAGCTGATTTTGATCCACAACCTTGGATATTGTATTTAGTTATCACTTAGTTTCTTGCAAATATACTTTGACACTATTATATTACTGAAGTACGGTCTCCGGATTATAAGAGTGGACCATAGTGCATAGTGACCACCTTTTACGAAAGGTCCTACAGGACTGGTTAACACAAAGCTGGAAAACTGGGTTGGTGACACAATTACGGAGACAGCCTTTGAGAAATGAAACAAAGAATGATTCCCCTGTCCATAATCATTATTGATATATCATTTTCATTATTTATAAGGAGCAGTGGTGGTCCAATGGTAGCTGCAACTTACGAGTAGTAGGTTGTGACTACCCAGGTAAGGGCCTTACTTTGTGTAATGTATTTCATCACCACTGCTTGCAAAACGGTGACGGAAAACATCGTGAGGAAGCAGGCATTTCTTAGAACCACAACTTCGAAGACATGTGACATCTACAAATCTGTACTAGACCCGCGTGGTGGATTGGATAGCTCACCCTCATAGAGACGAGGCCTGTGTCACAGCAATGGGAACATTATAGGCTGGATTACGCTTATGCTCCTGTTCATAATTAGCTTGTTAATTAGCTTGAAATTTGTATGGTGCAAATGGTTCAGGCAGTAAGGAGGAAGGTGTTGGAACATGCTACAAAACCAGGGTGTTATATGACCTCTTGAGGTTAGTGTTTCAAAGAAGTCGGGCTCCTCTCTGTATATCTATGTGGTCGACTTGGAAAACTTGAAACAAACTCCGTACTGCAAAGACAATCTCCATAGGTGGGGTTTCTTGGATGTTTCCGATCCTCAATGTATATGCGGCGTCTCCCCGCAAACCATGGCCTACCATTCATCTTGCGTCGCATTCCCTGGCACCTGTACACGTGAGGACCTTATGTCTGCGGCAGCAGTTGGTGTTAGCGTTGCTAAGTTCTGGGCCAAACAGGAAATTTAAATTATATTTGTCAACACTCTAAGAACAATATCTATGAATCATTACGTCTTATAGGGCCCTCGTCTTTCGTGTTTCTAATTTGAAGTTTTTCGTGTTTTAGGTAAATAATTGATCTCTCAGGTGATAGTTCTATGACATGACATAAGGTGTGAGATAATTTGCCAATACATCGAGGTAAAGTTTGAATGTATGAGGAATTCCTCGAAACATACGAAAACCGCGGGCAGATGCTAGTCTATTCTACTTGCAATGTTGTATTCTGTAGGTACACACACATCGGTTCTAACGTTATAGATGTGAGGGAAGCGGGCCAAACAGTACAAAAACATCAGAGCTGAAGCTTGGGACTTAGCTCACCTGATGTAACATATTGGATAAAAACATGATTAATTCACAAGTTAGTTTACCTAAACAGTACAAATACTGTGTTGAGAGAATGTATCGGTTTAGTACGTCATCTAGGTAACCACTAGGCCTAGTGACCTAGATCTGTTTTGAATCTTGCACGATGTACGAGTACCTGCATCATAATTAGCCTATAATTTTCCCACTGCTGGGACAAAAGTCTCTTCTCTGTGAGAGGAAATGGGTCATATCCCACCACGCGAGCCCAGTGCGGGTTGGAGGATGTCACATGTCTTCGAATTTTTGTTTCTAGGACATGCCGGTTTCCTCACGATGTTGTCCTTCTCTGCTTAAGACCAGTGTTCATAAAATAATGGGTTCGAACCCACGATCTACAACTCGTAAGTCGGGGCCGTTACCACTAGGCCACCACAGCACCCATCAAATGTAAATGGCGAAATTGTAAAATAATATAAGTAAATATTTACTTTTATCTCTACGCATGGAAGTTAAATATACACCCGACTCTAGAGATACAGCATTTATATTTCTTGCTTTAAGATACGGAAACAAGCATGAGTTAATTTACTAAACGATGCAATCACAAAAAAATAAATTCTTAAAGTCTGATGGAAGAATATAAAGGTTTGGACTGGTCCCAAAGGTTACTGTAAAGCAGATCTGCTTCAAAACGAATCTGTAACAGCTATCTGAAAAGAAAATAAATGGAAAAAAAACACTAATAATAAATGCAATAGCAACACTGTCAGTCTGTTACCTTTTCACGCCATAGCCTCTAAACGAATCGTTATGAATGATAGCCTGGGACCTAGAAACGTACATAGGAATCTTGTATCCTAGATATTTGTATTCTTCTTCTTCGTCGTGTAACTGGCACGACTGTATTTTAGATCTTGTTGGCGCAAAACTTCGCCACTTCTACGGCCTCGTGGTGGCAGCGCAAACTGACCTCAATATGACTGCATGTTTTGCGAAACAGAGGGCAGGACAGGAGGTGAAGGATGGGTGCGACATAGCTCCTAAACCACACCCTACGGCCGTTCTGTCGAGATAGCCTCACTGTACCAGGTTGGAGTTACATATTCCCACTTGTATCCGGAGAAGGCTCAGGGTCGGTTCCTAGTGGACCATGGAAAGTAACACCCGGCAGGGAGACGCTCCTTTGGTGGTAGACTAGATAGTAAGGAGGGGGAAGAGTATCCTGAATATTCGTATTTTTAAAAATGATGAAATACAAAACACCCGCAGACGGACTCACCAGCAACAGTGTGTAGCAAAGTGTAAAAATAATACCTAAATCTGATCTTGAGAACAATATAACAGCGGTAACAAATGATTAATTGCATATAATGGGTGAATTCTCGTCTATTCAGTAACTCGCACGTGAATACGTGAGGCACACAACCTTCAGGCGAACGGAAGAAAGTCGCGCCACACCTCACACATCAATGTCGAGGCTAGCCTAGTCAGACTGATTGCCTAGCTGCCTGAAATGCAGAGAACGGCTGCCAGTCTAACTACGAGTAGACGCTGAATTTTCAATTATAAATAATCTTAGCAAATTTTTATATATAACACAGCTAACTATTTCCACATGGTAATAAGGTAAATGACTAACTAAATATGTAAATAAATACAAAAACAAAAGGACACTTATGGGTCATGATCGCTGCTGTCATCCGGAAACGTGACCAGAAGAGTGGCATTATTGAGACATTGAATAGCAATACTAATTCTTTGGCCAAAGAACGCCAGCCAGCCCTCTAGCCACATGAAGTGTGCTACCCGGTTATAGGGAAAAACATGGCGATTATAGAAGAATAAGTGGAAACAGACATAGTGCAAACCATCCTCTTGATGCAATTCCTTAGTTGCCTTGTACAACAACTATAGCGGAAGAGAAGGTCTATCCAGAAACCCTACGTCACCAATACATGTACAATCAAAAGATAGTATGTTTCCTACACATATGTAGGTACCTACTTATAGTACAATAGTGCAATCTAGATCGATTTCCTGATCTGTATCGTAGTACGGTATGTTTTGTATATTCAATGTTGGTAGGTATTACATTATTGGTAACGACTTCCAGCAAGACTATGTCACGCTGGCTAGCAGTACACGTTACTGCTAGCCAGCGTGACTGCGTGTTTGCAGTCCTGAGTCGGACATACTCACTGGTCAAAATCGGACAGGTCTTTCACTATTTTACGGAAGTCTGATAATGGCTCCTGTTAACAAGAAGACATACACACATATATAAACTCACGCCTGCTTTCCATGGGGGTAAGTAGAAACTACAATTAACCACCTGCTATCAAGAAGTTATGTGGAAATTGGTTTTCGTGGTATGTGAAGCTGAGGAATGACACACACGTAGTGAGAAAAGTGGCTAGTATGAATGTGGATGATATAAGGATATTGTGGATATATACGAGTATATACAGGAACACAAAAATGATATGAGTAGAAAGGGATTCATACTAAGATGTGTAGAAGAAGAATTTAAGACATGCTTTGCTGACCCCTAATAAATTGGTATAAAGGCAGGAAGATAAATGATACTTACTTTTTTAAAACGAGACTGTAATCCTCCAGATAACTACAACTTTTCTAAATTACTTCCTTTATCAATACTAGTTAAAGATACTGATTTCCTGACTAATCTACATTGCACCACTGTGCTTGATCGCATATTCATCGAAGACTGCACTAGTAATTGGTAACAAAATGCAAGAACAGTTAGTATGCTGGTGTGGACTTTCATCTTACTTGGGCTTTAGTATCACGTGCTGGGGATTGCACTTTCATGCAGGAATGCTTGATGTAATGAATGGGCCCCCCTGTCAAGGTGTTCTTGAAGACGTAAGGGTGCCCAAAAAGAGAATTAATAAAACCAAAGATACGGTCACTGATAGATTAGGTGGTAATACTTTTAGTCTTCTGGAATATGGACAGGCAGGCGGCATAATTAGCCAACAATGTTCCCACTGCTGGGACACAGGCCTCCTTTCTGTGAGAGGGAGTGGGCCGTAATCCACCACGCGGGCACAGTGCTTGTTGCTTGGTATGCAGTCAGGCAGATAGAGAAATTGTTTAAGGAATTCTAAAAATAATTAATTTGTGTAATATCATGTCACAAAACATGCTGTCCACGTGTCGCCAGTTGCAATTAGAAGATGTATTGCTTAATCAGTAACATAGCGACAGGTTGCTAGTTCGCATGCGTGAGGCGAAGACAATAATCCACTCATCCCACCTTCATACTTTCTTAGTTTCTGAAACACTGGCAGGTAAGCAAGCCGCGAGTTTTCCATCTCATCGTCCCTTTCATTTAACAAGAAAACCATTAATTAACTTTATGAAAGTAAACCTAAGTACAAAAATAAGACTCCTAAGCTATCTTCACCGGTACTCAATCTCAAACTCAAACTCAAAGCATTTATTTCCAAAAACCAAATACAGGCACTTTTGAATTGTCAAGGGGTCGGTCAGTCAGAAAGATGAAGCTAGTTGCCCACTCCAAAGCGTAGTAGGTACCTGTGGAGAAGAACGGGCAAGAAACACCACGGACACTCTTTTAAATAATAAAATTATTACAAAATATTGGTTACATCATTCTAGTTCAAATTATACACGTGAGAATGGTGTAGAAAGACGTGCACGTTAAAAGCGTCCGTACTAAAAAAGATAAAAACAATTCAATAAGGAAAATAATTAAATTAAAATAGGCCGTGGCGGTTAATAGATGACCAGTCCCTACTAGCGGCGCCCGTTCACGAACATGACGTATGGATCAGCACCATTTAGCTCAACCATTTATTTTGAGGGATCAATTCAAACGTACTCAGGCGTTTGAATTGGCTACTGGTGAAGATAACTTAGGTGTAGTACTAGTTGATAGGTATATTATCTGATATGCCTATATTATCTTATCCGGCACATACCGGGAAGTCAGCCTATGTCCCAAACTTGCTGACTGGCTGATGTTTTCACTACGGCATGAACAGTCTCATACATCTAAGGAACCAGCTGCAAACTAGAAGCCGACCCCAACATAGGTGGGAAAATCTAAGCAGATGTTGATGAAATAAAGAAGTAAATAATAATAAATAAATAAGTCATCTCTTTCTCATTTCTTTTTTCTCTTCTTTCTTTTTTTTATGGTATTGTAATGTATTATATAGTAAAATTTTAATGATAATTTTTCATGCCCGAATTGGTGCAAAACAGTGGACTGCGCATTCACTTGACATCTAGAAATTGTTGAGTCATAAACGAATTTAATTGAATTGAAGTTTTCAGAAAAAAACCCTTTGACTAGTGCATACTTATAACCAAAAATAAGCACCACGCTGACATCCATTACGTAATTTTACATCATGATTAGCGTTCGGGTCGCGTATTCGGGTCTCGGTTAAAATCTGCACGATTTTGGTGCGATGCGCCGGCGCCGGGCGCGTGTCGTAGGGTCGATTGGAGATCGATGCAAGCCTTATTGGGTATTTAGTGTCAGAAAAAAAAAATCAACTAAGTGCCTACGGGCAGCTATTGATTTTACGAGTATGTGACGCAAATGTAGTTTCGTCCACTTCCTGTTTCCTGAAAATCTCTGATCATTAGGTAATTGTCATGTTCGATGTTTTCAGATATTACGTGATGTACTGTGTTCCATGTCAACATTATATTTATTACTAATAAATCTAAATACTTATAGTGAGTTAACAGTTAGCCTGTGTTGTCCCAATGCTGGGCAAAGATCTCTCCCATATTTTTACCACTTTTTTTATGCTGTGCCTTCTTCGTCCAATCAGTCAGGAACGAGTCCAAATCGCCACGTCAGCGTTTTCTAGGATGGCCACGGTGAAATTTTCAGGCACCCACTGTGTGACGATCCTGGCTCATCTGTCTGGATGAATCAAAGCTTGGTGAAAGAAATTACAAAATGACCACTAAATGGAGTTAAAAAGTTGCATTTTCATTCATTTACAAATAACTGTTTTAAACAAGATAATGTTCCATTCATGATACCAATTACAAAATGCCTCCATAATCTATTTGACCTTGGCTTACAATTTTCTCCGGCAGCTCTAGTTTATACGGACCAAATGGCACAGCAGTGCAGTGTCCGCTTTCTGAGCTCAAGGTCATGGGTTCTGAAACAATGAGACAATGTCTGAGACGACATAAATAAGATTCTTAATACTATAAATATTATGAATATGCTATAATTTTCCTTATTGATTTTGATAAATGCGACTCTTTGAAAATTACAAAAATTGAATTATATTTTGATTAATGAGGTCAGGAAGACTCACTCTTATTAGTAAGACTTACCCTGATTAGTTGACGACAAATTAAGCTTATCGGCAAAGCCTGGACAAAATCACAAAAAAATTCAAATAAATGGCGGAAAAGAGCAGGGATCATGGATGAATGAGGGATCGCTTAATACCCAGGAATATACCATAAAAGGGGTTGCAAATACGTTGTTGTGGGCCCAAGTCTGGTCTCTGGTCGGTTAAGAGAACCTGATTCTTAATTTATGTGCTGGTCGTGGTTACTGAAATGGTTTTAGTGAGCTAAGAATCTCACACTAATATCTAGAGGAAAGAGGGTCTTCGTCAAGTGGGTTCGAAAAAAGGGTCCAGCCTTCGGGGTAAAGACCGGGGTCTTTCCCTTTTTCCCCTAGACATTAAAGTCATAAGATGACACAGCCTACGGGTGGTGATGACTGAGATCAATTGCTTTGGGTTTGGTGTAGGTACGGCTGCAACATATTTTTTAGTTTTACTTTTTGTTGACAGCCCTGATTAACCTTGTCAGGACTTCACTCGAGCCCCGAATAACCAATCATGCATTAGGCACAGAATTCGTGCACAAAAAACTTTTTTTTTAATTATTTTAACATCCTGGCCCGTGCAAGACATAATGGTTTGGTGAATCTTACTGAATTAGCTGATTAAAGATCAATTAAGCAAATAGTTTGAAATAATTTAGGCTGAGCGACGTAAGAGTTTAGCGTTACTTCGAATAATGTTACGAGTACATGGATAGGTTATGTCAGAGAATTTTAGTGTGTAGTAATCGCCAAGCCTTTTAGAATGGCGTTAGAGTTTATAAAAGGACACAAATTCAACGCTGGAATGTCTGCCTTTGTTTGGCGAAAATTAGTGCATGGAAATCTGCAAGAATCCTCATGTCATAAACATAGAAAAATACTACGCTACTTTTGGGCACCGCCACCTAACGGGTAAAAACTGAAGACTATTTTTGATACTATCTTTTCCCAACGATCTCGTTGAAAAGGTGGTACAATCCTCAATTAAGTATTATAAGCAACAGCATAATCTGCCTATAATATTGCCACTACTGAGACACAGGCCTCTTCTTGGTAACAGGGAGTGGGCTGTAATCCACCACGCGAGTCCGGTGCAGGTTCACACATGTCTGCGAATTTTTGGTTCTAGGACATGCCGGTTTCCTCTAGATGTTTTCCTTGGCCGTTTTGAAAGGATTAGTGATGAAATAATTTACAAAAAGTAAAGCGCCTGTCTGGGTTTGAACCTACGACATACAACTTACTCGTAGGTAAGTCGCAGCCGTTACCCCTGGACCACCGCTGCACCAAACCATACATTATAAATATGTAATTATTAGTAATTAATATTATAGATTTTTAACCTAATTATGTATTTGTGTACGTTTTTTTTATTTATAATTCAATAATTTTAATAGTTTTTTGTTTATCATTGTTCGCCTCACCCAAAGCACCTGCTATCTAGTCTCTTCACCACCCTTGGTTGACTGGTGGAGAATGCCTAAGGCATTAAGTCCGCCTTTATACCTTTCTGTGCGCGAAAAGATTAAATAAATAAATTATTTTAAGGAGAGTATAACAGTTTAATAGAATCCAATTATATTCTTATAAAGATTAAAGTTTACGAACAATAAACTTAGAATCCTTGGTTCCGAATTCTCACAAAATATATTTCGTTACGCTGAATGCAAAAATGCTAATTATATTCCTTCAACAGCATCCGATGTTAGAGATAACTTCTCACGTAAACCATTAACCTTCGTATGTTCCTAATTGGTATAAACTTATCTGAAAGGAATGCGACGGTACATACTGTGTTCTGAATGATTACGTTGTTCGCAACTTTGTTAAATTCGAACGTTACATCACGCATGTATTCCCCTTACAGGCAGGCAGAGGAGTACGTCCACATTTTTCCAGAAATAAAAAAAAAAAATTTAAAACCCAGTAATGAGACAAGACCATAAGCATAATCAGCCTATAATGTCCCCACTGGTGGGACACAGACCTCTTCTCTGCGAGATAATAATAATGGCCATAATCCACCACGCAGGCGCAGTGTGAGTTGGAAGATGTCTCGTCTTCGAATTTTTGGTTCTAGGACCTGCCGGTTTCCTCACGATGTTTTCCTTCACCGTTTTGAGAGCAGTGGTGATGAAATTATTTACACAAAGTAAAGTGGCTGCTTGGGTTCGAACCCAACATCAACAACACGTAAGTCGCGGCTGTTACCACTGGGCAATAACTGCTCTTCATGTAATCGGATATATTACATCTTTTTATTATAGACATATTTCTATTATTTTATTTTTTATTTTTATTCAAGAGTTAAGTCAGAAAGTCGGTACAAATTCAGACTCTGCGCAGTTACGGAGTAATTTTTGTTGAAGAATCGAATTATTACACTATGTCACACCAGTCGCTCTTACGTCCAGTTGACTACGGAGAGGACTTGAAATGTATTGAATTTTTAATCAACTTTTTCCAAACCGTAACCAATCTCGGTGGAAATAACCATGATGACATATACTCGTCTCGAAGAAATTGTAACGATGCGTCGGAAGTACTAAACTTGGTGATGTTTTTAATCATTTGCACTAGGTGTGACAGTCGATCAAGGCTAAAAAGCAAGACCATCTCATTCAATATTCCTTGATTCTCAGACACAATCCCTGAACAAAAGCAAGCAGAAGCAAGTCTACACCATAACTACATCGCCCATTCGTTGACGAGCGTGAATGATTAATATCTAAGTCGCGTTATCTACGGCCACAGTCTATGGTCCACAGCTCTTTATTACAAAGACATTAACCTCCTTATCAGAGATCACGAAATTGTTCACGTGATTTAAACTTTAGATTCCAATGTAATTGGTTGTGGTGTAATTAAATACGAATTGGTTTCAAGTACATAGGTAAGTGAGAGTCTAAAATTTATTTCAGACTATTATTGATGAAATTTTTATTTTTGTAAACAGTAAAATAGTAATTTAAAATTTTAAAATAATTTTCGAAGGAAATCAGGGCTTGATATTTTATCTGGAAGTTACCTTCGTGAATATTCTTTGGAATGCGCTCCCTCTGAACACCAGGCTTTTAAAGTGAAAGCACGTGAACATATCCGTCAGAAGTTGGCCGTAACATCCCAGCACTGATTTGCTGGATTCGTTTTCTCCTCTACCGATCATTTTTATCCTGACAGTTCATTTTGTTTATATGTATGTATATATCTATCTATGTATTGTTATTAATTCTTGTATTTTATATTCATTTCCTAGCTATCTATCCCGTATGTTGCACCTGCCATATTTTGTCTCTGCATCACCTTAAGGTTGACTGGTAGAAAATGCCTCAGGCATTAATTCCACCTTTGTACAGTACTTTTTTTACTTGTGCATAAAGTTTTAATAAATAATTAATAAATATAGCCATCACCACCATAACTATTTCCGCCGTCAAGCACCTCTGAAGGGAAGGGTCCTACTCGTATCGAATGACTTTTTCTATGAAATATCAATCAATAACATTATATGGACTTAGAGGGTTGTATTGATGATTTCAGTGATTATAATATTGTGTAAATACATGTTTTTTATGGTTGCGAATCATGTTTTGTTCAACTTATAACCTTACACCGACCTACAAATTGCAAAAAATGTAAGAACATTTGAATTTCGTGGGGTACCGGTGTGTGTCCTGTGCTTTACAACTTTTATCTCTCAATCTCAATAAATAGATAATATCCCGGGCGTTGCACTTGTAAGCATAAAAACCCTTTACTATTTAAACAATTGATGTTAATAAAATAAATCCAAGATGTCGTCATGCACACTAAAGCAGCCCACCTCGACAGTTCTGCATTCTTCACAAAGGTCAACAATCAGGGCGAGACTGCGTTCAACTGTCTCAATCTCAATCACTTTAAATTATGTTAACTTAGGATAATTGTTTGAATGTGCAACGTCTAGTAAGTTGTAAAGGTCTTTTAACTTAATTTTATGTCGTTGCGAAGCGTACCTGAAAGTCTGAAGAGTACTTACACAATAGTCACTATTTATAATATAGATGACGATGAGATTCTTCATTTTACACTTAAAAGAGAGAAACATTTGAGAATCAATAGCAGATCATCCTATTCTGTTCTAAAGCCTGATGAAGTGATGAGTAAGTATAATAACAATAGCCGTCCGACCGATTTCGGCCACGGTGGCCAATCTCAACGGAGATTAGCCAGGGGCACAGGAGATATTATAGTACACAAGTGTGTGCGTAAACACAGGTGCACTCTCTGTTTGTTTACTCTCACAGTCCGATGGGACGGCAATCCGACACGACCGGGAGGTCAGGCGTAGGACCAACGGCTTTTCGTGCTTTTGCACGGGGGTATTAAACCACCAACTTCCAAACTCCGGACTGTTACTAAGAAATTCCTAATGGAAAGCCAAAAATAACACTTTGTCCGACCTGGGAATCGTATCCAGGACCCCACGCTCAACAGTCGCGTTTGCAACCACGAGACCAACGAGGCAGTTAAGTAGGTATATAGGTGTTCCTGCAATGTTTCTGCAGCCGTCCTTTTTTAATTGCTGTTTTCTAGCAACAGAGTATTTTGGGTATCAAACTTACAGACGAGGTTAGTAATACAACAATCCGTTCTATCACAAAAATAACTGATGCAATTCGGAAAGCTGCTGCCTAAATTGGGACGAACAATGGGCCAAACACACGACCCATCGAGTCCCTCTAAATCTCTAAATGGCAAGCGATATTGCGGCAAGCCCAAGCGGAGTAGTTGGACTCCTGCGATAAGGACGGGTATTTAGTAGCCCTAAACAGATAGAAGTGGAAAGAGAGTAGGGAGGCCTTTGTCCTGCAGTGGTACATTATGGGCTTACTATGATATCTAGCAATCAAGATTTCTTGTTTCTCGTCCCAAGTGTCTTCCTACGATAACACTCTACCTATGCCCTTCTCTGTAGCAGCGTAGCAACAGATATTCTTGAGGAGTTATACATACAACAAAAGAAATCCTAGTTCTTACAAACCACCTATTTTTTTCTATAAAAATCTCCAATATCTTTAAATAAAACTTCCGAATTAAACTTTTCACACCCGTGGCCGTGCTGCTCTGATAAAGTAATGACTCACCTCGCCCACTAGATGGCATTACAAATAATTTCACTTGCATTATCTTACATACAACTTGCAAGTTAAATGTAAACCAGTTCGAGCTCAAGTTATGAACTTAATACCTGTGTGACATAGCCAGGAAGTGAACACGACCTTGTGAGCACTTTCATACGTATGTCACGGCTAAGTTATGCTGTTAATAAGTTTAAGTTATGAAAGTTATTATGGTTAAGTGATGATTATGTTGATTTTTATTTATTGACATGTGATTAATGTCTGAAGAAATGACAAGACAGCTTAACTTCTCTTCGTTATAATTTTTTTTATAAAGTTATTTCTTTATGCAGCGTGGTTGCCTTTATCTGGTAATGATAAAAATAACTTGAATGGTATTTTCCTCAGCTAGAACTGCTACATTCATGTTTCTTTTATTGTACAGACGCCAGCACATCAAGCTACTGCAATCTGTCAGATTTCTTTAATAGGTTTTCAACTTTAGCGCTAAAGCATAAGGTTCAAAGTTGATTGGGAATATCTGACTGTTTCGGGTAGCTTGATGTGCTGGCGTCTGTACATTTAGCTCCCGGGCCTGTACAGTGCTCCGTTGAGTTGATTTGTACTTAACTAGAGACCCGCCCCTGCTTCGCACGGTTTTTACGACTTCACAAAACATCTTGATTTTTTTTTAAGCGCTTGGACTCTGTCTCGCATAAGGTCTTAGCATTATGTTGAGCGATTGCCGTTTTGCATGGATGTAATACATATTTTCCCCCAATTTGTTCTTTATTCTTGTAGCACGTTAAGCCGTTGGTCCCGGCTGTCATTCGTAGATCTTTGGCAGTCGTTACGGGTAGTCAGAAGCCCGAAAGTCAGACAACCAGTCTTACCTAGGAGTATCGTATTACCCAGTAACTGGGTTGTGAAGGTCAGATAGGCAGTCGCTCCATGTAAAATACTGGTATTCAGCAGGATCCGGTTAGACTGGAAGCCGGCCCCAACATAGTTGGGAAAAGGCAGATGATGATAATGATGTTCTTTATTCTTGTGCTTATTTATGTATTTTGGCTCCGTCATGTTTGCCGCAAATAAACGTATTTTATTTATTTTACTATATAAAAATACACATAAAGCTTCCGGAATGAATTCTCTAAATTGAGGTGAATGTATACACAATTTCACCAATTGTGACGATGATAACCTGTATTGCCTATCCCATAGTTTAAACATTATAGTGGGATGAAAAGAAAACGTACTTATGAAACATTTTTTTATTTTTCTCTATTATTTCATGAATATTTCAGATTATTACTTTTACAACGACACAACAACTACAATTACAAAATTAAATGCATATAATTTAATCAATAAATTGTTTGTGCAGCTTTTTTTATAATTTGTACATAGAAACGGACAAGGAGACGGAAGTGGACACCGTTTTTGTCTGCAGCTGACATTTAATTTTGTGTTTAGTTTAATATGTGACCTAAAGGTTTCAGTTTAATATAACCTACATCAGATCCTGGATCACTATTATAAATAAATAAGCTGCATACATTCAATACGGAAAACGGAACATTCTACGGCTCATATCCTGAAAATAGTGAGCGCATATATATATTCTATACACAGTAACATGCAAAGTGGCTTCTCGTGTATGTCTGTTTGCTTAGTTTTTCTAAAGTACCTACACAATGGATTTTTACTATAATTCTACATTCTTAATTCTTCAGCTTTTCTGCATAAGTCGACAAAGTAACGTTTTTTTTTTTTTTACATAAATGGGTATAAGAAAAATGTTACTCTAATTATTCAAGCTCGCTTTCGGTCGCTCTTGTACTAAGCTTACGAATTTACCTAAGCTTCTTTTTTTTGTCGACAAAGTAACTCGAGGGCCAGGGCATAGTGATTTTAAAAGAATGATAGGCGGGCGTGCTTGGGAACCCCTGCTATAGAGGTGACTACATTTTTCAAACTGGAACAAAACCGCTACACCGCAAATAAACATGGCGGGCGTCCTTCACTAAAGAAGCCTATCAAAAGGTGCTCTACTGGTTCTAAAATTAGGTGTAACAAAGATTTATAATCTTTCCTCTTACGAGTTTGTTATCTAGAAACATCCATCAAAACAATAGACCCCGGGCAATTGACATTAAGCAGCTGATTGTCGAAGATGTATTCACACTGGGACGGGCGAGGACATCAATGAGGACACAGCTGATATGGTGTATGACCGTATGTAGATGTAGTACACTGCTTCATGTGAGGAAATGACATTTAGTAACAGAGTACAGCTTAATTTAAATTGTGTGCACAGAGTAGTTGTGTGACAGAGATTTTGTTTATGAGTTTTAAATTAATTATCATGAGTTGAATGGACTGGCTGTATACTGTTTTAAAATCGCAAATATTTAACTCTCATTAGCTCTCTGCGACCAAATTGAATGTAGCGTAAGCCGCTGCACATACGAGTACATAGTCGCACGTCTATAAAAAAAGCGAGTGTCATTAGAAAGTCAATGGGTTTTAATATATAGGCGGAGTTATAAATATGTCTGTTTTAAAATCGTAACGCACAGATATTTAAGGAGTGGTCCGTGGCTAAATAATAACAGCCGCACAGATCGATCGATCAGGTTAAGCTACGCTTGCCGCGGTTGATCTGTGGATGGGTGACCTTTACATACCGAGACCCCTCCTTGACTCGCAAAGCACGTTAAGCTGTTGGTCCCGGCTGTAATTCTTGGATCTTTGACAGTCGTTACGGGTAGTCATAAGCCCGAAAGTCTGACAACCAGTCTTACCTAGGGGTATCGTATTACCCAGTAACTGGGTTGTGGAGGTCAGATAGGCAGTCAGTCCATGTAAAATACTGGTATTCAGCTGCATCCGGTTAGACTGGAGGCCAACCCCAACATAGTTGGGAAAAGGCTAGGCAGATGATGACAGATATTCATAGAAAGAAAGAAAGCTTTTTGTTACTGTTTCATTCTGGCGCACTTGACTATTAGCTCCTACGAACGTATAAGGAATTATAGAAAACCTGGACGGGTCGAAGGCTTTCCCCTCGTCGTTATTTTATTTTTTATTTTATTTATTAGGGACAACAAACAGCAGTATATTAAATATTACACATGATTGGAGTACTAAACTAATAGAATTAACAAATACACTACTCACGACGTTATCCACAGATTACCAATGTTTTTTGTAAGTACATATTTCTACCAACAATAGGCCTTAGACTTATCTGGTATCAGTGATAAATAAATTATTTCAGTTACATTAAAATTGAACTTGAACAAACAAACCAGCGACTCTCTACAAGCTCCCCACAAGTGTCTGTCCTCACACTACTCTATACAGGGTGTGGTCGACATTACGCGACGAATTGATTTCAAGTCATTGCTCGAGTTTGGAGGTCCCGCCGACCTTAGCCGTTAGCCGATTAGTTCGGTGCCCATTTATTTATTGCCTAAACCTTTTACTGAGGTCGTTTCTAATATGCCAAATTCATTTGCATGTGTATTGTGAGTTTGTGACTTTGGTTTTTTTTTCAGGTTGGTGGAAATGTAAACAGAATTAGCTATGATTTTTCATTTCTGTTTATAAATGAAGATGTACAATATGTTTATGCCTTTGAAGACAAGCGGAAGAATGATCTCCACAGCCGACGCGACCAACTCAAGAGTAAGCCACCCCGCTGCCAAAATAGTATTTTAACGTTTCCGCACTTTGCACATACCTCTAAAGCTAATAAAGCTATATTAGCCACTTAAGCTCGTAACCCACAGCCGTCAAAAACTAAAATGGTTACCGTAGCCGAAATCGGCATAGGAATGTACATCAACATAGGAAGTACTCATCTTAAATTCACTGACATACAACGCAAATACTAAACTTCTGAGTAATGTTTCGATATAACGAAGGTGGATTTTCTTGAATGGGTTAACGAGGGAATGAAAGTTTGTATGGAAGTTCGAGATTTTTGCCGATGGGAAATCACGGCTTGTTGTGTCAGAAATTACTATACCTAAAGTAATTTTAAATGAAAATGGCTCGAAACAGTTAACTTCCTGTTTATGTAACTTTCTTTGTAATTTGTATGCTTTAAAGACACAAAAAGATTGTTGAAATGATACATATTTTATTTTATTATCATTCGTAATGGGTTATGTAAAATTACAATTTATGTAGAAGGGCTGTTAAGAACGATAGACAACAGTATTACGGTACATATTTTCAGTAGTTAAACATTACATTTCAATCAACTCAGCCTATCGCAGTCCACTGCTGGACATAGGCCTCTCCCAGACTGCGTCACAACACCCTGTCCTCCGCCTTCCGCATCCAGTCTACCCCAGCCACCTTCTTTAGGTCGTCCGTCCATCTAGCTGGAGGGCGTCCCATACTACGTTTGCCGATACGCGGTCTCCACTCCAGGACTTGTCTGCTCCACCGGCCATCGGCCCTTCGACAGACATGGCCAGCCCACTGCCACTTCAGTTTGCTAACTCTGCAAGCTATGTCGGTTACTCCGGTTCTTTTCCGGATAATTTCATTCCTGATTTTATCCTTCAATGAAACTCCGAGCATAGCTCGCATTACATTTAGTATAATTAATATATTTCTTGATAATTACAAGATATGATCCCATCTCATAAACTAGACATGATATTTCAGAAATAACTACTGTAATCTTTTTCGGGAGACAAGTTTGTAGTGATTTTAAATTATTTACATGGTTTTCAAAGGTCAAGTTGTCATTTAAAATTATTTTATTACAGTCTTTATGACAATTTGTGATATGTACTAAAATTCTTAAAATAATTTGTCGTTTAATCTTTCGAGGTGAACTTGGAATTGTATTATTACTAATTACTTCAAAAGTCTGGTCTTGTACGAGTATTCTCATAAGCATAAACATACCTCTTTATTATTTACTTAGTGTCTGACTCGTGCTTGCTTCACGAGATGACCCAAGGATTATATAGTTGATCGGTAAGTTAATTAATTGAAATGTAACTTTTGTAATTTGTTTAAATGAACTCGCAACGGTGACTACCAAGATACAGGCGTCTAGTTTGGGGTCACCGTCCAATCTATTCCTGTACAAATGATGATTATTAATAAATGTAGGCACAATGCATGTGGATTTCTAACAACAACTGTAACAACTGATTTTTGTACAGGCGCCAGCACATCAAGCTACTACAATCTGTCAAATTTCTTTTATATATTTTCAACTTTATCGCCAAAGCATAACGTTCAATGTTGATTGGGAAAATTTGACAGTTTCGGGTGGCTTGATGTGCTGGCGACTGTATCTTGTCCCTCCCTTGGCGCAGCCGTGACGCACACACTACTGTAGTAAAAACATTATTTTCACTTTTTATTTCGTTATAATAATAATAATAATAATTTCGTTAGTTGTATTTTGTGTTTCACGAACTGTGGCCAAATAAACGTTATTCTTTCTTTCTTTCTCATCTATATTCTTTGTAAATAAATATACTTAATCTATTCTATTTCATTCTTTTTATTATAAGGATGCACGTGGTCTGGTCGGGTCGTGGTCGTACTGTGGACTCCACTTTCCCTTACTTAGTTACATAGTTACTTCCGTCCTTCACTGGTCTTCTGCTGTTCAGCATACAATATTACTAACGTTAAATATTACCCATATATTATAACCAATTGCATTAAAATGTCAAATAAGTCCTCCAGCGTAAAAACAACTACTAAAATGTAATCAACGATTTAAGCAATTTAGATGCTAAGTTAGTAAGATTGCAATTTGGACTCATAAAGTAAGAACTTTAGCAACGTCATATCACTTAGTCGTAACTTGATCCGACCTTGATGCAACTCACACTTGACATTTTGAAGACATTATGCAACAGCGAAGCAGTTAATGAATTGCGATTAATTTTGCTCCAGTTTTAATAGTAAATTGTAATTTATTGAGGTGCTAAATTAGTTAAGTCGTTTTCTTAAAGGTGTTATTTCTTACCAGTACAAGCAGAGCCTTACGTAAAAGGCACTGTTTAGTACCTTTTCTATGGCTTAAAATTAAATGATTAACCTCCACAGTACCATGTCTATTTGAGTAATACCTACCCAGGAGGAGGATCAGGTGGTGTGAAATCTATAGCTTCATATCTTCAGGTATACATGCAGCGTGACAAGCAGCATATTAGTTACAGGATTCATAAATTATGATGGGAGATGAAAACCGAGTAAACTTGTCGAAGATAATACGTTTTGAGCGGCGATTTCTCAAGAAATTGCACCGCAGAATGCAATTTGATCAATTTAAACAAAAAAAGTAAATGTCAATCATTCCTTAACACTCCAACATAATATTTGGCGCGAGAGACTAAGGCCGCCTGCCCACGAGCCGGATATAGATGCCGCCTACAGTATTTCCTCTCTATACTGGAATTACCAGTTTGTGAACGCCCTTATAAATAATTATTGTCATATCTACTTCCCAAAATAAGGCGCCTGTTTGTTAAAGGTCCTGAGTTCAATATACCTGCAGATTAAACATTGCCATAAAGAGGTTACATGTTTATAATCACCAGCCAATCAATAAGCCTAAAGGCCGTCTATCGTTATAGCTTACAACACTCCACTGCTGGACATAGGCCTCTCCTATTTCACGCATTTCACGGTCAATTCTCGGCAACTCTCATCCAGCTGCTACCAGCCATCCTGCGAAGAGCGTCACTCCACCTAGCCTGAGGGCGTCCCCCCTTACGTGTACCGGTTCGCGGTCTCCACTCAAGAACACGTCTACCCCAACGCTAATTGGTTCTCGGCCAGCCCATTGCCAAGGCCATCTTTAATACTCTTGAAATAAATCTGATATCATCATTATTCTCTTGCCCTTATCCCTATTTATTTGGGGTCAGCGCAGCATGTCTTAGTCGTCTTATCAGTACTCACCCCATTTCAAGCCATATTATGTTTCACACAGTCCATCCATCGTTTTGTTGGTCTTCCCCTACTCTTATAGCCATCGACATTCATACTTCAAACTTCCCTCACGACATTTTCTTCATTCCTCCGCATCTCATACCAGGACACGACACCGGTCCACACAACTTTTCAGTCATTGATGCTGTTTTCTGACTTCCTCTTATACAAGGTGTAACTTAAATAACGCACAACCTCTTAAGGGGTCATTGTACTCATCATTATGAACAACTTTTACTATGGGAACAAACCGGACATTGCGAAAAAAAATCAGCTGTTCCCTACATTTTGACGAGTTATACGAACATAAATGTAGGGAACAGCTGATTTTTTTTTCGCGATTTCAGGTTTGGTCCCATAGTAAAAGTTGTTCATAATGATGAGTACAATGACCCCTTAAGAGGTTGTGCGTTATTTAAGTTACACCTGGTATACAACATTATTTTTAGAATATTGCAAACCTGACTATAGTTTGTTCAGTATAAGTAACTGAATCGATTCCAATAATTTTTACACCATGTTATATTTTGTCCCAAAAATATTTAAAAAAAGGTAACAAGTTGGACACCGAGCGACACTATCCGCAATCAAATGCGCACAACACAGGTCACAGCCGGGTCGGCCGGCGTAACCAACTTTTTGTACGTAGTTTAGTCCTAGAACCAAAAATTTGAAGACATGTGACATCTACCAAACCGCTCTGGGCCCGCGTGGTGGATAACGGCCCACTCCCTCTCACAGAGAGAAGACTCGTGTCCTAGCAGTGGAAACATCATATAGGGTGACTGGTAATCAATTAGAGACCGATACTTAAACACATGACTGTACTCATCATAACAAACAACTGTCCCAAAGAATAGATTTTTTTAAATTTACCAATTCCCCACTCACTAATTACCAGTCACTCTATATATGCTGATTATGTATGATGTTCCAGTCTTCAGAAAAGTCAATGACACCAATCTATACAGAATGCCTTTGCCTACACATCCCTAGATCCACATATTTTCTCAGACCTTTTGGTAAAGTCTAGTTCTATTTGTTTACGTACATACCATTCGCAATGGTTCATCGTAAGTAACTATGTTGAAGTCAGGAACTCTTTGGAGGTGTTAACTATAGCTCACCTGCTGCCAGAGCTACGTCTTCTTATAACAGGATATTGTCAAATAGGGTAGGAAACGAACCACGTATGCATCCCTCGTAGCAATTATGTCAGGAAGAAGAAACTCGAGGTTCCGCTTGCCTCATGCACGACACACGACATCCGTACTGCATACTCGCTCTAAATTATACACATAGGTACCCCATTTGATCATGTGCATGACAAATACTTTGACCTGTAACTAGTGCACTTTCTCCGCGACAAAGAAAGGAAACACACTATATATTACATAACACTTTATTTAATCATATATTTACAATCGGCACACGTATTATTTCGCACGAGCAACCATTTTGAAATCTGCGCGTGCGCGTAATCAATCGTTCGTTTATTGAATGTTTATTTCATTATTAGGTACTATTATTTTTATTATATTATTTAAGGATGGTTTGGTAATACATTAACAGAATCAATGTTCTTGCAACAATATCGTGATGGAACCGCAATTTCAAGCTTGGTTACTTTTTGCATTAAAACTATTTCTAATAAAGTTTTAGAGCTTTGCAATGTTATTTTACAACAATATTGAAAACAATATGGGTACGGAAAACTATAACATAACAGTACAGTTGCTTCAAATACCTGTCTTAGTGCAACAGCAAATCTTTCTGAAGTGAATTGCTAAGGTTTTAATTTAAGGTAAATAACATAATTGGCAGCTAGCGCCCGGGTACACGAAATCTCACTTAATGCGATTAGTGCTAAATGTTTTAGATTCCCTCACCTATCGGCATAAAAACAACAAACTATTTTACTAGCACTAGGAGACGCCTAAATTTAATGCCTACATATTATTTCACGTTGGATTTTCAACATTCGACGCTAAACCAAGCGTTGACAATCTAACAGTGCGCTTTTGTTCTAACATGTAGATATTGCCTAGGTTAGTGAATTATCGTGCAAGTGGCTCTAGAAGGCTTTCAGCTAGTAACATCAGCCAATCTGACGTCCGCAGATAGGCTGCCATAAATAAATGCCTGCAGTTTCATAGGTTGGCTGATGAAGACTGGCAGTAACAGCCTGGCTGCTAAGTACGTTGTGTGTCTTAAATTATCGTTTACACTTCTCCAGTCTTTAGTAGAGTGCCTTTGTATGGAGATAGATTGCTGAAGTTTAGTGACGACAACTGTGCAAACAACCATGAAAAATACCAAGCGATTGTTTATAAAGTTCGAGTCACAGAATTTCAGTAGCTGAAGACTTGTAACTATTCTCTAATGAAGACTAGGGACGTGAAAATTAGGCTTCAGGAAGACTTGCGAGTCGTCTAGATGTGTAAAAAGTATGAATTTTTGTTTTCATAATAATATGTTGCCAAAGTTAATAAACAAATTATAATACTTATGGTATATTTACATATTGTAGAGAATGATCACATAAATATTAATTGTAGATGTGGATGGTTAAATACATCGTCTTAAAAAATATAATAATCTACAAATCAAAGCATTTACATTATATTGCAATGCAATTACATATTAATATTATGTACCGATGAGAGTAAATAACAAAATAAAGAAATATAACGTAGATATAGATATAAATAATTAAATACATACTTACACATCATATTTTATATAAAAAGACGTAGATTTAATATTGTTAAAGGCTGATATGTAGAATAGATAAATCAAATACAAAGGTATAGATATATAAATACATAAAGAAGAACTTATACAAATAATATTTAGATACTTATTAAATATTTTTATAGATAAATCCTTAGAATGAAGAAAAGTATTAAATAAATAATTTAATTCATATTGTTAGTCACAATAAAATCCTTCCTTCGAAATTTTACAAAACTCACCGAAATTATTGACTAGTACTAAAAATATACAAAAATCGTAAATAGGTGTCGTTCGTCACTTTGGGAGATACCCTTTAAATATTCAATATTTTGTACAAAGTATTTATTTAAGTAAGTATTGAGTGAGACGATTCATATTTACAATTTAGCTGTAAAAGCAAAGAAAGAGCACAACTGATTTTTATTGCAATGTTATTTATGTAGCTGGACTTGTTAAATTACGTTTAGCCTCTATGAAAGGCATACGTTGAAAGTAACTCAGCAAAGGATAGCAATATAAATCCATTAACCACTATTTTGTTTTATTTCTTTTATTTTCAGTACCTTCTCTTCACCTGCAACACTCAAACTAAAACTCAAATAAGTTTCTTCTACAATATGAATCGTCTACCCCACCACTAAGCTAACAGCTAACACACCCTCGAAACAATAATATAACAAACAGCCCATCACTGCTTAACCAGTAAAGTTAATAGAATAAGACCCAGAGCTGGGGTCAAAGTTTTGGGCTGGGTGGCCGAAGAATGGATTGAAATTCTGATTGTGGCCCTGGTAGTTCTGCTGTTGCTGTTGCTGCTGGTACTGTGGCTGGAAACCCTGGCTCTGCTGGAAACCCTGATTCTGGTATGGCTGAGGAGTGTATGCCTGATATGAAAACTGGGGTTGTTGGTGATACACCTGGCTTTGAGGACGGTACTCCTGGTTTTGGGACTGAAATTGGTTCTGAGACGGGAATTGCTGAGGACCTTGGTTGAAGAGGCTGGTCTGTTGGGAGTATAGAGGAGCTGATCTGAAGTCACTTTGCTGTTGGTATTGAGGAGCTGCGGCAGCTGTGGGGACTGGCGCAGGAGCTGCTTGTTGGTACTGCCTCGCAGGTGCAGGTTGAGCAGGCTGGTGGTATTGCCTGATCGGGGCTGGTCTCGGTTGAGCTCGGCTGTTGTACTTCGGGTCCTCGTAGATGCTGGGGTCCTCGCGGTACTGGCCGTCGTCTTCTTGGCCATCGGTGAGGGCGTTGGTGGAGTGCTGGTTGTTGTTCAACGTCGGTGGGGGGACCATGATTCCAGGACCTGGAAGGTGATGGGTTACATTAGAAATCGTATTTATGATGGAAACGCGTTCCATCTGGAGTGGAATCCCTCTCTTTACCGAAACATATTCAGAAACGGTTAAAACTTTTAATAAATGTGAGTGCGCTATGTGTACCTACTTACATTGATTCAAAAATGACGACTAATAGAGAAGTATCAAAGTAGAAAACATATAGGCAGGCCTGTTGGTCTAATGGTCAGTGGCCCTGACTACTATACGCAAAGTCCTGGGTTCGATTCCCACCCAGGACAAATGTTTGTGTGATGAGCACGATCATTTGTTCTTTGTCTGGGTGTAATTTATCTATAATATGTATGTATTTAGAAATATATATGGATGTTTATCAGTTGTCTAATGTCTAGTACTCATAGCACAAGCTCTGCTTAGTTTGGGACTAGATGGCGTTGTGTAAAAGTTGTGGAATATTATTATTATTATTATATTGCGCTCACCGCAAATAAATTGGGATAAAGACAAGAGATACGATGAAGTGAACTATGCGCAGTATGTGTACGGTGAAAAACACAGATACAATAACTGATAGCTAATAAAAGCTTCATGGAACAGATGTGTGGAGGACCACACTATTGAACAGTTTTATTTTTATTTTTACTTTGAGTTATTTTATTATAGAGTAATAATAGTCTGTCAAGGGCTGATAGTTAATTAATATTCTAATAGAATTAAAGAGAGCCAGACAAATTAAAGACGAATCAACTTTAAATAAATTAAACCTCTATTGCAATCTTAATTTACTTTAAGTTAGCAAGTATTAGGTAAGCTAATCTTCTAGTTAACGAGAATTATGCAGTTAGATGGATTATCAGGGCGTGAAGGTTGCTGCCAGAGTGCCACTTGTAGGATAATTGCGAGACATGGCATATGAGTTTTCTAGACCAAGACTTTATTGTTCCGTTTCGGTAAGATAACTGTTTTGATTTTCGATAAAGTTGTAAGAAAAGGAAGTGGCGAAAGAGAATGATGGCTGATTCTTTAAGAAAATTAAATACAAATTGACTGTTTCAGCATAATCAGCCTATAACGTTCCCACTGCTGGGACACAGGCCTCCTCTCTTCGAGCGGGAGTAGGCTATATACAACGTGTAACGTTAAATGCGCAAAACCTGAAAATAGTTTGATCAGAATAACGAGCAGAATTAATTGAACCACTTTTTAATATACAGCCTTGGCCAAAAGTATTAGGCACCCCCATAAAACACGTGCTACTAATAAAGTATAGCAAAAACAAAGCTATCTGTTAAACAATAGCCCATGAGGTGAATACAAATGTTATTTAAAACCATAAATAAGGTATTTTGACGTGCCATAAAACATCTGGTCCGCAATTAGTGGGAAATGGCATTTAATGACAAATATTTCTTTTTTTTTCTCAGTCTTCTTTCGCTGTTCATGGTGTCAAGAAGCTAGTGTGTGTTATTTATTTGTCAAGTAGAGGCTGTCTATTTTACGAAATGCCTAAACAAAGTGAACTTTGTATAGAAAAACGGATAAAAATCCACATTCTACACGAAGAGGGCAAATCCCAGGTAGAGATCGCCAAGTTGGTAAAATGTTCTTGATGTGCGGTGCAATCTGCTCTTAAAAGGTTCGCGGAGACTGGTTCTCACACAAACAGAGTGAAAACGGGCACAGAAAACGTGTCACTACTGAGCGTCAGGACAGAAAACTGATTCGTGACTCTCCCAAGGACCGCAAAAAAACTTCTTCTGAACTCGCTGCGGCTCTATCGGAGAACATTGGAAAGCCGATTAGTTCTCGAACGGCAAGAAGAAGACTCACAGAAGCGGGCTTAAGAGGCTGTAAAGCCAGGAAGAAGCCTCTGTTATCCGAGAATAACAAAAAGATCCGCTTAGAATGGGCTCTACGACACCAACATTATACCGAAGAAGATTGGTCCAATGTTGTATGGTCCGACGAATCGAACTTTGAGGTAAGTTTTTATATCATCGGTATAAAACAACAACAACAATTACTAATTAGTTCATTAACTTTTGTAAGAATTACAACCAATCTAACATGGGTGTTTTTTTTTAAATGTTTTTAGGTATTCGGAACGCCGGGTGTGACGTTTGTGAGGCGGCGTGTCGGCGAGGAATACCATCCAGATTGTGTGGTACCTACCGTCAAACACGGAGGCGGCAGCATTATGATCTGGGGCTGCATGGCAGCCGATGGGGTTGGCGAAATGTTTGTTTGCGAAGGCCGCATGAACAGTGAAAAGTACATCAATGTGCTAGAAACTGTATTGATGCCTTCGTTGGTGCGTATTTTCGGTGGCACCAACTTAGACGGCGTCAAATTCCAGCAAGATAATGCTCCATGTCATAAATCGGCGACCACGATGGCTTGGTTTAGAAATAACAGCATTGTCTTGCTGGACTGGCCGGCGCAGTCTCCAGATCTGAACCCCATCGAGCATCTTTGGGGTATATGAAGTGCAAGATACGGGAGCATAGCATTACATCAAAGGCAGCGTTAAAAAATGCCTTAACAAGTGAGTGGGATGCCATAAGTCCTGATGAGTGCACAAAGCTCGTACGCAGTATGCCCCAAAGGATTGCTGCGGTGATAAAAGCGAAGGGTGGATCCACTAAATATTAATATTTTTTATTGTTTTAATAAATATATAATCATAGACAGCAAAATTAGTTTTATTTTTCATCCCAAATGTGTGTAATGCAATCATTTGTAGGGTGCCTAATACTTTTGGCCAAGGCTGTAGGTGACATTTTTCAAAAAATATTCATTAAAAACGTTGCCGTGTCTATTTATTAATAGGTCAAGCAACCCAATGTCAACGCGGCGCAGCGGCCCGATGACGACTCCTCCCTCGACAAAGCGTCGTCGCAGACGCAAGAAACGATCAGGATGGCCAGTAAAACTAAAACAGCACGTAAAACCTTTACAACTTTTTGAATGACATATTTTCTCTTTGAAATAGGTCAATTGAATTAAAAATCAGTTGGAGTGTCTGAGGTTTTGCGCATTTAACGTTACACGTTGTATAATCTGCCACGCTAGCCCGGTGCGAGTTGGTAGAATTGAGTGTTTGATCATTGGAAATATCAGTGTTTACCTAACCAGCATGTCACAATCACCTAGAGGCTAAATACATAGATGGACTGCCTCGTTAGCTTGGTAGTCGTAAGCGCTACAACTGAGAATGATATACCTACTGCGTTCGATTCCCAGGTCGGACAACGTGACAAGTAGATTCAGAAAACGAACCACTAAGATTTGCATGAATTCACTCACCCTAAACGGGCGAATCGTCACTTTTAAATAATATTCATTTTTGTATAGGCGACTCACACGCAGTTTGTGGGTGATTCGACAACTCCAGAAATGTGTGTTAGGCAATTGGCACATTTTGAATTTTATGCAATGAAATAAAGAAAAATGTGAGGGGCCCGTGGCTAAATAATAACAGCCGCACAGGTCGATCGATCAGGTTAAGCTGCGCTTGCCGCGGTTGGTCTGTGGATGGGTGACCATCTTTACATACCGAGACCCCTCCGTGCTGCCTCGGAAAGCACGTTAAGCGGTTGGTCCCGGCTGTCATGCGTAGATCTTTGACAGTCGTCACGGGTAGTAAGAAGCCCGAAAGTCTGACAACCAGTCTTACCTAGGGGTATCGTATTACCCAGTAACTGGGTTGTGGAGGCCAGATAGGCAGTCGCTCCATGTAAAATGTGTTAAAAATAATATTATTTTTATAAGTGACGATTCGCCCGTTTCGCGTTTCGGGGGAGTAAATTCGTGCAAAACGACTAATAAGCCACCTTATCGATTGTACAGCTACTTATATTGTGTTGAACAATCTGTATTGTCGACAAACCAATTGTATTCATGAACCCTTGGGTACCTATCGTCAATACGGTTAGCGCTTAGCATGTCACACTGCGGTATCAACTTTCATTGTTTATTACATCAGCAGTTTTAATGCTGTTTCACTTGCATGAGTCGTTACATTCAATGTCCTAATCATGCCCAAAAAAGGTCATGGTTACATGATCATTCAGTCATCACTTTCAGTACACAACTCACATCCTAAACCGATGGGTCTAGGAGCATGCAATTTGGCACAAGAGTTCTCTTCTAAGATGAGCACTAAGGAAGGATTTTCGTAAATTAATACCCTAAAGGGGTTAAATAGGGAGTGCAAGTTTGTATAGAACTTACATTTTTTTGCCGATGGGAAATCACATTGGGTGCGTGGCTTGTACAGACGCCAGCACATCAAGCTACATCTGTCGAATTTCTTTAATTAATAGATTTTCAACTTTATGGCTAAAGTACCTATAAAGTTCAAAGTTGATTAGGAAAATTTGACAGTTTCGGGTAGCGTGATGTGCTGGCGTCTGTACATGAAGAAAACGCGATGTAGTAGCTAATATCTCTATCACAGTATGATTATCCGATGTTTGGAGCACGATCTGTATCTAGTAGCCATTACTCCACACAGATCTATGAATGACAAATCATCGGCTACTGTCATAGAGCCGGACCACCATAGCATTACACCATGATGTGTCGATTGCCCCACGAGTGAATTAGAGAGCGGTGGTGTAACCGCTCTAGTTTGTGCGCAGCTGTTGAGCTCATGTTACGGATACAGTGGCTAATTGTTGAGGGAATTGATAATTGATGAGCAATTTCTATTTCGACATAGTTCAGATCTCTCATTTGCGAATGTCTTGAGTTTAATAAGAAAACTAGTTCTTTTTTGCCTATGATTTGCCTTAACGACTGAAATCTAATCTTTGCAATAGTTTCCACGCTCGGTTCAGTAGTGGATTTCCTACTAGGAATAATAAGGTTGCCACCCACTTTAGTATAAAGTCAAGTCGCCTCTTGCAAAAGCTATACAGACTTCTCCAATATTAATGGCATATCATATTGGAGCAGCCTGTTGGGTTTGTAACAGGTGACTTAGCTGACGTCAGCAGTCGATTGATCCAATGACTATTTGTATGACCTAAAAGTAGTTGTTCCGGGTCTGGCTGTTACTCGTAGTGTACAGGAGAAATTCCTAGTGTGAGGCAACGTTTAAAAAAAAATGGCACTACAATTGGATCTCTCTCGTCTCGTCTCCTTTACAGTACAGATTGGTAAAACGAAACATGAAATGTAAAGAAATTCGCCTATTTGTTGTACTAAATTTAATGTTGCATTGTACTTGGGCGGCTCATTTGTGGCAGATTTCATGTTACGTTTTACCAAACTGTACCCGGTATTACAACGCACATTCCTATTACCACGCAAAAACAAAACCACTAAAGCAACAACCACCCTACCTTCAGGCTCGAACCCTCTCTGGCTGCTGGCTCCGTAAGAAATCTCCCTGTTCTTTCCATTCTCGTCCACATATCCATACTTCCCAGCTACGTCTCCGTTCGGGTACTTTGTTTCGATCTTGAAGGATCCGTCGGCTGCTTCGTAGCCATAACTGTAGGAACCGTCGTCGTTCTGTCGGTTGATCTGCTTGAGGATCGGGACTGGGGTTGTTGTGGGGCCGTTGTAGTTTTGGCAGTAGACTGCTAGCCACGCCGTGCAGAGGATTAGAGTCTGGAAAGAGAGAGAAGAGTTTGAGTGAAATGGAAAGAGAGAGTTTGGTTGTGTTTGTTTTGGGTGTTCCACAGGGTTGTGTTGAAGGGCCTTTCAGGTCAAGGCACATTTGATTTTTTTTTTTTTAATATTCGAATAGTGCCGTGGGACACCCGGTTGGAAAGAAGTTCCTTTCCCTTTTGTCTCGAACGCTTTTGTCACGTAGCAAAAGTGTCGTGGCGGGCAAAATGTTACACTTTTTACGATCTAGCTCTAATTCGCCACGTGCGATAAGAAACTTTCTTCCAAAAAAAAAGTCTTCTTTAATGCCTAACAACAGTGGCGACGTTGAACGACAGAAGAAGAGACGATAGCGTAGATAATGAACAAAAAGATACGTGCAGACGCCAGCACATCAAGCTACTACAATTCGTCAAATTTCTTTATTAAATTTCCAACTTTATTGCTAAAATATAAGATTCAAAATTGATTGGGAAAATGTGACAGTTTTTAATTTCCCACAATTTGCATAAATTGCAATTTTTTTTTTTAATTTTTACAAAATATAAGGATAAGTTGTTAACTTAAACATAGGAATTAAAGTAAGAAGCCAGTCTGGGAGACTAGATTTGGTAAATATTAATTGGATATTTTTTTTGGTTAAAAATGTACTTGATCCCTAGACACTTTTGATGTGTGTAATTCAGAGAACTTCCAGGTTTATTTACCCTATTTTCCTATACTGTTTCGCATTAAACTCATTGTAAAACAATCTAAGCACCTGCTCATTTCGGAAGTAAAAATAAAACAAGATAATCCCATCTTTTTTTCTACCTAACCACGAACCGTGTAACTCGCAGTTAAAATTTCACAACATTATAATGAATAACAGCGTTGTTTCAAACCGTTAAAAATGAAGTGCCCTTGATCTTGTCGCTGCGTAAGAGTTGCGTAACCGCTGCGTGCTCGTTACGGTGTAATTTGAGGTTTTGTGTTTAGTAATTATATCGTGGTTTGTTGCTTTATAGTGTAAGTGATTAAAGGGAGTGTTCACTAATTGGAATGTTGTACGTAACACCTCTGAACTTATAATAATGTATAGAGCAATATTTAGCAGGGCTTTCATTTAGTGCTTTTTGAGAAATAAAGTGCCTTCCGACGATTCTGAAGGTATCCTTTAATGTGATCGACACGACCAATATTTGAATATCTCTAACAGAATTCCACAAACTCTTCAGTCTTCCCCAGATTGAAGACTATTTAGGAAGAGATTGCCAGTCCCAGATAGACTAAAATAAGTAATTCCTTCATTATCTCAACTAAATTAACATTTGCCTTAAGCCGCACGGGTTGATCGATCAGGTTAATCTATGCTTGCGACGGTTGGTCCGTGGATGGGTGACCGTCTTTACATACCAAGACCCCTTCGTGCCTCGGAAAGTACCTCCCGGCTGTCATTCGTGGATCTTTGGCAGCGTTACGGGTCGTCAGTAGCCCGAAATACTGACAAGCAGTCACATCAAGGGGTATCGTATTACCCAGCGACTGCCTATTTGACCTCCACAACCTGGTTAGGGTTCATGTAAAATACTGGTATTCAGGTGCATCCGGTGAGACTGGAGGCCGAGCCCAACATAGTTGGGAAAAGGCTAGGTAAATTGAATTGACGGCGAAAAGTTTACTTGAAGTAATAACCGAGTAGAATGTCGCGCTTGTAAGCAAAATTCTAAATATCTCTACAATTACAAAACACAGCTTCTGACGCCATGCGAAACTTTATAAGGACAAAATTCTCGAACAATTTCCTACTGCTATCCATACATTTTTTCCTGCAAATTCTTGGTAAAGTATTGACACAAGAAACTTTGTCGACTTGTAAACGCCCACAGCACAGTACATGCAATACTCAGTAGATCAACTACGAATAAACACTGGAATGTACACAAAAATGCGACGTCGTACTGCCGAAGTATTCTGTAAAAATCTCACCACGAAAACTCAGGTGAAATGAGCTGTCAATAGTGCCAATCCTTCTGGTGGAATGACAGCTCACTTCATCGAAAATTTTACGGTGTATATTTTTACAGTTGATATATTTTAAGCTCGATTCCCGTTCACGTTCCCATGGATGTGCTGGTGCCCTGGAATCTATTTAACAAAACCGACACGCGATAATTCGACAAATTTACAAGTATTTTTTTTACATTTTCTGCTTTATTAAACAGCACCTGGTGTGAAAATATGATTTTCTTTTTGACAGATATGACGTATTGTCAGTGAAGTTGTTATAAGTTATGGCCCTGGTTGCACCCTCCCGAGTAAGTTTGCGCGTAGGTATGACCTGGCACAGGTCAGTGATGTCACGTGCCGTGAACGTTTCAGATTTTGAACGTTTTTAATTAAGGGAATTAGCCACCTGAACTTATTTTCTATCGATTGATGAAATCGATCGGCATTGGTCCATTGGGTATGGAAACAACTTAAACAGCCTTCCTAATGATTAATTAATTATTATCACGAAAAGACCAAGTTGAGGTACTGTTTTATATTTGTACTGTGTCCAGAGAGAATGTCCTAACGTAGCAACTTAGCCTTGTGGTCAACGCGGACATACGATATTTTGTTTATATACTTATTATATATTGATGTAAGTATATCAAATTAATATCGCTCGTGGTAAGTGGAAATTGGTTTATGATTAAAACACGATGGAAAGCTTACGCTACTTCGAGTTACAAAATATATGAAGATTAAAGATATTGGCTATTTATGTACAGACCGGCACATCAAGCAATCTGTCAAATTTTTTTAAAAGATTTCAACTCTATCGCTAAAACATATGGTTCAAAGCTGATTGGGAAAATTCGACAGTTTCGGGTAACTTGATGTGCTGGCGTCTGTACATTATGGATCGATTTTAATGCGGTGCTGTTGTAGTCATGATACCTACGCAATGTTGTAAATGACGACATATCAACTTTGAACCTTATGCGCTAAAGTTGAAAATCTATTAAAGACATCTGACAGATTGTAGTAGCTTGATGTGCTGGCGTCTGTACAAATGTTTACCCTTTTCGAGTTAAAAGATGTTGGGATTACGAAAGTATGATAAGTAGGGAGGTACCTAATTATCGACAGCTTCATTTCCTTGTTATTTGGGCAACTAGCTTCATATTTTCTGACTAACCGACTCCTTGACAGTTCAAAAGTGTCTGTAAATGCTTAAATTGAAATAAATGATTTGAGTATGAGTTTCTTTTTGCATGGAAATGAAAGTTTTTAAAATACCAATCGCACAGAATTTGGTGAAGTACCTGTTTAATCTCGGTACTATGTCAAGCTTTGTCATGCCAACCCTGAGACTGTAAACCTTGAAATCCTGAGTTCGATTACCTGTCCGGTCCTGTAGTCGACAAAAAATAAATTAAGTATCTCCACTGTAAGAAAAAAAGAGGGAAGTCCTTGAGTGTAGTAGGTAAAGGACCTATGCTCCAATATGGATTCAAATAGATCTAGATCAGAATCCAATTAAACTTCTCGTAATGATTTAATTACCTACACACACTATCTATCATTTTATTAAAACTACAACCAACGCAAAAAGGTAATAAAAATGTATAAGTTCTTGCCTTTTTCGATCACTGTCATGACATTGCATAAAATATCTTTGTACAGCTTATATATATATACCTTTAAGTACCTACCTACGTAGATATTATTTGATATATAGTGAGTAAGTAGGCTAGTAAAATTAGCAAAAAGCTATACATCAGCTACCTGCTAGGTAGTTAATGTATAGCTTTTTGCTCCATTTGTAGATTGGACCGAATAATAATCAAGCGTCAGTCTGTTCCTTCAAGAATCTCAGAGTAGGTACGTAAATCCAATAGCGTTCATCCATTCTAGTTTTCACTGTCTCAACTAATATTATCTAAACTTAATTATTATAAACAGAAATGATTTGATTTTTTTATGTTTGTTACGCTTTCACGGTAAAACAGCTAAACGGATTTGAATAAAATTTGCCACGTGCCTAGACCATGACTTGCAGGATAATTGCGCAACACACTATCAGGACCAATGGGTTTCATTTTAACATTTCATCAACATTCATTGCGTTATTTACGTTGCTGAGCAAACACATTTTTCGAGCATATGGAGCAATGGATTAGCAATATGCTTCAAAATGATTCAAATTGAGAGTAATAGTGTGTTACGCAATTTTAGGTCACTGGAGCAGGACATAGGCTTCTCTCATCCCGGATCGCACACGGGGTCGCTGACTAAAGCTATAAAAAAATGAAGAGGTGTTGTAGCAGGGCATTCATGAAGTAGATCTGCTTGCTGAAGTCAATAAAGCTAAGTTTTGAACTTCTTCAACCACTAAATGATAAAATTAAAAGCCTCATAAGCCCTGATAATTCATTTCTTCGGAAAATTAAAGAGAAAATCGATCAAGTATGCCATTACCCACTGATTAAGTATAATAACCATTAATTCTTGACAAACTGGTCACTAGTCAGGCATTATAGATGTGTACTAGATAGAGCTAGTGCTTATGTAAGATCCAGCGCATTTAGAAGCCTGCACCACTTCCTACACAAGCAAAGTCGGTGGATAGCTTATTGATATTCACTCTGAGTAAATAAGCTAATAGAGTCGTACTATGTCCAATACAAGCTTCTGTCCGCGACTTGGTCTGCGTGGAAGAAACATATCCTGTGGCACTCGGCAAAAGTGTACTCGTAGCTTTCAATTAGTAAGAGATTATTTGTATTCGGGCCACAACTTCTAGAAATGAAACAATTCTTCTTGTTTATAATATTATTTTAGATTAAATTATACTACAATCTCATGTCTAAGATATACATCAACAACATAACATCACGCGTGTAATCCCTAAAGGGTTGGACAGCTGCTTACCTATCGAAATGTGAGTGTGTACAAGGTGACTAGAGCTGGACCCGCCATAGCAAATTCGCGTTTAGAGGAGGTCATTTACTAATTATGGAACCTTACTTTCCCTCGCTAAAGTTTTATAATTTGGGAGATATGTTAATTTTTATACTTTATTGAGATTACAGGCGAATGGTCTCGGTGTGGGAGAATAATTAAATTAGAACATGAAAATGCTCAAAGCATCACGGAAATTAACCCCAGCTTACCATTCCACTGCAGATGGCTTTACCAAGGTGACAACGAGCCATATCAAATATATAGTACCCATTCATTAATATTAATAATTATTTCACATTGCATACTTGTCTAAGAATGTGGTTTAGTACGCGTGCAAATGAGATGTATAAGGGTGTGTAAGGACGGTCAGACAATAATCTGGCATGTCTGGTTTCTGCCGTCGGCGTCGTGTCGTTTGGATATTTAGTTTACATATGATCGTTTTGAATGAATATGTAATGTTATGATAGTGTTATTGTTTTGGTGTTGATAATGTCAGATCAAATTGCATGCAACGTTTCATACGTGTATTAGAAGTAGGCAGGTGCAAGTTTCTAATGCGTGACATTTCATAGCTAAAATGGATCAATGTCATACCTTCGGTAAAGTTAGACTTATAAGACCAAATGATGTAAGCATTAAGTACATTATAAATAATTTAATTTAATGTTATATGTCTGGTAATGTTAATTACTTTGTATACCTACTATTGCATAGAAGCAAGTTTTCTAACTGAACAGACAGCTGTGCTGCTGGGGAGTTTGTTGCGCCACTTTTTCCCAGCTAAGAAGCGGTGAAGGGTGGGCGTTTTGCGGGACTGTCCTATGTAATTTTGTCGTTCAAAAAGCCTTCCTTTCATTCTTAGCCTAATTTGAATAAATTATTTTTCATTTTATCCATTTTAACGAAAGGTAATTACAAGTATGTGCGTAAAGCGTCCACCGCAATTAGACAATGGTTTAACAAAATGATTTTATGTTTCAGTGAAACAAAGAAAAACTCATCATCACAAAACTTATACAGCTCTCGACACTATTATTGAGAATTCATGCCAAAAAGTCTACAGAACCAGTCGAACAAGCAAGCTATTTAAAACCGAAACTAATCAACCATGTTCAAAACCACGTACCACCATAACATTTCAACAGCCTACTATTTAATCGCGGCATGCCTGTCGCACGTAATTTGAATACGTCGCACCGTCTGACCGCGGCCTAATTTTGGCGCACTCCAAACTATTAGTTATAAGGTCATTTTTTACATCGTTACGTTTGATCGGATACTCGAAGGAAGTTATAATTAGACCTTGTCGCATGGGTATTAAATAATTATGGGGCATTAAAGTATCGTAATTCGATTGTAACTTTTTGAAAAGAAATGTAACACAACTGTATTTTTATTATTTAGGTCTTTTTCTTTTGTTGGTCGAAGGTTATGACATCAGAAGAGAAATTCCCGTAATTACGTTAAAAATCTAGTCGCAATTTCATCTCAGCGACCATCAATGTCAAAAACTTGTCAAAAGCGAAGGGAATTGACAGATTGAGACTGAGATCAGACTGTGAAAATCAAAATCAAATACATACATATTTGATTTTGATTGTAAAATAATACAGCCGTGCGATTCTGTAACCATCTCACCGTGAAAACTTGGGTGAAGTGAGCGTGGAGTGAGCTGACATTAGGGATTAACACTATTGACACTGCTCACTTCAAGCTCACTTCACTTATGATTTCACGGTGAGATTTTTACAGAATCGACCGGCAGGAGTGAAAGAGGATTGCCTATGCTTATATTTACTTCTATACTGATACCTATTGTAAAGAGATAAACTTTGCTTGTATGTATGTAGGAGGTAGGTAATCTCCGGAACTGCCATGCCGGTCGGATTTGAAAAAATCTTTTTGCATTTGATAGCCCAACTCTTAAGGAAGGTTAGAGGCTATTGAGCATCACGCTAAAATTCTGAGGATCCGAGAAAAAGGTCAAAAAGTCAGAAAGGTCAGAAAGAACGCTAAGCGAAAACGCGGACGAAGTCGGGTGCAGATGCTAGTTGATAATATGTGCATTAGTTAATTAATCAATAAATAAATCAGATAATAAAGCAGTAACGTTCGGCATGAAAACGGAAGTTACTCTACCAAAACACAATACGAATTAAACAAGGATATGATAGTGTAGCTCTAAAAACTTTTATTGCTCTATATTAGGAAACTCAATGACCACATATCCTTATATCGACAAATAATAATCAAAAACTCGTGCAATTTAATTTCAAGACCTATTTCCTATCCGTGCTGAAACCCACGTTAAGCCGTTCACTTGTTTTGTCCAAAACAATAACCAAAGCAATGTAATTGGGAGATTGTTTCATTGATAAACAACTTCTATTGACTAATGCTACGGAAATATTGCGTGTTAAAAGTCTAGGTTTTAATTTAGATTCTAGAAAAAATATTAATTGCGAGTGACAGGTTTTATAAAAACTAGTCTTTGTTGTGTGTAGTTATGAATATTTCAATTATCTGTTCAGTAACTAAAATATAATATTCCGTTAGATGTTCAGATATGTAAGAGAAAGGGGATTGAAGATTTTTATATGGAGCCTGGCATACCTACCTAGTCCGCCATTTTTTTTTTTTTCAAATTTCGCCCACTTATGGGACCTATATAAATCGAAAGCTGGCATCAATGCAAACATAAAACATAATAGTACCAAACCCTGTAAAGCGTCACGTTTTAACGTTCAAAGTTGATCACGTGACATCCATATTTTTATTGAACTTGCGTAAATTTTGTTAATTTTGCTACGTTTAATTATTTTAAACATTCAGAATGATTATTAAAAAAGAAAAAAATGTTGGATGGGTAGGTATGCCACAGACCTTTAAATCGCTTTTCAGTGTTATAGTACCCACATTTTGTTCAAAACAGTAATTTTGTATGAAGAAACGCAGACACTGAAATAAGAATGAATTGTTTACAAAAATGTTTTCTCGAGTTTTCCATGTAAGTTTTACCTTTTCGCAGCTATGTATATTAGCTATTTATAGCTTGTCTGCCTCGTAGGCCCAGTGGCAAGCGCTACTGCTGAGCATGAGGTCCTGGGTTCGATTCCCGGGTAGAACAATGATGTGTTATTGGGTTTTTTCATCTGAAATTTCTCAGTAGCATTCCCGAGTCTGGATGCGTGCCCGATTGATGTCAATAGACTCCCCCCCCTATTACATGGGACCTTCACATAGCTGGCAAAATGTGTGTATGTTCAATCCTTTGAGCAATACAGTTATGATGTTATGTTTTATATCTTTTCGAAGCTGTATTACAACATAAACAAAGGTATAATGCTACGTAATTAACTTATATTCTTGGTAAATTACAGATTGACAATAATTACCAAAACAATATCTCAATTATCTAATAATAAAACCGAGAAAAACTAATCTCACACAGAGCGGATAGACAACAAGCTTCCACTTTTAAAATAAAAGGCGCCACGCCATTGAATTCATTGTATTATTTTTTTAACGCAGAACGGTGACATTGTCAAGAGTCTGTACAGCCAATATTGTCATGTAAAGGAGAGAATTGAATAGTTTGTGAGAATTGAACTTGATTTAAAGCAAACGTTAAATGGAACGTAATTGTTTTGTAAACATTTGTTGCGTAAACTGAAGTGGGTTGCGTTGCACAGTTATCTATTTCTATGTACTCGTACAATACCTGCATACTGATTGCTTGGTCTTTAGAATAGTAATGACTGATTTGTGGCCGATAGATTTTAAGTTTAGGAAGTAGTTCTTGTTCTACTTTCGACTGCGTGGAAGGAAGTCTTGGGATCTCTTGAAATCAAGAAGAAGAAAGCTCGAATAGATTCAATGGAAAGGATAAGAGAACTAGTGGTGGTAAAACTAAGGAGAACCTACGAAATAGGTAGCTATCTAGCTCATCTAATGATCAATTGAATGTCAAAATCTTTTCGATCATTAAGTAGACTCCAATATTCCATACTCATTGAGACACCATTTTATTCCATGTGCGTTTATGTCTTTTGTAGGCAGAGAAAAATAAGAAGACAATACAAGAAAAAACGCTCTCAAATGAAATATTAACTGAATTTATACAGATGCATATTTTGCCCCAAGTTTTTTTTTGTTTGTGTTTTTTCTTTGCGTCATGTCTACCGCAAATAAAAGTATTTGCTTTCTTTGTTTTTTCTTTCTAATTTCTCCAATAGTCAGAAAAGTATGCCTACATAAAAATCTGCCTTTTACTGGAAGAATGGTTAATGTAGCGATGCAATTGACCATGACCAAACATTTAAGGGAACATTGGTCCATCAATTAAGATCTTAATTTGGCAAAACTTCATTCTTCGTCAATTATTATTGTAATTATCTTAATTATGAGTTTATTGCATTCTTAATAGAGATAAAATTAATTCTTACTCTTAGTTCAGGCTGTCGGTGAGTCAGAATCATTATCCATTTGCCTTCTATTTGCCAAGGTTTAGGACTGATATATATTTTGTTATTGTGAACTTATTAAACTTACTTTGAAGCAATTTATGCATGACTTGCTGGAAATTCACTTCATGGCACAAGTTATTCTAAATCTACGAAAACCTGCGATACATTGCCGACATTTAGAAAGCTCTGGTTTTTATCAAATTAATTAATCCATCCAAAGGTTATCTTTTAAATATCACTTTTAACGAAAAGACCACCCGTTGCGTCACCCTAAGTACATAAAATATCTACATTTATCTCTGTACCCAATAAAGAGTAGGTATTCTATACAACGTGTAACGTTAAATGCGCAAAACTTCAGACACCCCAAGCCCAACTGATTTGTAATTCAATTGACCTATTTCAGAGAGAAAATAAGTCATAAAAAAATTGTATAGGTTTTATGTGCTGTTTTAGTTTTACTGGCCATTCTGATCGTTTCTTGCGTCTGCGACGACGCTTTATCGACGGAGGAGTCGTCACCGGGCCGCTGCGCCGCGCTGACATTGGCTTGCTTGACCTATTAATAAATAGACACCGCAACGGTTTAAATGAAGATTTGTTGAAAAATGTGACCTATATTAAAAAGTGGTTCAATTAATTCTGCTCGTTATTCTGATCAAACTATTTTCAGGTTTTGCACATTTAACGTTACACGTTGTATATTCATTAGTAGCGTAGAAACAATTTGCAACGCACATTAAAGCTAATAATTATTTCTGACATGTTCTCAGAGTAATCAGTTTTACTTTGAAATACTTGCGCGTACAAACATGAAGAGTGAAAAACCAAAACCGCTGGGAGTATAAGTATTCTGTGACGACAATATTCTGACCGCGATCATGCTCACGAAATCATGCGGCCATGTCGAAGAAAGAGATTATAGCATCATCCCCACAAAATTAGGTCAAGTAGGTAGTAAGAGAGACACTAATCTCACTAATGCTAGGTATTTCTTTTGACAAGAGCTGAGTACTGCCTCCCCATTTCCCCGTCCCACCGATCTATTACCTCTTAGCTCAAGCTATGATAGCTGCAGTTGCAAGTCTATCATCGGAGTGAGGCAACGGCCGCGCCCACGTACTTTTGTGTTACATTCCGACTTACAACTTGTGAAATAGATTACTTGTCGGATATTATTGGAATTTCAACCGATTGTATGCTAAATGTTTCGGCAAATCGGTTTGATAAGCAGAAAGTATGACCTGCCGTGCAATTCTGTAACCATCTCACCGTGAAAGCTTGGGTGAAGTGAGCGTGGAGTGAGCTGTTATTCGCTAGGGATTAACACTATTAAGTGCTCACTTCACTTATGATTTCACGGTGAGATTTTTCCAGAATCGACCGGCTGTTCAGGCTGTACGAGCTCCTAAACATTCATTCTGGCCCATGGGGCATAGTAGATATTCTTACATTATATCAATACTGTGCTGTGGTCAATATTTTGTGTTTTCCCTATATATTTTTTTAATTACTCTGGCTGTTTTAAAATGATTAGCTAGCCAGCGTGGTTCGAAATACAAATGAGCAGTGGCGGTCCAGTGGTAAAAGCTGCGCCTTACGAGTTGTAGGTTCGAATCCAGACATACACCTTACTTTGTGTAAATATTTCATCGCCACTGCTCTCAAAACGGTGAAGGAAAACATCGTGGAGAAACCGAAATGTCTTAGAACCAAAAATTAAAACACACGAGACATCTACCAACCCCAACTGAGTCCGCGTGGTGGATTACGGCCCACTCCCTCTTACCGAGTGGAGGCCTGTGTCCCAGCAGTGAGAACGTGTATGTAACGTGGCTTGCTACAAGGCCATAGACTGCCCAAATAACCCCAGTAGCATTATTTGTCAGCCATGTCAACCCATATGTAAAATAGGAATATCTAGGCGTAATTGATTTCGTTTTTTTTCCACAGTGGGTGGTTGATATGTACCATCAGTCTCCCAGATAATTCCTTAAATACTTAATATACAGGTACAGTATACAGGTGGCAGGGACATCGATGCGCTTCCTATTACCATGGACTCGGTATATGATTCTGAACCCCCCTGGGTTGAAGTTTAAGGTCGGTTATTGAAAAAAAAAAATGCTTTTTCATACATTTTGACCGCGTAGGTGTTGCACTTTTTTATGCAACAGCAATTTTTTTTTTATAACCATTTAAAATTTCTGCGCTAGAATCATGTGCTGAATTCATGATTACATGTTTAGCGTTGATATCATGCCATCCTGTATATTGTTAATCGAAGACCACCGAAGCGGTTAGGTAATTAATGCACCAAGGAAGATATTTTTGATAACTCTTAATTACCTACCCACCAAGTACCACTTTCAATCTCACCCGATATCGCAAAATGTCCTTATTGGCAACGAAATTATATTACGGAAAATATTTAGCTTCAATAAGAATTTAACTTAAACTTACTTTCTGGCCTTGTTCACGCATTTACGTAAACTTGTTTACTTCTCAGTTCCCTTTAGGCTGCGCTCAGACTGGCGCGACGACTGACGTTTGTGCGTATTGTAAATACATCATTGATCAAACTTGTAACTAATTCCGATGTAGTTATGCAAGGGCAGGTTAGAATATGGCCCTAGAATTTTCTACACTACTACAAACAGAAATGTCCTGATATCGATTGGACAAACCAATCTAAGAGTCCATAGAATAAAGAATAATTAGGTCACAAAGTCATCACATTACTAACGTTTGAAGGACTACCTTTTAATTTCTTTAAAGGGCTTTGTACAATTGTTTAGACTTATTGGACACTGGAAAAGCAAGAATGGTATTACAAAAGCCAAAATCATACCTTTTATACAGGGTGTAACGGAAGGGGGGTATCAACCCTGAAGGAGGTGAATGTGCTCATGAAACTCAACAACTTTCCCCAAAGAACATAGGTCGAAATATGAAAAAAAAATTTGGCCCTCCCTTACAAAACTGACTACCAGCTGATTGATTTACTATGGGAGGGCCAAATTTTTTTTTCATATTTCTTTGGGGAAAGTTGTTGAGTTTCATGAGCACATTCACCTCCTTCAGGGTTGATACCCCCTTTCCGTTACACGTTGTATAGTCTTAAAACATTAATTCTAGTATTTGAAGGACTATTAGATTCGTACATAAAATGAATTACTCTTACAGCGATTAATCAATTTTGACAGCTCACACCATCGTATGACATCGCACATCAAAGTGGTAATTTATGAATGATACCTACATAATTATCTAGGTCGAGGAGGATCACCTCGTAATCGCGACTATCTGAACTAAGCCTACTTACTTATAACTTGTTGGTATGCATTGTAATATTCCATCAAGTTGACAACTTTGTGGAGGCAATAGCATGTTTGAGAAATCGTGCAAATTGCACCTGTGTAATACCAATCTATAAGGCTTATTACCCATAACAAAGCGTTCAGCCTACTAGGTTAGTACCCGTTCCAAAAATAAAAATAAATAAAAGTAAAACTATAAAGCGAACACTATACTTCTAATTGAATACTTAATTATTAAGTAAACTGCTTAAATTGCAATGACTAACACTAACAAAAGCAAAAAAGGTCAGTGGGTCGTCTTAGGGAAATAACATCACACGCAATAAACATAAAAATAAAAGCAATAATTAAGACAGACAAGCAGTTCATTCTAATAACTTACTTCAAGAACACAAAAGCCACTTAACCGACGGAGCACTTTTCTACTAAATTGCGCTGAACATTGCACATTGGACGCTAATGGACGAACATAAGCACTAAGTGTAACAACAATCCCGTGAGAAATTCACATTAATTCTGAAGCTCTAATTATTGTGGCTAAATGAGGGTATCATGGTAATTTGTTGGAGATGAGATAAGTCCAAACCATGGTAAAATTGAGATGATTATTTGTAATTATTCCATGGGACTGTTTTGTTTCGAGACACATCATTATTCTGTCTAAAGTTGTCGAAGTTTTGTTGTTATAAATAGACAAGTAGGCACTTAATTTGAATGTTTCGGTATTGTCTTGAAAAATATGAAACGCTGCCAATAATTTCTTAATTGAAACAAACTTAAAGGCTACTAAACACAGAAGCTACAGTTGAGCCAACTTATCTTAAACATCTCACGTTTAAATTCATGTTCAATATCAACCGTTATATATTATTAAGTATCTATAAGAAACCATAAGGTCACAGAACATTCCCTTAACAGTATTCAACGTTGAATGCTCAATAGTTCACACCTTGATAATTATTATTAGCGCACTATTACATGACAATTGGAACAATAACAAACACTTTTACAATAAAAAATCAATGCCGGCACTAAAAAAATACAACTTCAACAATAAACGCATTTTCCGACGATTAAAAATTAAAAAAAAAAGTTTCAAAACATGGTCGCCTAAAACGTCAAAATTTCCCGCCCAAAAAGAAGCGTCAAATTTTTTTCCCGCCACAATTTCTGACCATAAACTCACCTTCAAAACCAACATGGCTGCTTGACAAATTTTCCGCGTTTCGCGCGCGTTATGGCGAGCGATCACAACACACGTCTGCCGTTTGCTACAACGCCACTTGTATTTATAATGTCGCTAAGTTACCACAGTGGTTGGTCTGATATTGTTATTCTCCGCAGAGCCCTATGGTAACGTAACACCCCCGTTGGTCAGTTATGTTTCTGTTGACACATTTACTAATGATTCATGGAGGAAATACGCTGTTATTTAATCTAGTTTTTTGTGTGCAAATGACATGGCTGGGTCGATTCTAGTCTTGATAAGGCGGCATGGGTATTACCATAATGAGGCAAATAAAATACCTATACACTAATCTTTTTAAATAATTAATTAAGTATAGGTGGTATAGGAACTGTTTGTGTTCCAAATTGATATCCAGATGAGATAACAGCGCGTGGCCCGAGGACATCGGGAGAGGTTGCAGACACAGCTCAATTGGGTCCTTTAGAAGGGTAGATGCAATGGTCAGCATTAATGCCTGAATGTTTCCTTCTAACTAGACTAACTGGCTTCTTGGAACATTCCTCACGTAGCAATTCTATAGGAAAGCTGTAGGTATTACTAACTTTTAGTGTAGCTGCCCTGAAAATGATAATTTGAACACAACTTGCGAATACACTTGGAAGAAAATAATGGAGGTTTGGAAACTATTCAATTAATCAGTCGATAGATTGTTTGATTTCGATTGAAATTATTGACATCTATGATTATTATTTTCTTATTATTATATTGACATTTTTATTTCATTCAACAATACAATTTTAATGGGATTATCTGTTTAATGACTGCATGATTATGTTCAATAATTAATTTAAATAAAATATGTAACTTTATTTTATTTTATATTTGCACGCTGAAATGTAAGGCAGAATAAGAGAACAATTTTGTACCTACATTTTACCTTATTTATGCAAATAAATTATTTTGATTTGATTTTATTTAAAGTCGAATTAATCCGTGTCATCTTACGTAAACATTTAAGGAGCAAACATGAAGTAGTATAGTATCTTACTGTGTTCTGCATACCGATTTCCTCGACCTCACTCCAATTATGTTTTCCATACTTTTTCCTGTAAAAGCGCCCACGGTAACACGGCGAAGTACATTGATGCTCAAATGGGGTCAAAGCTAAAGACCTTTGTTTTAAACATGCGTGTTTAAGTATAGCAGTCACGCATTTCTCCTTTAAGGTCGTTTACGTCCGATTCCTAATGTCTTATTGACCATTATTTTATAGTGAATCCTTTGAAAACGTCAACAGATAAATAGAATTTAGATACTATACACTAGAGTAGAAATTGAACTCTAGTTATATTGTATTGTCTATGTCATGATTCTCTCGCCCTTATCCCAATTTATTTGGGGTGCAACATCTGCGTCTTCCATACTTTTCTATTAGTCGTCAACTTAGTAGTCAGCCCCTTTCTACCCATATCATAGTTCACATTGTAAATTCATTGTTTTTTGGTCTTCTACTCTTATATCCACATTCGTAATATGTATCTCATATTGTATTGTCACATGTCACATTGTATTTTCTATATCTAGAGCCATTTAAGGTTACATGTGCAATAGAAACAAAAATAACCTTCATAGATTCTCAAATAAATTTAAAACCTAGAAATTCCACATCGATAAAATTAGTAGTGCATTGCCCAAGGGCCCATACCAGGTAATGAACATTTAAGTAAAGGTTATTCTAATTTTGCTAGTTACCATTTGTTGCTGGACATTCAAAAGTTCAATAGCTAGATATTAGATTCATTTTAATCGCTCATTGTTCTAGTTTTAACAAACAACACTAGTTTTACGAGCTAAGGTGATAGAATCCAATCGAAATTTTGGTTTCACCCTTCATGTTAGGTAGATACAAACTGACTCACTTCACCCAAGCGTTCACGGTGAGATGGTTACAGAATCGCACTGCAGTTATCTAAGACCTTATCATAATAATTGTCCCAATATTACATGTGGCTTATATAGAATTTAGGAAGTAGTCAGCCGAATATCCTTGGACTATCAGAGAAATATCCCCGCAGGCCATGGTGATGGTTAGTGTTAGCTAAACATCAACCTGGCCTGCGGGGATATTTTGAGTGTTATAACCCAAGGGCGTACCCAGGTAGGGGCAGGGAGGGGCAGCTGCCCCCCCCTAGAAGATAAAACAAACGTCAATTTTCCTGGCAAGTGGGAATTAAAAACGTGTTACCTACTTTGCGCAAAATGAAGTGTTGGAAACAAAATATCTTTTCAGTCAGATATTTTAATTTAATATTTTTTATCTATAATTAAATATTCTACAATATTCGATATAGTATACTGTTAGCGACGCAATATAATTTAAATCTCCCGCGAAACCGTCGCATCTTGTAGTTTCCGCTCCCGACGAGACAATCAGAGCCATCTAGGATTAAAGCCGAATATAATTTGGAAAAAACAACATCTAGCACTATCTAGTTACGGACGACAGTACTTTTTCCAGTAAAGAGAAATAGCATCAATTTATACAAGAAAATTTAATCATGCTTGGTTGGATCAATATGCACCATGGCTAGTATATTCCAAGCGACTAAAAGGCGCTCTTTGTAAGCATTGTGTTTTGTTCCCTCCGCCCATCAGCACTGTGAGAGGAATTTTGGGATCATTTATGGTCAGGCCATATATAAAGTTCAAAAATATGCATGAAGACTTCCGAAAGCATGCAACGACCAACCTTCACCTAACAGCTACAAATGCTGCAAAAATTTTTCTTGAAAATCTTCCTGTAGACATCCAACTGCAAAGTGGACACCAAAAAGCAATCGATGAAAACAGACAAATATTGTCATCAATTATTTCTTGTATAGTATTTTGCGGTACACATGATATGCCTCTTAGGGGAAAACAAGCAGATGAGGGTGTTTTATTAGATTTATTGAAGTTGAGAATCAATTCAGGGGATGACAAATTAAAGAGTCATCTAGAAAAGTGCCGTCGCAATGCAGTTTACACATCGCCAAAAATACAAAACGAATTGATAAATTTATATGGCGAAGTTATTAAGGAGAATATAATAAGTGAGGTTCAGAAGACCATGGCTTACGCAGTCTTAGCTGATGAAACAGCAGACGTAGCTGAGAAAGAACAGCTGTCAATAGGCGTGCGGTTCTATGACGAAAGCAAAAGGAAAATCAGAGAAGAATTTGTAGGGTTCGTTGAACTAAAAGCACAAAATGCTTCGGCAATTGCCGAAGAAATTGACAATTTCTTGATTAGTTCTAACCTCCCAACCGAAGATTGCGTAGGGTTTGGATTCGATGGCTGTTCTACAATGGCAGAGAAAGAGGGTGGCGTACAAGCCATTTTGAGAAAAAAATATCCTCGTGCTTTATATTTTCATTGCTCAAGTCACAAACTCAACCTTGTTGTGAATGATGCGAACGCAGTGCCAGAAATTAGAAATACTGTCGCCACTGTAAAGGATGTTATAACGTTTTTCAGAGAATCGACTACACGTTGAAACTACGCTCCAAGCCTATCACGATTGTGTGAGACGAGATGGTCCGAAAGATATAAATCAATCAGAAAGTTTTCTCAACATTTCCCAGATCTTGTGAATTCTCTAGAAACGTTATCCGTAGAGGGAAATTAGACCACCAGAAAATCTGCATATCAGTTGCATTCAGCCGTTACAAAACCAGTTTTTATTGCTGCTCTACAAACAATAGCCAAATATTCAGCAGTTTTAGAACCAGTAGTTAACGCACTGCAGGCTAAATCGATCGACATGATCTCGGTGGGGGAACACATCAAACATATCAAGAACATTCTCAGAAATGACCGCGAGTTTCCTGATAGAATAAGTAATGAAATACTTCAAAAAGCGCGAGCTGTTGCAATGGATTTGAACATAGAAATTTCGGTTCCACGTCTTGCTCACAAGCAAACACATAGAAGTAATCCGCCATCAGACAATGATAACGAATATTGGCGGCGTTCCCTGATAATACCATACATTGGTTCACTCATTTCATCGTTGAATATTCGATTCTCCCAAGAAAATACTCCGGCGTTTGCTTTAAGTAAGCTACATCCCTTGTATATGACCAAAACCAGCATTACAGACTTACACAAGAACGCAGAATCATTCCAAGAATTTTATAACCTGGATATTACCGGAGAACTGAACCTTTGGCATAATTTATGGGTGAAGAAGGCTTTATCAGATGATCAATTAAGGGACATAGAAGTAGTTGATCTGTTCAACGAAGCCAACATTTTTTACCCTGCTGTCAGAAAGGCATTGATTATTTTAAGCACTATCCCATGCACCACGGCGACCGTAGAACGGTCTTTCAGTACGCTGCGAAGATTTAAAACGTGGCTTAGAAGCACCATGGGTGAAGAAAGGCTTACAGGATTATGTCTGATGAGCGTACATCGCAATTATTTAAAAGAAAACAGTGAGTTTATTGAAAAGACTGTCATAAACAAATTTTCGGCAAAACCGAGAAGATTTGTTAAATTAATATATTAAATTAATATATATATAATATTTTGTTTTGTGTCATAATCGAACTAATTAATAAAAGTAAATTTTCATGATTTTTTGTTTCAATATACCCGACCGACCATCTTCTCGAAACAGGTATGAGCTGCCCCCCCCTAGCTGAAATCCTGGGTACGCCCTTGTTATAACCTGCATATAATTAGCCTTTTAACACACCTCAATTATATTAAAAAATAATTACAAATATACAGGTCTATAAATCATTGCAAAAAACTTCCTTACATACCTACATAAATGATCCAATTACATAACAAGACTACGTTTTATTACACAATTACATATCAATTATTATTAATGAAACCAGTGATACAATTAAGGAAGTCCTCAAAACTCGTTGTAAGATACATAAGTCAAATCTATAAGATACTGGCGCATTGCCCTCGATTGCGATTGTGAATTTCCCTAAACTTCAACCCCCCTACTTCACCCCTTTAGCCGTTGACTTCTATGTTGGTATGCCAAAACGTCCTCCGACAGCTTTCAAGCTTTCTCTATACCAAACTGCATCAAAATCGGTTCAGTGATTTAGCCCGTCGTAGCCGTGAAAACGCAACCGATAGACAGAGTGGCATTCACGTTTATAAAACTAGTGTAGACAACAATAAATAATTATTACTTAAGAATTTAGTAAGTCTCGTTGACAGATCACTCGTAAGTATAATAATATAAATAAGTCCCTTGGAGCCGTCGGAGCCCCCACGACGAGTAGTAGACGCATTTAGCAAGGCCAAGTACAACCAGACCAGTCTCTCTTCGAGTATATAGTGTAGGAGATAGCGTGCGAATGTGCACTTGATTGATACTATCGTTATTTTATTCAAAACAAGGTTTTATAAAACGTTATTACATAGTGACATGCTTGATCTTTTTAACCGACTTCAAAAAGGAGGAAGTTTATCAATTAGGATGTTTCTATTTTTTTTTTTATGTATGTTCAGGCATAAGTCCGTCATATAAGGACGGATTTGCTAAATTCTTTTTTCGTTCGATAGAAGTTTATTCCGAAATGGTGATGAGTTTCGGAGACAGATAACGGAACTCTTCAATAAATACCAGTAAAACCACCGCGATTGCTGCTGTCGCATATGTATGCATTGTCTACGCAATCGCACGATATAACATCACGTCTGTACCCAATAAACGCAGATGCAACTTCCTGTCACTGAAATTTATATAGCAAGTAGTGTTATATGAATTTGTTTGGGGTAGGTATAACTAAAAAGTGACAAAAAAAAAGTCGGTTGTTTTTTTTTATAAAAAAAGTTTTTGTAAAGGATACCTAGCTACGTTAAAGCTTAGGTTTACGTACGGTAGGTACCTACTTGCGTAGTTCTACATTTCACCAATTCAAATAAAAATCGTTTATTTGTATTAAATGTGGTGGATACAAAAGTCTATAAAAGCTCCCTCCTTTTAAATGTAAGCAAAAATGTCCAATTCATTGATCACTATTTACCTATCGAACAAATTGCTTAGTCCAAGGTGCTATTGAAGAAAGCTAATAAAAGACTGAGAAAAATTCTGAAAAGTAAATGTTGGAAATAGTCGATCAAACGTTGATAAACAGCTGCTAATCAGCCTGGCCCTTAGCCTGAAAAGGAGGACCAATCATTTTAAGAGTCTGTTTTACTGTGTACATAAAAAATAGAATAAATAAATAATCCCTACGAAATTATAAGAAATCTTAAAAGGATCCCTAATCGTAAGACTACAACAATGAATACGAGTATTACGTATTATGCTGTAACAAAATTGCCATTATCTTGTGACTTCGATGCAGTAATAATTTGGACAGATGTAAGAACTAACACAATGTGGCATTGTACCTACTAGTACAATGAGCGCTAGAAGGTGCCGGCTCATTTAACATTGAAACTGGTTGGAATTCTGCAAAGCACGGAGGTGAAACCGAAGCTAAGGAGGTAGGTATCATTGTCCAATTTTAAAATTCTGGAAAAAAATACAGTTCCTCTCTCCTCGAACAACATCATTACATATTTTTTATGTTTACTATTGTATATATATAAATATATAAAGAAAATATGCATTATGTATGTACTTATTTATTGTATACTACCTTCCGCCCGCGACTTTGTTCGCGTGGAAGTCGTAAGACACCACAATATACTAAAAATAACAGCCACATTTTTATAAAACTTTCCTGTATCCTACGTTTGTAGTTTTGGTCTCAGCAGCTAAAACATATACGTATAAAGAGTCAGGACTGGTGACGCGGGAGCAAGCGACGTACAGTAATTGTCCGTGTGAGAAGCAGCTCGACCTGAGATCGAAACCCGCAGCCTTCAGTAGTATATTTTCCTATTGTTGTTTAAGTAAATGGTACACCACTGACTACTAGTAGTATTATCGCTTCTTCTCCCTTTAATCCATCCAAAGCTTGTATGTAAAAGATCGCTTTTAGCGGTAACAGCACCCATTTTATTACCCTATATAACTCTATATCTGTCTAAAAAGGCTGTATCATAATCTATGCACCAATGCCTCCCAGGATACAGAACAATGTTGAGCGCTGAACGTTGCTTGGTGTATTAAAACCGTCCTGCTAAGAATTTATTCTTTCGTGCCTCAGCAGGGGTCAGAAACCACTAAAACTGAAAAGCCATGTAGTCTCCAAAATACAGCCTATGAAATTTTGTGGTAACATATTGTATTTTGAAATGCAGTTTTGTTTTCCAAGCAAATAACAGAATCAACTTGTACAATAGCTCCTCGACTAGTAAAGCGATCGCCGCAAGTGCTCGTAATGTATGCGTATGCGGACAAAGGACACAGATTTCATCTCCCGCGCATTCCAGTGACAAGCTTTTATATATTATGGCGTGGGTGATGATAAAGTACGTCGTGTCATTCTTCAATTTCTTCGATAAAAGGAAAAGTAACAGGATAGATGTATGGAGATACATAAAAAAAAATATACCTATAAACATCCAAATTGAGAACCGCCTCCTTTTTTAAATTGATTAAAAATCACGGCTATATTCCCCAAAGGGCTAGGCAGAGCTGTGCCTATAGTACACCTACATTTCGCGGTCCTATGTAACAGGGGGCGAGCACAGGGTTTTTTTCCATATTTAACAAGAACTTAACATTTTTTTTACTCAGTTGCAATTAGTTTAATTAAAAGCCTTACATAACACGTAGGTATACCGTTACTTAATAGATACATACTTAAAACATTAATTAAGTAAGATATCTAGTATCATAAATTATACATACCTACTTGTTGCGAGTAGGTAGTGTCTCCGTTCCACTCTACATCGCGGGCAAACTGAATGACGTACAGCCGGTCAATTCTGTAAAAATCTCACCGTGAAATCATAAGTGAAGTGAGCACTTAATAGTGTTAATCCCTAGCGAATGACAGCTCACTCCACGCTCACTTCACCAAAACTTTCACGGTGAGATGGTTACAGAATCGCACGGCTGTTGTACAAACTTATTTATTTATTTAGCTTTGTAAGTTTAAACAATTTATCAACATCACGTGCCTGTATTCCTCGAGGGAGTAGGCAGGGTGTGTATTGTAACGTAGCAATACGACTAATACAAAGGTCTGGTATACTGCTCATACACACATGAAAATATTCTTTCATAGATCACGCCGCGCCCTTCCCTTTAAAGCGGAAAGCGTAATGAAGACCTTACTTCCGTATCGGAAGTTACGACTGATTTAGACATATAGGTACATCTGATTTAGACGTAGATATTGGTATTATTATAATCCTTCCTGTTGCTCGCATGGTAGGCAGCAGACAGCCGTGTCGATGCGATTATGTAAATTATATGATAGGAACTGGGTGGGTAGGCAAGTTATAAGTAAGCCTGCTGGTAATCTTTAGAGTGTTTAGAGTGACCACTGATGCTGACTGATACTCCGTCTACGTTAAAATGGTGCCTAGGAACCTATCTACTGGGCCTTCCTGGTACTTAGTCCTTTAACATAATAAAGAGGCAGGAAGGTAGATATATACCTACCCGACTAAGGGCTCTTTCCCACGGCAAGCATCCTGTTTGCAGTATCCGACAAACAGGATGCTTGTGTGAATATGTATATTTAAATACGTACACTACTAAACGGGATCCCGCAAAAAACCGTACCTGCAAAAAATGGGATCTTGCCGTGGGTAAGAGCCCTAACGTAGACGTTAGGGCTCTTACCCACGGTAAACCACGGTTTCCCACCGGATAAAACTAGTAGGAGATGCTATCTCTGAAACCAAAAGGTCAGACGGCAGTCACGTCATAGGTGGGTAGGTATTTACCTAATATTTACTCGATTATAAGTAGGTGTCTAGGCACTGGAAAAAAATACCAGATCTTAGCAATTTATATAAAAGGTAAATAGGTAAGAAAATTACACCCAGTCACACTATCTTCTCAGAATATAATAAAAGTAAAACAAAAGAGTAAATATCTACATCTGGTCCATGACAAGGACTGTGAGAGAACTTCCGCGTCCAATTCCGAAGCTCTAGGTGACTCATTGCGTCCAACGATCGTCATGCGTCAGGGTATACGAGGGTACTAAGGTAAGGTACTATTATTAATGATTGATTTTAGGAAGTCGAGGTGAAGTTATAGAATTGTAGCTTAACTTAGGAAAGGGTTATTTATTTAAGACCCATTATTGTTTTCCGACATCCACGCGAACGAAGACACGGGCACAAATAGTTATTACATAAGGTGCTCGGCACAGACAATGTAGAGACCGAGTGGCATGAGCACTGTATTGTGGAGGCTCTTCATCAATACAAGTATCAAAAAACCTGAATAATAAGGGGAAGAAAGCTCTAGGTAGGTCTCTATCTGAAACGAACGTTACAAGGCGATAGTCACGCCCGCTATACTTCCAAAGCTTACTTCACCTGCGCCTGCGTTATTATCAAAATGTGGCAAACAAGTATGCCACAATACTGCCAGTCCCCTGAGGATTCGTAGTCGCAATGTTCTTGAGTGGTACTGCCACTAAACTAGTGCAGTGTGGCAATAGTGAGAAGATTGCAACAGTAGCCTGGTCAAGTGATGACTTGTTGTCATCGGCAAGGACCATTAAAGCATTAGCCTCTTTTCCTACTTATTTTTACGTTGTTAAAGAAATAGGGAATATTACGCAAAGCTCGGCGCAGATGGCGCCACTAGCACAAGAAGTAAACAACCCATATTGACATATCATGTCGTATTTTACTGTTAACAATTATTCCGTGAAGACGTATTAAATAAGAAGTTTTAGTAAATTCCCGTTAAATTGTACCTGCATTGAAATAACCCTGATATCATGGCATCCTACGACCATTTAAAAGTGAGTGATTTGAAGGAATTGAAGAACACGCAACATAGATGCATTATTGAATAATAATACACTTTACACTATTTGAAACTCAATGAATGATGGTCGAATTTAACAATTTTTATTACACTTCGAGCTACTTGCCGCAAATGTTTGTTTACTATTTGTGCTAGTGCTGCACTCTGGCGCCGAAACTTTGCCGTATTATCTCCTATTATTTATCGTGGAGCTAGGCAGAGTAGTGGTGGCACCGTGGTAGCGGCCACGACTTACGAGTTGTAGGTCGTAGGTTCGAACCCTGAAATGCGCCTTACTTTGTGTAAATTATTTCATCACCACTGCTCTCGAAACGGTGAAGGAAAACATCGTGAGGAAACCGGCATTTCCTAGATTCAAAAATTCGATGACGTCTGACATCTACCAATCCGCACTGGGCCCACGTGGCGGATTACGGCCCACTCCCTCGTACAGAGAGGAGGCCTGTGTCCCAGCAGTGAGAACATTATTGGCTGATTATGCATGTCATGTAAGCCGAGAAGTATCCGGTGTATTCTGTTAAAATCTTACCGTCAAGACTTCTAAAGGTCAAGTGAACTTGATGTGAGTTGTCATTCCACCTAATGCAAAGAGATTGACACTTTTGACAGCCCACTTCAGCGGTAGACATTTTAAAGTAATTGACAATAGTGCATCGCGGCAACAATGTTTAAAATGGCGACGCGTTTAATATTAATTGAATCGAATGACCACCAAAATATGAGAAATTTTGCAGTTTTAATTAAATTAAAACATAAATGCACGGCTCAGTGGAATAATTTTTAGGTATTTCTTTAGTTGATTGGATTCCCTTCAATATTATTACATAAAACAGGATAGTTTACGCTTAAAGTTTTGAGAATTATGCGACGAAAAATTTGTCATGATACTCGTATTATTTTATTTTTATGAAATATTTTGAATAAGTCTTCTTTTTAAACATTTGACAATACATCTTATTTATTATACAGCGTTTTATGGTACCTTCGGGTAGCGCCGTCTTAAGGAATACATCGGCAGGCCCGACGTTGTGTTAGGTAAAATATCTGCTAAAGAGGTGGAGATAGAACTCAATGTCGTAGAGCGATTAAGAGGCTGTCGTAATGGTAACTCATTGGCGTAGTTCCAATAGAGGGCCATTGCACATTGTGATTGTTATCAGCTTTGGCCGTATTGATCTTATCGATAGAACGAGTACTTAACTGGATTTGTTTCTAACAAAAGATTCGAGACCTACTTCCTAGCCACAGGCACAGGATGACAGGACCGGTAGTTGAGGCGATGTTTGGAGGAGGCCTATTTCCAGCAGAGGACATCTTTCGGGTAAATGATGATGCTACCTGAGGAGGTTACCTATCTATGCAGATACTGTGAGAGCTTTACGAACTCTCAGTATCGGGTCGAGTAAATAAAACCAGTTTGTCATATTACTTCTTTAATTATTCCTAGCAGATGGTTCTACATTTTTATCCTTGTCACTTGGCTTGTCCATGGCTTGTCAGCCAAATCTCCTTCCTGTCTTTGTTTTTTTTTTTTCTATTATTTTTATAAATCAAAGTTAGTCTCGTATAATTACTATCTGCTTTTCAAAGTATTCATAAAGGTTGAATTTAAGCACCAAATCGGCTGTAATCTCTGCAGTACCTACTCAGCCGAGGATGAATATTAATAAAAAAATAGGTAAAAAAACTTTTTAAGTTAAACGGTTTTATGTTAAACATACATTGCAATGTTTAAGATAAATGTACTAAAAACTAAAAAATAATAAAATAGATACAGTCGTGGGAATTATAAACATATGCATAGACTAGACTAAAATAAAACCGTGGGGCACGTCAATTGTCTACAATCGTTGATTAAAATGTTTGTTTTGTAATGTTACACTATAATTAGGCAGTTGTTCAACCGACAACGATGGACGTGTGATAAGTAGGGCTAGAATGTGGAAACAAGCTAGCAAGCTCGATTATAAGCGAGTTTTAGGGTTTCATAGTGGTGAGCGAGTAGTACTTTTATCATATGTTTTGTCGATTAAAGACAAACTACGAGCAGTGAAACGATACCTCGCCAGCCAGCAGTGTGAATGTCCAACGATAAACTAGTTGAAACATCTCTTTTATTTACATGGAGTGTATAACTATTGGAATTTCCATGAGCAAGAAAATAGTAAGTAATTTCCTCACCGTCTGCGGGCCAACTGCCTATTTTAACGACGAATTAAACGATTCTTCTATCGCACATTAAGTCGATAATTTGTAGACAATTGACGTGCCCCACGGTTTTATTTTAGTCTAGTCTATGCATATGTTTATAATTCCCACGACTGTATCTATTTTATTATTTTTTAGTTTTTAGTACATTTATCTTAAACATTGCAATGTATGTTTAACATAAAACCGTTTAACTTAAAAAGTTTTTTTACCTATTTTTATTTTCTAGTTTTTAGTTTTTATTTCCAAAGGGGCAAGGCTATGTACAACAAGATCCGCCTGAGTCTTGAGGGGAAAACGCTAACGACATATCATTTTTATCCACCCTAATGCCATACAGTTCTCGGCGCGTTTTAACCTTTCACCTTAACTTGGGTGGTGTACCGCTAACGACGTATCATTTTTAGCCACCCTAACGCCACACAGTCCTCAACACGATACAAAATCTTGACTTGGGTGGTGGATTCAGGCTGGATTAATCAGATACCTAAATTACAGATTCAATTTCTAAATTTAAATCTTATTATTATACGCCATTGGTGGCTGCGCCCATCTTAAATATTGAGGTTGTATAGTGCACTGTATTCTTCTTGTCAAGCCCTTTTATTTGATACCCATATTGGTGGGATTGATAAAAAATTGTTATCAGCCATTTGGTAGCGGCGGCCATCTTAGATTTCAATTTTGCATAGTAAATTGTATTCTACTTGTTGAGACCTTTCATTTGATACCCATACTGATGGGATTGATAAAACCTACGTTATCCGCCATTTTGTAGCGGCCGCCATCTTGGATTTAAATTTTTTATAGTATATTGTATTCTGCTTGTTGAGCCCTTTCATTTGATACCCATATTGATGGGATTAATTAAAAATTGTTATCAGCCATTTGGTAGCGGCAGCCATCTTAGATTTCAATTTTGCATAGTAAATTGTATTCTACTTGTTGAGACCTTTCATTTGATACCCATATTGATGGGATTGATAAAACCTACGTTATCCGCCATTTTGTAGCGGCCGCCATCTTGGATTTCAATTTTTTATAGTATATTGTATTCTGCTTGTTGAGCCCTTTCATTTGATACCCATATTGATGGGATTAATAAAACATAAATTATCCGCCATTTTGTAGCGGCGGCCATCTTGAATTTATAATGATAATGAATAAACATAATTGTATTGTCACCAAAATCCAAAGTGTATACAAAATTTCAGATTAATCGGTTGACAGGAAGAGGGTGAAATTTGAATTACTAAATATCACCCAAGAATAATAAATAAAACAAACGGGGTGAGCTAAATAAAACCGTTTAAAAACGCAACTGAGATGAACAATTTCTGCGGAAATCTGTTACTTACTAGGAAATCCCCAATACAGAAAAACTCATTAAAAACAATTCTTAAACAAACAGCTTGCCTAAGTATGCATAACGCAAAATGTCCTTATACGGCAATCAAACAAATTAACAATAGACACCACTGAGAAAATTCGAGGACTAGGTACCTACTCGCCCAATTTTCACCACATTACGGCTCCAATGCGCGTGCGTCAGAGGCCATGACACCACCGACATTTGTATTCGTCGCACAGACATCTACGAAACAGTAACCGATAATTGCATATTATTTCACTTGTTACACGCACATTGTTATATATGATTTAATGGCACAGTTTTTTAGGTACCTGCTGCAGTATTGTTGCGACAAAATGACATTGGTCTGGTGTAAGCAGGCCTGCTGACGCGAGCAACATTTTGGTGTTGTTTTTAGCGATTGCTTGCCAGATATCGGCGAGGTTCATTTAAGATTTAACAATGACCAGCGATAACATATTCTGAGAATTCATGGGGACGAAATAATATGGATATACGAAAGTGTATCTACAACAAGAGAAAGGCCATGGTCCTTGGTCATTCTGCTCAAAATGTAAAATTAAAATTATTTTTATATCTGTGTGTTTAAATCATATATATAATAAAATTATAACCATCCTTTTTGTTTCTTCGCACTCAGGTAAAAATATATAAGGTCCTATTAAAATAGATGGACATACTTTTAGAAATCATTCAGTCCACCAAAATAAGGACAATGGTAAAAAAATATATAAGAAAAGCGCATTAGATATTTACAAGAAAAATAATCAGCTAACGAAAAATGGATATGTTTATTCTAGTGTGCCGGCAATTTATTATATTAGGTCAAAATAAAATCACTTTAATCAGTTTTATTTTTGCTTGGATATATTTTTATCTTTGGTTTGACGTACTGAGCGCTGTGTTAAAATTTGTCCATCTATTTTAATGGGACCCTGTATATATCTTTTTATAAATTTCGTCTTTTGCCACTAACTTCCGAAAGTTAAGTCATTTTTCATTTGTAATTTTTTGTCGAATTGGTTGTTTTTCTTTTTTGTAAAAAGTTTTTATTTTTCACCTTTTTAATCGTGATACCTACACACTGCCGGCCAAAAGTATGAGACCACTTGTAAAAATCTTCTTCACCAACAAAATTTGTATTTCAAAAGTACGTAAGTATGATAAAGAGCTAATTTTTTGTGGTTAAAGGTCTATTGTTACAAAAGATTAATGAGTGCCGAGAAAGGGCCGGGTGGTAGAATCATAGTAATATTTTTATGAGCTGCATTACTAATTACTAATTATTTTAGTTTTGTTACCTGCTACGCTGTGGAATGGGCAACTATAGCCTCATCTTTCTGGCTGACCGACTCCTTGACAGTTAAAAAGTACTTGTAATTAGTTTAATTTTGAAATATGCTTTGAGTTTAAACTTATTCCTTTGCACGTCCGCAGATGTAGAAATCTAGGGATGTCAGGTCTGGGGACCGTGTAGGCCAAGGAATATGGTCGCTTCTTCCAATCCACGATGTAGGAAATGGAATATTTAAATATTCTCGGACATTTAGTTGAAAAGGCAGCTATCATTTTGAAACACAATCGGCGCACCTAAAACTGGTAAAACTAGTTCGGGTAGATCGTCTAATAAAGTCTCTCAAAAACCTAGTTAATAGTGGAGACTATTAAACTAGATTTTTAAACAGAGGTTAATAGATCTGGAGATATATTTGAGATTTATTTATTTTAGCTGAGATTTCGTCCAAAAATTGATATGGTCCTCTCTCTTATGGAGTCTGCCTAAAAGGCGAAGAAGGATTTTCAAGGAGAAATCCGTGAATATATATGAAAAAAAAAACCCGCTGCAAGCATTACCTTCTTCTTTTTTGGAAGTCAGATACAGAGAACAGAATTTTGAAGATGACAGGCCACTGACTATTAATTCAAGCTCACAGTACACCCTACTCCTGTCTACTCATGTTATAAATAAAAAGACAAAATTATATCAATAAAAGAAACTTTATTAATTGCTAAACAGAGAAAAATATACTAAAAATTACATGAACAATGGCTTCTATGCGCTTACACCTATCTTACAGTAAATAGAGCGAAAGGAAACATTGACAATTTTGTACACAAAGCTCCTTGTCCACTGGGGCGTAACATGAAATATTTTAGACAACCTTTTAGCGGGCAACACATGTGATAAGTTGTAGTGTTCTACAAAACCTGATATTTTGCTTGCCTCTTAAATATTTTTCTTACTAAAAACGTATTTTAAAATAATGGACTACATAAGTCTATTATTTTGTTTGCGCTTATTTACATTCATCTTATAAAACTTGTGCGTTCTTTCATATAACCGTGTTACGCCGCAGTGGACAGAGCCCTAAAACCCACATAAACTCATTTCATATAAATCCGACAACACGACACGTACAGCAACAATCAACAGACAAACGAGACTTCTTGGATTTGACAACTTTTGTAGAGAGGTTAGTTATTTTATTTAATAAATTCATTTATTATATTCATGCAGGCTCGCCACTACTACATGGGTCTTGAACATAGCCGGTGAGATGTGGGTTTAATATATGTAGGTAATACGCCTCTTCCTAAATTCTAAAATAAAAGCAATAGGTACCGGCGAGATTCTTGTGCTTTATTCATGCAGTTGACAGAGAAAATTTAAACATTACATATTTTATTAAACAATTTGTGCTTGGTAAATGGTAAAATAAATAAATAAACAAAAAAATGCAAACCCAAAACATCATGTCTCGAAAATCATAAAATATAAAAACTTTAAAATTCTTTTATAAAGTTATTTTGGTAAAACATGGCAACACACGTTTGATTTTGGTCAGTGAATTGAGAGAATTAAATGACAATGACAGTGAAAGTGAACGTCAAAGTGTTCCCCGCCGCGTTCAGGATTTATTAGAAAATAAGAAATATTTTAGTGTGTTGTTTATGTATATTTGTAATATGGTAGAAAAAATTTAATTAACTTTGTAATCTAAATGTATATAAGTTAATTAGTTGTAATTTAAATTAGTATGAAAACGATGATATCACTGAGATGTATTCACCAAATCCGAAAGGGAGGCAAGTGGATAATATGAAAGAACAGATTGATAAAATATTATTATTTACTTCTGTGAAAAACCTTCGTAACATTATTTTAAGTATCTCTATTGTAATATTATTACATCTAAGTTCCATCTAGGTATTCGACTGAAAGACTTGTATCTATGGTCATGAATAAAAATTATTAAAAAAAAAAGAATAGGGCGTCTATTTAGCAGGGCAAGAATAAAGATTGATAATATTACCATCACGATACATAATTTTACTGTGCGAAAAGGTTGTCAAATCCAAAACTCTAAAAACAAAACTACATAACAATGAGCACACTGCCGTAGAACATTATGTACAAGTTTACATTTCACTCTGAAGTCACAAAGATCACACGATTCATACGCACATATAACCATTATTAGTATTTTAGTTTTGGATTCAATTGTACCGAAGTAAAGATCTAATATTTTATTGAATAGAAAATACGTATAAAATATTTGATTTTGTTATTGAAATTCGATAACACTTTGAAGTATTTAAAATCTTATTAAAATAATGCCTTCTACAAGATCATCAAAACATCAAATAATATACCAATTTAAGTTACACAATAAAAACACATTTCTTTTGCGTGGGTTGCGTATTTTAAAAAAAACTTTAAATGGAAGATCTATCATTCGGTACAATGAATCCAAAATTAGTGTTAAATATACAATGTAATATCAGCAATAAGTTTACAGACTTCTAGGTTTTTAACAGACATATACAGGGAGTTGTATTAAAAGTAGTTGGGTTAACCTCATTAACTTTCCAAGAGAACATTTTATAAGTCAATAGAAAATTTCATTACTATAATTAGTATGTTGTGTAAAATCACTACTGAATTTATTTATGTATGCTCATATCGTCATAAATGAAAAGGCATCACAAGTACTTTATACACAACGCCCACAATAAAATATGAATTCGAAAAAATAAGGCATACAAATGGTATTTATACTAAATTTATAAGAATAGGCACTATTATAATTATGGTCAAATTATAATAAAATTAAAACAAAAATGCAATATCGTAGATAATTATAAAAAATGTAATATGAATACTATTATCATGTAATAATTAAAATAATAAGGCATTCGTCGAAGTTCAAAGTTTAAAGGCACTATAATAATTATATAAACATAGTTGCGTGTATTTATGACAACAAGCCAATATTTTACATAATATATATAAAATAACATTATGTAAAAGAAAATATATGAAAAGTATACTATTTAGTTACTGTATACGAAAGAAGCGGAATTTATGCGTGGATTTAGTCAATAAATATAGATTTTTCTACACACCATCATAACTTACCCTCTTTTAAAATATAGGGTAACAATTTCCTAAAAATCGTATAGTTTATAAGCTCTAAAGGACAGTCGCTCCGCGTAAAAATAAAGATTCACTATGTTATAGAAAAAGCTGAGCGCACACTTGCACTAATGAGCATACAACCAGCTTCTATGAACAAAGTTAACCGAAATTACCCCTTTACAAAAAATAGAGTAAAAACAGTAAAATCTTTTATGGCTCATACACTGACTGCTTTACTGAATATTGATCACAAAATGACTAAATCCATACAAAAATTCGATTCAAGTGGACGGTCATATAAGCTACATTTTAGGCACATTTCAAGAGGCCATAGGTTTTGTAACAACACGTTCAAATGTATATGAAAACCACGTTTACTTGACGCTGCATTTTCTTTTAATTATAACAAGGGTTTACTTTTTTTTTTTTTTTTCAAAAATATACTTTTCCACCTGGTTTACAAATACTTTGGTCTAACCCGTTGAATCCCGTAATTTAAAAAAACAATTAAAAAGCTCCCCGTCAGTCTCCCGTGGATTCACGTTCATACGAAGTGTTGAGTCTCATTTAGATACCCGGTTAGACATTAATTTAATAGGTTATAATATTTTTTTTTTTTTTAATCATCATTTTACCATTTAACGGAAGAAATTCATAAATTGTTTGTAAATCCGTTTACTTCATAGTTTTTTTTTACGTATAGGTATTTTAACGCAGCGTCAACATTAATATTTAAATCTTTACAATTATAATTGTATAAATTCACTGGATCATTCTTTCCAATAATGCCATATAATTATACGACTCAAGGCGTTAATTGGCTACATGGTGAGACAGATTTTTAGAAGTCGGTACAGCATACATTTATTGCAATAAATACTGTATTTAAGAAACTGAGTTACATTACCCTTGTGTAGTTAAGACATGTTTTAAATTATTTCATCAATATTAAGGCATGTTTTAATATATTTGCAGCTGTATAGCATTCTATGAACATTGCAAATGAATATATTATATAGCAGATAGTATTATCGGCGCGTCAATACATACGCTGGTATTGAAAGACATGTGGTATTTTATGTCTGCCTATGTGATAATAAATTATTAAAATTATATTCAGCTTAATGCCTCAATTCTTTTTGCATTTTCCGTACACCAATTTGATTGAATTTACCCTTTAGATTTAGACCAATAGGGTAAAAGAAGACAGATTAATAAAATAAAGGTTTTACTTGGATTGTGATTAGTTAAATTGGAAACGTTAGTTACTGCAATATTTCAATAGAAAATATATAAGTTGTATGTATTTTACTACCTCTATTATTATAACTGGGACACGCAACAGTCACTCTTTTGGAGGAACTAAATCTTTTCTTATTAATATTTTGAGATCAATCATATTTTTTCTTTACTCCTGCACATGTCCCCTGATTTGGTTTTAACTTTTAATTATTTATTTTTTTTTTAGTAAAACTGTCGCTCCTAACAACTACACCGATCAAAAATTTTGTTTTGAATTTTTCCGACTTTTTTGTTAAAAACTTCCGAGATTATGTTATTTTAAAATAAAACATTTACAATATAAAAACAACTACGAACAAAACGATTATAATGAAATTGCAACATTCAGTTTCAATTTACAATTTACGTGACAAATTAAATTATGTCAACTTTTATGATGGCACGATTTAAAATTATTGTCAAATGAATATTTTTTCGACTCGAATATCGCCATTTTGTTAACCTTCGCTATCTTTCTCTCTTTTCTAGCATGCACGCAAACCCTGTCTGTCTCTCTCACTCTTTCACGTTATTTATAATTATAATCTACATCAAATCTTCAATATATCCGATTTGCGAGTCGAAAAAATTAATTTGACATGCTTATACAAATTATAAATAGAATTACTGTAATATACAACGTGTCCCAGAAATCAACGTCAAGCCGAAAACGGGCAATAGGCCAAGTCGTGACAGCTATTAGAAAAATATAAAAAAAAATCTTGGTCATGTACTTTTCGAATTATAAGCATTCAAAAATAAATCTCAAAAAGTGACACCCTGTGATGGTTTTTCAAGTCCTGTGACTACATTATTAACATTTCGGTAGTTTTTTTCTCTGTGATGTAACCATGAATAACCCTTCTGTAAATTACAGTTAAAAGTAAAACGTAACTGCCTCAGTTCTAAATTAAATGTTAGATTTTTGCCCAATATTGAATTCAAAATAATGACATCACCCAACTTTAACCGACTGTACTGAAAAAAAAATCTACTACACTATTTTGGCAAGTAACTTTAAAAGATGGCGGGTTTAGTCAGGATTCCAAAATGGTATAACACATACTAATTGCTACTTCTTAATTGAGAAAAAACATTTTTTTTTTATGAAGCCGTATTTCATAAAAGTTCGATTGAGACGAAGAGTGACGTTATTTTGACTAGTGTGAGCGAGAAAGATTCATTTTAGCTAATGTGAGGTGACGCTACTTTGACAAGTGGGAGCGAGATAGATAGTGACGCTACTTTTATCTAACTAAGAGGGAGACGGATTGACACATCATTTCATATGTGTGAGTGAAACAGATAGAGACGCTACTCTGGCTAAACAGGGATGCGTCGGCAAATTGTGCAATACTGCAGTACGTTACGCTCTTTCGTTGACTGCACATCTTTTTGTATTCGTATTGACTTCGTACTTACAACTGTGGCTTTGTTTATTGGACTTGATTTGCATTGTAATTTGGATTTATCTGCACCGTTTCTGACAACCCCGGACTTGTTTTAATCGCAACCCCGTGTTTGTGTAGTGTTTTATCATGCCATCTCGATACACCGCACAGGAATACGCCAACATGCATCTCATTTATGGAGAATGCTTATGCAACGCCAATGCCGCAGCAAGAGTGTATCGTGAGAGATACCCGAATGCTGAGCGTCATCCCGATCATCGAGTATTTATTAATGTGCATCGGTCATTATCAGAGGGTCGATTTCCTAGCCAAATGGTTAGCGAGGGAAGACCCGTTATGCCCTACGAAGCCGAAGTCTTGCAAGCAGTTGAAGAAGACAGAAGTATCTCAGTACGTGGAATTGAACAGAGCATAGGAGTCCCCAAAAGTACTGCACATCGTATTTTAAAAAAGAACGAGTTTCACCCATACCATGTACGACGAGTACAAAGTCTGCTACCCCGAGACTACCCAGAGAGAGTACGATTTTGTCGAACGATGTTGCAGAGGCACCGAGAGGACCCGCGATTCTTTGAAAAAATTCTATGGTCCGATGAATCAACATTTAAAAAGGACGGTTACATGAACCTCCACAATTTGCACGAATGGCACGTGGAAAATCCAAATTTGATGCGGGAAGATAGATCTCAGTACCAGTTTAAAGTAAATATGTGGACGGGAATTTTGAATGGTAAAGTTATTGGTCCAATCGAGCTGCCGGAGAATTTAAATGCCCAGGGTTATTTGAACTTCTTACAGAACCAATTACCAGAATTATTGGAAGAAGTGCCACTGAACATTTACGGCAGCATGTGGTATCAACAAGATGGCTGCCCAGCGCATTATGCTCTCACTGTACGAGAGTTTCTCAATCGAGAATATCCCGATAGGTGGATTGGGCGGGGTGGTACAATTTCGTGGCCTGCCCGTTCACCCGATTTAAACCCCATAGATTTTTTTTACTGGGGTACGATAAAGGATAAAGTGTACTCTAAACCAATTCAAGACTTAGACGAGCTGCGCCAAAGAATTGCAGAAGCCGCTGAATACATCAACTCAAGAAGATACGCCCGTCTTATTACGCGATCATTTTTAAAGAGATGTAGAACTTGCATTGCAGCTGAAGGAAAACAGTTTGAACATTTGTTATAAAACTTCGTAAATCTGATTTAATAAAAATTATAATAAAAGAAATCCAACGACTGAATTTTATTTCAGATGCACCTAAAACCAACAATGTACTTTTTTTCCTCAATTAAAAAGTAGCAATTAGTATGTGTTATACCATTTTGGAATCCTGACTAAACGCGCCATCTTTTAAAGTTACTTGCCAAAATAGTGTAGTAGATTTTTTTTTCAGTACAGTCGGTTAAAGTTGGGTGATGTCATTATTTTGAATTCAATATTGGGCAAAAATCTAACATTTAATTTAAAACTGAGGCAGTTACGTTTTAACTTTTAACTGTAATTTACAGAAGGGTTATTCATGGTTAGATCACAGAGAAAAAAACTACCGAAATGTTAATAATGTAGTCACAGGACTTGAAAAATCATGACAGGGTGTCACTTTTTGAGATTTATTTTTGAATGCTTATAATTCGAAAAGTACATGACCAAGATTTTTTTTTATATTTTTCTAATAGCTGTCACGACTTGGCCTATTGCCCGTTTTCGGCTTGACGTTGATTTCTGGGACACGTTGTATAGAACACATGATCGTCACTACGCTATGTCAAGTGAAGCTTTGTGGCTCAGTTGTGTAAAATGGTACAATATTCTAGAACTTTCTTTGATTGTTGGAGGGTTGTGGATTGGTTGAGTTGTTGGAGCGGATCGTGGCTAAGTAATACTCAGCCACGAGCCCCTCCAACAACTCGTGCAGCTGTCCGCACGCGTTAATCATGCACATTGTTGGGAAAAGGCTAGGCAGATGATGATGATGAAATTATTTTGATTTTCTTGTGGTGTTATGTAAGGGCGCTTTTAGATCAGCTGCTATATAGCAAGCATATTGCCCGATGGCCTCCTTAAGTAATAGATTAACCAAATCATTTTAATATAGCTCTACAGTTAGTTTTTGCGTACAACACAATTACACACAGAGCCACAAAACCAAAATAATGATTTAAATGTTAGTTAAAATAAAATTGCATTAAAACTAAATGTAAGCTTCTATAAAGTATATGAAACTTACATACATTTATGTCTTACCTTAATAATATACTTATAATAATATACTAAAATATAATATCATCAATATTGAACGAATTTATGGCGAACTTAGACTTTTGTGCTTGACATTACCAAAAAAAAGTTTTTTAGCATTATTTATTTACACCAATAATATCTTTTTTTTTACCTTGTCATAAATTATATTGACGAGTATAGTAAACCTTAATGTCTTTATTCATTATAATACGCTTACAAAATACGATTCAATAAATTGGACACATGGTTTGAGCTGCATACTTGTAAAATGCCAATTGGGGCTTTATTACAACACAAAACATTAAAAAAAACGACTAAAAATATTCTGTCACGTATAAAATACAAAATGCAACGGTTGAAATGATTTTTGAGATTAAAGAATTTTAATACCGGATACCAAAGTACGGTGGGGGGTATCGCATGTAGGCGACGCGACTACGACACCGACGAGATGGCGTTGTGCGGCGAGCCCATCTGTGTCAGGACCTTGTCCAGCCACTGTAGCGGCCCGTGCAGATGGATCTCTATCCAGCAGGGCGTGGACGTCACGTCCTGGCGGTGGTACTCCGCCCCCCAGCCCTTCACGAACGACATACGAATCGTGCACATCTTCGTCAGCTCATAAACCGCTTCGAAACCATGATTGACACTTTGGGATAGCAGTTGCGCGAACTCCCTATTATTAAAGATCTTTAGCGAACATCCAGGAGGTATTTTACAAACGGTTGACGGATGGAAGCCGTGGTGATGGTTACAGTTGCGACTCTGGACGAAAATAGCAGCGTCTGACAAACACTCCGCGTATACTTCTCCCCCCACATAGTACAGATGCACCCCCTTGCCTATATGACGTCTCGTGTTCTCAATCGTCGAATTCCTGTTCACATTACTGAGCTGACCTAAACAGAATCTGTCGCTGTTATTCGAGGGATCCGTGAACCCATCGACCACGACCGAATGGGAGTTACAGTGGAAAACTTCACCTACACGGCAGTTCAACTCGTAATATGCTACCGATGCCCAGTAAAGAGGTTCCTGGTAGGAAACCGGTGCAACTTCCCCAGGAGGTTCCGAGTCGTCTGAAGGTGGGGAGTACGCGGGAGGCGGCGTGTCAGGGAGTTCCGAACTAGCTGACGGAGGAAACCCTGACCCTGAGTAGGAAACATTATGAGGCATAGACGGTTCCGCAGTCCTTTGGAAGGGGAGTAATGAATGCCCTGGAGCGAATTCAGAATGTCTGGGTACTAACACTGGAGGTAACACCGGGCTCTCGACTCTCTTGTAGTGGTAAGGGTTGATGCAGACCTCTTTCTGTTTCGCGCTAAAGGGGTACTGGCAGATCTCCAAAGGTTTGAGTTCGTGGTGGCTCTGCAGGTCGGGCCAGCGCCAGACGCGGCAATAGATGACGTGTGGCAGGCCTTTCCGGTGTGAAACCTGGAATGATTGGGTTTCATAATAATATAAGAATTGATCGTTTGTAAATCTTTACCAGAGCAAGTGATCAATAAACAGGGAAAGTAGTTTATTGTCAACAATTTGTTTAAGTATTACAATTACAGGGGCTAGTGTTTTTGGAGGGTATGGTTTTAGATGCAATTTTAACTCCGCCTTCAACTGTTTGTGTCCCACTACAAGGCCTCCTTCTCTCCTTCCACTGCTGTTTGTTGCCAATCTTTATGAAAAACCAGTTCGTATCGTCATCTCCTTGGCCTGCCGCGTTGCCGTTTGCTCCTGTTTGGGACTGTGTTGTTATGTTAGCCAGTAGCTTCACTGGCATGCGACAGATGGGGCCAGCCCTGTTCCATTTAAGCTTGGCAGCTGTGTGACCTACATCAGCAATTTTAATTTTTTGGAACGCAATATCGAGTTCCTTATATGATCAGAATGACATGATTAAATGGTGGAAATACAAGGATAAGCCAGGGGACACAGAATTTTTATTTTCCAGGATTTCCTTTTGGTTGTTTAAATTCACGAAAGTAGGTATTAAATACAAATTAGAAACTCACCTGCAATCTTCCATCAAGTGACCTAGGAATAGTGACACATTTGGATGGCGTGCCCGGACATGACAGCGCCCGCTCCAACTCCTCGATGGCACCCTTTCGTTTCTTCAGCTTCTTCACCAGACTGTCCACTGCCTTCTCCGCCCATTTCTCTTCTTCATCACCCTGAAAAGAGAAGAAATAAAAGGATTAATAAATGTGATTATTTTTTAACAATACCTATTTGACATGGATGTGAGATGGAAATCAAGGTTTTTGAAGCATCAACTGACAAAGTGAGAGTCATGAAACTAAAACTATCGATACCATACCAAATTGGCAACATCCTGTATTCTTACAATAAAATAGTATTAGAAATATTATCGAAAGCGCCAGTCAACATTTCGGTGACGAAATAAATACAAGGTAATATATTTTGGGTAAGGGTAGCGAGCGGCTCTGATATGCCCATCCCCACATCTAGCCAGGTGTCCTACCCACCTCTATAAGTGGGTAGGACACTTGGCTAAATGTGGGCATGGCAGATACAGCAGAGTTCTAACCGAATGCTTGCCGAGAAACGGGAGAAGCGTTATCAGACCAATAGCCATGTGGGTGGACGACCTCCAGAAGACCGCAGGGAAGACCTGGATGAGACTTGCACAGACCAGCAAAGAATGGCACAAACGGGAGAATGCCTATACTCAGAAGTGGGTGGAGCGGTGCTCCCAATGATGATTGTCATCGATCATTTCAGCAAAAAACGTCCACTGCTGGACATAGGCCTCCCCCAAGCACCGCCAGTTGGACCGGTTCTTGGACGGATTCCTGCGACCTTCACCGGGTGATCGGTCTACCTAGAGGCCTCCAACGCTACATCTTCCGGTACGCGGTCGCCACTGCAGAACCTTTCGGCCCCATCGGCCATCTGTTCTGCGAGCAATGTGCCCTGCCCACTGCCACTTAAGATGATGAAATAATGACGATGATGATGATGAATATATTTTAGAACAATTAAAGTATACGAATATTATAAAGAGGTAAAATTTGTTTATTTTTTTGAAGTATGTACGTATGTAGGGGGCAATCTTCGGAACTTAAAGTCGGATTTAAACATTTTTTTTTGCATTTGATAGTTCAATTCTTGAGGAAGGTTAAGGCTAACATCACGCTACGACCCTCAGGAGCTTAGGAAAGGGAAAATAATTCAGAAAGAACGCTAAACGAAAACGAAGTAGTAGCACGTGCGGGCGATGGGATGCAACGCGACGCGATGTGTCGGAATTTCACGCGTACGAAGTCGCGGGTAAGTACTAGAAAAGCATATTTTTCCTTATCTACAAGTCAAAGTGGTTGTATTAAATTAAAGTTTTCCATTCAAAAGTCAACTCTCCGAGTGTAATTTACATTTATATTCAAGTTTCGCGTTAGGAAGGTAACTAGGTAAACTGGTACATTAATCATTGATTCTAGACATGCTTAGAGCTAGACATGTGATGTGTCAACAACAGTAATTCACATTAGGAATGAACCACTGATGTTAAGTGCATCATTCAAATAGTAGAATTTCACCATATAACACAAGCTTAAAAGCTCTACTCGTAGATAGCTAAATAAACTTCGAAACTTCGTAAACAAAAGTTTTCACTGGACATATTTTTGTGCTTGACTAAAAAATACGTTGCCTCGCAAATATCCTCTCACAACAAATTTACAAGTCTTCATCATCATCATTTCAGCCAAAAGACGTCCACTTCTAGACCTCCCCCAAGCACCGCCATCGCCACTTCGACGGGTTCTGTACTTCCTGCATCCAGCGGATTCCTGTGTTCTTCACAAAGTGAAGAACACAGGAGAGAGTGGGGGGAGTGGGGAGTGGGGTGTGAGTGTGTGTTGTGGGAAGCCTTCCAACGCTACTTCTTCCGGTACGCGGTCGCCACTGCAGAACTTTTCGGCCCCATCGGCCATCTGTTCTGCAAGCAATGTATTGCCCACTGCCATTTAACCCTTAAATGCATCGTGATGGAAATTTCCATCAACCAATCCAATGCCATATTTTCGTTTCCACAGAGCACGGGGATTCCCCAATTGTTAGAGATATTCAAATCTTTTTGTTCCCAGTAGATTCGTTCTGATTACATAAAGATGTAAAATTTCCACCAGTCCATTTAAAAAAAAAAAAGTAAATGATAAATGATAAATGATAAATGATTTATTTTCTGTAAGTAGGTTTGTACAAACACTTTTACATGTCAATCATATTTTTTTTTAAACTAGATGAGGTCGGCGTTTCCTATCTGACTACTCTGAGAAGAAAGGCCGAAACAAACTCAGAGGTCACAGTCTCTTTTAAAGTCCAGACATAATCTTGGTCAGATAATGTGAAGACCATGTAGATTAGTGTCTGAAATGGTCTTTTGAGTAAAGAACCACACAGATTGAGCGGACCTGTCCAGTCAGTGCACGCATTTGTCAAAAATCGTGCAGCTCAACTCAGAACTTGAGGAGCCTTACGATTCGACGAACAATACCAATGAAAGGACATTTGGGTAGGCCGCATAAATGACTCAAACTGCCAGATCATGATTAAAACTAACTAAGAAGGAAAACCGAAAAAAAGAAATGACCCACATAGTCTTCACACTCACAGTAATAATAATAAAAATAAGATACTTTACAAAGTAAATATCCATGTCATTGTTTATATAAAATTCATCAATGTCAATGTGTATATAAAAATCCGGATATAATCTTTGAGGACCATGTAGATTGGTGTCTGAAGTGGTCTTTTGAGGAAAGAACCACACTGAGTGGACCTGTGCAGTCAGTGCACGCATTCGTCAGTAACGGTGCAGCTCAACTCAGAACTTAAGGAGCTCAACGATTCGACGAGCAATACCAGGGACAGGACATTTGTGTAGACCGCATACACCACTCAAACTGCCAGACCATGATTAAAACGGAAACAATGACCCACATAGTCCTCACATTCACAATAATTAAAATAATATAAGACTTTAAACAGTAAATGTTCATGTCATTCTGTATATAAATAGATATTTAGAAAGAAAGAAAACAAAAAAAAAAAAAAACCAAAGTGTAAATCAGCAAAATAAAAAATAAACAACATTCACTGTCTAGACCTATTGGAGCAGCTCAATCCCAAGCTTTTTTGTCCTCAATATAGTCTTTTACAGTATAATAGGCTTTCTGGCATAGTTTTAGCTTTATAAAAGATTTGAATTTATTAATGCTTAGTTCTTGAATGTGGCTAGGAAGTTTATTATAAAAATGTATACATTGGCATCTAAACGAGCCACCTATTTTCTTGAGCCTTGTTGTAGGAACAACATATTTGTGTTTGTTCCTAGTATTTATATTATGGATATCACTGTATTTTTTAAACAGATTAATATTTTTATGTGCATACAAAAGATTATCATAAATGTACTGAGAAGGCATGAATATATTTTTTAAAATATTTTTTCCTTACTATAGAGCTAATGTTACGTCCAAATAAATTTAATTTGCTTAAAAAGTAAAAATCATGCAATTAAGGGTTAAGTTTGATTCTTCGGGCTATACCTATTGGTTAACCTGGTTCTTCTGTGGATCTTTTCATTTCTGATTCAATCACGTAGGGAAACTCCAAGCATAGCCCTCTCCATAATCATAACCACAAATCTTACTACAAAATATTATTCAGATTAAAGCTAAAACTTTTATCAATAAATTAATACAAGACCAATGTGTCACAAAAAAATTCTATTAATTCTATTTTGTCACTGGTAAACACCAAAAATATTATCCTTATAAAAAACAGAGCAAAAGAAACGGATTATATGATAGCAAACAACATGATTCACAGCTGTTCCTAGGAACCAACTGGCTCATTGTTGTATGACTCATTTGTGTATCAATAACTACTAGTGTTTTTATTTAGTAACCGTTTCTTATGCCTAATAGGTTTATCCCCGGCCTGGTGGGAAATGAAGCAACTGGGGTTGAAGATGGGTTAATGCCCTGGCATATTGGGCGCTTTGAATAAACTCCGGATAAATGCCCGTAAACGCCCAATAAATGCCTTTTGCCTGGGCAAAAACTCTGAACAGAAGTTTTATTACACTTTTAATTCAAATGATATTGGTTTTATTATTACGCGCTTCGGCAGCGCCGTTGGAGCGCGCGCGTTCGGAGATGTATGCGGTAGTACCTACTCGTAGTTGCGTTTCAAAGTCGCGCGCTTGAGCAGCGACATACAGTAAACTCGCGCAGTTCGCCGGAGCTGCCGAAGCGCGCTGCGATCGTGCGCTTCTACGGCCAGTATGCGTTTTAGTGTGACGTCGTCGTTGAGACGCGCCGTATGATATTTGTTTACAAAATGAATTACATCGATACGGGACGAGTAATTGAGGAAGGTCGCTGTTGCCTTTTTTTCCATAAAAAGTAAATAGCCGGTACTAACACCGCATTAACGTTCATATTGCACACGACTGTCTCACAGCAGCGGAACGTGGGGTACTCGTTCTCGTTTCGCAGTGCACTGCTGTTCAAGCTCGCTTCTAACAGCGCGCTGCCCAGTGGCGCGTCTAGCAGCGTGACTATAAAACCAGCCCTAAACTTTATTTTATACTATGTATGTTACGGTACACATATTGTTAATTATTGTGATTACATGAACAATGAATGAAGGATTTTGTTGCATAATTTATAAAAGAAACACAAATATATTACAATAGTAAAAATCATTCAAAAGTTCAAAACCATACATGTTGCTTACACTGTTTTGATGTGTGTATTTATGTAAATTTATTTGTGCTTATATTTACATGTAGATTTACATTTAGACGTATACTATAATATTAGTTTTAATAGGTTTTTGCAAAAACAAAACATAATGTGCATGTCGGTTTTCCCCAAAGGGCCAGGCGGAAGTGTACCTATAGTAAGTACAGCCACATTTCCCCGAAGGGCCAGGCAGAAGTGCACTGGGCCATCACTGCTTACATACTAGACAGAATATAATGCTACAACTGGAAGCAAATAATACTATGGTGCCATTTGAGGAGAATATGAGATGCCGGGTAGCATGTCCATACAGAGGGTCGAGCTAGGCAGTTGGCACCATAATCATTTAAGTTATTTGCTAGCAACTCTACCTTATAACTCGTATATAAGCAGGATCTTGTACTAAAGCACATTTAGGTACATATTTACTTTTAATAACTAGTTACAGAAGCTTTGTTTCAACATACATTAATTTACAGATAATGGTTGCACATTTTGCTTTACAGTGGTTTTCTATACCAATGAAACAACAGCATTATACAATTTAACACATAAATCACACTTATTCTGTGACCCTATCCATACAACATCAGAAACTAAGGCAGAAGACTGCCTGTACAGAAACTGGATCTATTTAAGAGTACAAAAAAAACGAATAAAAGCTTGTACTTAGTGGTATTCTAAAGAAATGAGCATTTCTAAAGAAAAAGCAACATGAGCCTATAAACAATAACTTTTGTAACCATACCTGCTTCCATCCCAATAACTTCTTGACAGCGGGACTTGTGAATGAGAACAGGCTATTCAGGCTGGACATAGGACCGCTGCTCGAGGATTCCCCGTCATCGGTATCCATGATTATCAAGTGGCACCAGCCCGCGAATGAGTCACCGAACTGTGGGAGCCCGCCTCCCGCCAATTATCACACCGCGGAAAACACTCAAGCCGCCATCGATCCCTAACACCACTTGGTATTCCCCACGACGTCTAGGAACCAATTACGATCTCTACAAAATAGTGATTAGCGTGACAAGCGTCGGTCCCACTAAATGATTTACGACTACACTACTACGCAACTGTCATGGCTCCATTTATATATTCAGGAAATGCACAGCCTTGCGGTGGGTATCAAAACGATTTTGTGTAATTTAGTCAAGAGAAAACTGTGCAAAAATAAAATAAAACACTGGTCAAGCTGCATAGAACAGCTCAGGAGACATTTTTCAATGAACAGCACAGATTAAAAATAAATTGTCTTGGGGCTGCCAACTGTGAAAACGACTGGACTTCCTTCTACGTCTTCCCCACTCAACTTACTGGATTTAGTTAATTTTCATTACTAGCTGCACCTCGCGGTTTCACCCGCGTATGTTTTGCGTATATATCGGGATAAAAAGTAAGAGCTTTAAGTAACAGATATGTATGTACCTACCAAGTTTCATCGCAATCAGTTCATTGGTTTTTGCGAGAAGAAGTAACAAACATATCACATATTTACCACTAAGCTGCGTGGAGCCATACCGGCCACTTTTGTTTAGATTAACATTTTTAAATTCGTAATATCTTTTGAATGGAATTACCGATTTGAATAATTCAAAAGTAATCTACAGGGTTACTGGTAACTCGACGTATTCCTTGCAGGACATCATAGTAGGGTTAAAATACAACAAATTAAGCCACCAAATGTTCTACCGAAGTTCAGTAGTTTTTGAGTTAGTAAGGGTTTTAGATTTTTTGTGAAAAATCCCAGATTAAATTATTTGAAGCCAATTTAAAAATTATTCACGGGGCGGCTGTACTGAAATTGGAGTTATTATCATAGTTGACGCCGTAGCGGATCGTTTTTAATAATTAAAAGTTCAAAATGACTAAAACTTTGGTGAAGATCACTAATCAAACATTTTTTTTTTTTGTAATTTTTTCTATTACTTCATACAAAATGTTGTCTTAGCACAAAAAAAAATACTACACCAGGTGTACAAATTATTAGTAAAATATCCATGTCTTATCAGCTATCCAAAAAGGTATGATTGTCAATACTTTTGCGTGTGTGACAGGGAAAGACAGAAGTTTTATGGGGAGCAGGTAAAATTGCGAGACGGTCGACCTATTGTTCTAGAACAATAGGTCGACCGTCGTATTATTCGTAGTTTTTACCTGCGTTTGAATTCCAAACACTCGGCAAGCTTTATGATTGGTCACTATTGTTCCCTCGGTACGAGACAGGGTGCGACTTCACAAAATCTGGTCGTCAGCGTTAGTTAGTTACAACTCTACGTTGCGCAAGTTCGTGTTTTGTTATCTGGCTATATCCCTGACTGTTGCCCCATATCTTGCTCTTGTGTTGTGCTGTGCGTTCATAAGTGCTGACTATGGCTGCATATTGTAATCAAGAATACGCTGACATACTGTTACGGACTTTGTGACGGTAACGCTGCTGAGGCGCGAAGATCATATCAAGTGCGCTTTCCAAACCGCCGACTCCCCCACGTTAGTGTCTTCGGATCGACTTATCGGCGATTATCTGAAACTGGCAGTGTTCAAAGAAGCAGGCAAATTGGCACTGGTCGTTCTCGGAGATACACGGCTGAGGACGAGGAGCTGATTCTTCAACGTTTTATTGACGAGCCCAACATATCTACAAACATCGTAGCGCGTGAGCTTGGTATGTCACAGTGGAAAGTCTGGTCTGTAGTTCACTTGTCAGGCCGACATCCATACCACTACCAACCCGTGCAGTCATTAGAAGAGGGAGATCCGCAGAGACGGCTTGAATTTTGTCGTTTCATGTTAAATGCCGATGCCGAAAGTGAAAAATTTTTGAAAAACATTCTGTGGACCGATGAGTCATGTTTTGACCGTGATGGTATCACAAATTACCACAATTTACATTACTGGGCACCGAAGGGAGAAGGAAACCCTAAGAAACTGAAACCAACCGCATCGCAGCGTAAGTTCTCGCTTAATGTTTGGATGGGTATTATCGACGATAAGTTAATAGGCCCACATGTTTTACCCCGAACATTAAATGGGGAACTTTATGAAGATTTCCTAAGAAATCATTTAGCAGCACTGCTCACGGATGTACCCGAAGAAAGAAGGGCAAACATGATATACCAACATGACGGATGTCCAGCCCACTTCCGCATCACAATTCGACAATTGCTGGATGAAAACTATCCAAACCGATGGATTGGGCGCGGTGGGCCGATTCCGTGGCCTGCACGAAGCCCTGATCTGACGCTGCTAGACTTTTACGTCTGGGGTCATATGAAAGACCTAGTTTATGTGACCCCCGTAAATTCAATTGAAGAACTAAGGGAGAGAATAACAGATGCGGTGGACCAGATGAGGACCACAATCACATCAAGAATCACAAAAACCGAAGTGAGGAAGCGAATAAGAGCATATTGTATTCGAAACCGAGGGCAGCACTTCGAACAAGACGTGTGAAATACATGTTATTAAAGACCACAAATTGATATTGATTAAAAATAATAATAATTTTCACGAAATTGTTTAATTTGATTTTCCGAATAAACACCTTCTTGTACTAAATCAAAAACGATTTTCATAATGCAGTCCAAGACTTTGTATTAACTTTCATACCTTTTTGGATAGCTGATAAGACAAGGATATTTTACTAATAATTTATGAACCTGGTGTAGTATTTTTTTTTGTGCGAAGACAACATTTTGTATGAAGTAATAGCAAAAATTACAAAAAAAAAATGTTTGATTAGTGATCTTCACCAAAGTTTTAGTCATTTTGAACTTTTAATTATTAAAAACGATCCACTACGGCGTCAACTATGATAATAACTCCAATTTAAGTACAGCCGCCCCGTGAATAATTTTCAAATTGGGTTCAAATAATTTAATCTGGGATTTTTCACAAAAAATCTAAAACCCTTACTAACTCAAAAACTACTGAACTTCGGTAGAACATTTGGTGGCTTAATTTGTTGCATTTTAACCCTACTATGATGTCCTGCAAGGAATACGTCGAGTTACCAGTAACCCTGTATAGGTATTGAATTGAAACAGTCTTGAATATGAAATGATTTATTTGGATAAGGATTAATACAAAGGTCATTAATACAAAGGTTATTAATACAAAGGATAACGTAGTCTGATTTTGGTTGGCATTTCTATCAACTTTTAAATTGTAAAAAAGTAGTTATAGTGACATAACTACAATAATTCGACATATGCTATCGCGAATTTTTTTGTAGATATCGATAGTATGTTCTTTAATATTGTAGAACATTTTTTTGTTCTATCATCAATAGTTTCCGCAGCGCATATGATGAAAGACATTTTATGGCAAATTTTTTTACACCTTGGGTTACATTATTGATGTTTTAGTAGGGATCCCTAATATTTTCTAATAATAAGTATAGTCTATGTTACTCAGGGATAGTGTAGCATTACATTGGTGAAAAAAAATTTAAATCAGTCCAGGAGTTTTTGAGTTTATTCCTTACAAACATACATACCTACATACATATATACATGCAAAAAACAAATCTTTCCTTTTTATAATATTAGTGTAGGTTAAGATAAAGATCATAATCAGCATTCAGTGGACCTGTGAACCAGTGGACAGGATTTTTCAAAACAGCTCTAATATGCTGCGGAGAAAGTGTCAATGCTAAATGCAAGGGAAGCCAAAGCAAAATGTTCTAAATTAGTTCTGATTGTTTATGATTACGGACCAGTCAATGTGGTGACTCTAGGTGGAAGCCTATATCCAGTAGTGGACGTCTTTTTGTCGGATGATGATGATATAATAGAACTGTGCGAAAAACAGGCAAGTTGAAGAACCTGAAGAAGTTTTGAAAATCAGCTGTCATGGTCTAAAAAGACTGATAGCCAAAAAAAAATTATGAGGAAAATATTCCTGATCAAACTCCTTGTTCCAGTTCACACAATGAATAAGTTGAAGCAACTATTAAATAGAAAGAGATAGCTTTATGTAAAACTTAACAAGTACAAATGAGCTCCATGCAATTCTGTCAACTTCATTTGTTAAACATTGAAAGCAAGTTATGGAACGCCGTCCTTTATCGCGTTTTGGCGAGAATTTTCTCGAATTTGAAGTGTCATTTCTAGACTTCGTGTTGCTTGTTTGAACCCGATGAACAAATTAGTGAAATAGAAAGGAAATAATTGTTGAGCGAGGAACTAGAGTATTTAGAAGTAAATATTTTATTGCAAGTGGATCTTTTGTTTTACAAGTTGTAGCAGATAAATATCATGGCTCAGGTAAGAGGTTATACCGACGCTTTACGATTAGAATTTTGAACCAAGTAGCGTAATTCCAACATGGGTATCGTTTTTAGGTGAATCAGTTAAAGGAGCAGGGTAACGCGGCGTTATCATCGGGGCGTTTCGACGAGGCCGTCAAATACTACACGGAGGCTATTGCCTTGGACCCAAAGAACCACGTTCTGTATAGCAACCGGTCGGCGGCTTATGCTAAAGATGAGAACTACGCCGCAGCTTTAGAGGATGCAAACCAGACCGTCGCTCTGAACCCTACGTGGAGCAAAGGGTACTCTCGCAAAGGGTCAGCCTTAGCATTCTTAGGCCGTCATGATGAGGCCATTGAAGCTTATGAAAAGGGTCTGGAGCTCGAGCCTGGTAACGAACAGCTCGCTGCAGGTCTGCTTGAGGTCAAGAAACATGCTGTTGAACTGAAGTTGAAGACAGAACAGTTATTCGAGAAGCTCAGAGCAAACCCACAGACAAAGGAATGGCTGAATGATCCGGAATATGTCAAATTGGTTGAAGTGAGTATGAAACCTAATTGTTATTTCTTTTTGAATCATACAACCTTAAAATATTAAGTTTTCTTAAACCCCTTTAATCATTAACCCTTTGCACTTGAGGCTTATTTCCCTTGTTCAAACTAGCAACTGAAGACTATTTTGGCCAAATTCGGCAAACACTTTACAAGTACTTTAAAAAACATTTATAATGAAACAAAGATATACAAATAAGAAAATTAACAAACTTTGATAAATATTACACTAATAACGCTAATATTTAGCTACAATGTCAGTGGAATCTAGTCCACGAAAGTAGATACTTCTGAGAAAAATATCTTATCGCAAATCATAAATAAGGAGATTGAGTTACAAAAGACTATAGAATTGTAGCAGTGTCACTCCTTTTAAGACTTCCACTCACGCCACAGCAGCGCTGCTCAAATTGACACTTCAAATCAGCCAGGTGCCGCTCGAGTGCAAAGGATTTATATTGGGTCATAGGGTCATCTTGTAATTAATTATTCATTTATATTTTTATACAATGACTCACTTTATTGTCAGTTTGAATTCATTATGTTAAAATTCTTCACGTTTTTCCTTTACTAAGGTACATTGGAAGTACATATATTGGCTTTCTTTTGTGTTGTGTCTATATTAACAATTCAGTGTTTAGTGTTTTTGAATACTCAGTAGTTCCAATTTAAAACATCATTGCCATGGCAACATACTTTTAAAACTAAAAGATACAGGTGTCTAACAGGGGTAGATAAACTATTCACTTATAGTTCTACAAACACCCATGTAAAAAGAACAATCATGCAGCAAATAATCAAATTGTTTTTAAACTTTTGTTGGAAGGAAACCTAGGCTTTTTGCCATTCTAATTGATGTTTATAGTAAAATTATGTTTCTATTTTTCCTGCTATCTAAACAGTTATTGTCACTTTGAATTATATCTTTTTAGTTATCATAAAATTGTGTTGAGTACTTATCTACAAGATTCTAAGAAATTCTATTGCTGAATCTTAAAATTCAGAATAATATAAAACTTTAGTCATTATTAATTATAATTATAATTATACATTTAATGTAGGCTTATGTCTACAACATGATGTGTGCTGTTTTTATATCACTTATATTTAAGAACATTCATTTTCTTTTCTAAACAGTATAATTATATCAATCAAAAAGTTAATAAAAAATTTTGTAGGTCTTAATTGTTTTAAAATTAGATTAACCTATCAAATTCATAAAAATTCCACAGAAAATAGTACTGAATCCCTATGACATCCAAAACCTCAAATCTAAAATGGAAGACAAACGAGTCATCAGCATAATCAGCGCTATGTTTGGCTTAGACTTTCAAATCCCCATGGACATAGACCCACCAGCACCCGAAAGAAAGACTGCAGAACCACCGAAGAACGAAGAACCAGAGAAACCAAAATACGACGACCTTCCTGAGAACCGAAGACTTGCATTACAAGAGAAAGATCAGGGAAATGAGTACTATAAAAAGAAAGATTTCGAAAATGCCCTGAAACATTACCAGAAAGCTATAGAATATGATGCTACAGATATAACCTTTTACACAAACATGGCTGCTGTTTACTTTGAACAGAAAGAATATGAGAAATGTATTAAGGAATGTGAGAAAGCTATTGAAATTGGAAGAGAAAATAGAGCTGACTTCAAGTTAATAGCAAAGGCTTTCACTAGAATTGGTGAGTTGATTTCATTTCAAAATTTTTTCATGATCTGTGGTCATCACTTATTTCATAGACTATTATTTTTAAACAATTGAGACAGTAGCCATAAATTTTTAATTATAAATCTCACTCGTTCCCACAGTTTTTTGTTTATCAGATTTATTGATAACAGCTTGTTTTAGACATAACGCGTTAAATTCTGGATGCGGTCACAAATATGCATAAGTACTATGATTTTCATTAGTGATTGTCAGAATATGATAACCTAGATCTATGAAACTGATTATATTAATTGCATAAAGTAATAGTGCGATATGCTTGACGCTATCTTAGTGTTAAAAACCGAACCACTCGACTACAACTGCTCGCCTTTACCGCAAAATGTATAAAAATAGACCCTTTTTAAACGCGACTTTTTTTTAAACACGCAATCTGTTTTCAACAACCAGCTCAACAAAAACATCGTCAGAAACATCGTGAGAAAACCGGCATATACTAGAACCAAAAATTCGAGGGCATCCTGACATCTACCAACCCGCACTAGGCCCGCGTGGTAGATTTCAGCCCACGCTCTCTCACAGAGAAGGCCCAGCAGTGGGAACATTAGGTAGTAGTGACGCGGAATGCTTCAAACTAATAATAATGGACTATTGAATTTTTGGTTTTTCTTTTAACATATTTTATATTTTCAAACTGGAATAACTCAGAAAGTATATCACTTACGACATTTTTGTCGATAGTATTTGTTGCTTGTAATAATTTTCTCTATCGATTGGCATATGTTTCAAACCTGTACATCAAAACTCGACTTTTTATGTACTTGCAACTTTAGGTATGCCAGGCTTCATACAAAAATGTTCGATCTTTTTTGCTAGCTTCGTCCGCGTGAAATTTCTTGTTCGTCCGACCGTCGCATGGCATCATCTGCCCGCGATATTTTCGCTTAGCGTTCTTTCTGACTTTTTTCGTTTTTCTCGGTTCCTAGGGGTCCTAGCGTGATGTTAAGTAAGCTGTAGCCTTCCTCAAGAATTTGGCTATCAAATGCAAAAATAATTTTTCAAATCCGACTCAATCCGTTCCAGAAATTAGCGCGTTCAAACAAACCCTTCAGCTTTATTATTTGTCTATATCCTTACGATTATTATGTGTTTGCTGGCACTGAGCCAAACGGATTTTACTAGATAAATTATTGATCAACGTTTTACGTAAATAAACAAATGCAATGCCAAAATACACAAAGTATGGCGTCATTTGATGGAACGGGGCTAATTTGGGCAGTAGTAGATCAATCTAGATGACATATTTATTATCTTTACGGTTTCTTTTTACTTTTAACCCTTAAATGCATAATGTTGCCATATGGCAACAAAGTACGTCATTTAATTTTTTTAAGAATGTGATAGCGGTGAGTTTCTGAACGCACCTCTTTTTGTCAAAACAATACATTTACTCTATGAATATTAATATTATGATATAATTATATATTTATTTTTTCTAAATTCTATAGATAAATACCTATACAATATGCGTTTTTTGCAATACGATATAATAAATCATGCATTTAAGGGTTAAGATGACTAATTATGAACGTACACTGTAATAAATAATAATAATAGTCCTCTAGACCGTATTTCGCCTATGGCGGCCTATCTCAATGGATACTAGGCTCCGGCGCGGGAGATATAGCGCACAAGCGTGTGCGCAGACACAGGTGCACTCTCTTTTCCCTCGCTCTCATAGTCCGATGGGAAGGCACGCACTCCGACACGACCGGAGAAAGATACGTGGCACGGGGGTTCCACACCGCCAACTTTCAAACTCCGGGCTGTTGTTTAGAAATTCCTAATGGAAAAACCCAATAACATTTGCCCGACCTAGGAATCGAACCCAGGACCCTCCTATCAGCAGTTGCGGCCATGAGACCAAAGGGGCAGTTAATGTGTCAGTACTTAGTACACTGTACAGTCATTGCTAATGGGAAGTCAAGATACTATAAAACCTAACTGGCGAGATAACTGTCGCAATAGCTTTTTGTCAGTCGACCTATTGAGTTTTAGAAGTCCTTAACCTTTGTGTAACCTCAGTATAATTATCACTAGAATTTTAAGTAGAGAATGCTTCAAAGATGTTTTCGAGAAACCCCTGATAAGAGATATAATCAAGACACTCATGGCAAAAGTCAGTGGCCCATACAAGGCCATGCTCACATATTCCCAGTCTACTTAAGACAGAAGACAAAAGAAACGGCTTCTTGCATTTTCATCCTGAACATAAACTTGTGTTAATAGATAATACAGCCTGTATTACCAATTAACACAAGTTTATGTTGTCCGTAACTCCACGTCAATGCGCGTATTTTGCGTACGGGTGGGAAAATTGATTATTCATTCCACCCCATCTTCTCAAGGAAGGCCAGCAACGCCTTGATGTTACTGACCGTCTCACCTAGGGTACCTGGGTTACTGAAGTATTTTGCCCTGTCCGTGGCGACCACCGGGCAGCTTAGAAGCACATGTACCGCTGTCTCTTCGTCCTCCATGCAGGCCCTGCACAGCGGACTGTCTGTGACTCCCATGACAAAGAGGTGTTTATTAAATGACTAGTTTATCGGAGAAACTTTTTCGTGAGGCGGCCATCAATTGTAGGCAGTGCAGCCTTAGCCTGCCTGCACTTACCTTGATCCATCTATAGTGAGAAGTTAGTTACCAAGAACCTCAATTTTGATATCTATTAACACTTTCCTCTCATCCAGGTAACGCATATAAAAAGATGGAACAATGGAAGTTAGCGAAAACATATTTCGAAAAGTCAATGTCTGAGCACCGTACTCCGGAGATCAAGACGCTGCTCAGTGAGGTGGAGAGACGGATAGTCGAGGAGGAGAAGAAGGCTTATGTGGACCCTGTGAAGGCCGAGCAGGAGAAGGAGCTCGGCAATGATTACTTTAAAAAAGGTAAGTCATAATTATTGGTGCTGGGGAGTTTGTTGCAACACTTCTTCTTAGCTAAAGCACTATAAAGGTTGGGGGGGGGGGGGGGTTGGAGACTGTATTGTGTCATTTTGATGTTCAAAAGGAACTGATAGCCTAATTTGAATAAATGACTTGATTTGATTTGACCCCTACTTCTTACAGAGAGGGCCTAAGTTGTACCTAAAAACATGACAAAAGATTTTATAATAATATCTTTAAAAAAATAGTTGTAGTGTACTGGTCTTTGGTTTGCTCCATTCTGTCATGCTGGAAATGAACTCTAGTAATGCACACCAGTAGTATTTCCAGATTCTTCCTGCTATTATAGCCTGATAATGAGCCTCGGCTGAGAATGGCCGAAATACAGAATCAGATCATTCCAAAAATTTTGTTACATATTTATTTATTTTATTTTATTTTTCATCAGTGTTTGCAATTGGCTGTTTTTTGTATATTAAAGTGTGCATGATACAGGAGTTCCAACAAGATTTTAAAAACGAATCAAGTAAAATACTGTTTGGTAATCACCATAGTAAACCTTTAAACATGCTGGTTTTTTTTTCATTAATTTTCAGGTGACTACAGCTTAGCAGTGAAACATTACACCGAAGCGATCCATCGCAACCCAGACGACCCCAAGCTGTACTCCAACCGTGCCGCCTGCTACACCAAGCTTGCTGCCTTCGATCTTGGACTCAAAGACTGCGACCAGTGCTGCAGACTTGACCCCAAGTTCATCAAGGGATGGATCAGGAAGGGAAAGATTCTCCAGGTAGGAACTTCGAATCCACTTTAATGCCACTTGGACTACAAATTACTAAATACGTTTAGCGCTAAACATATTTAAAACACTAGATTCTAACCGCGACTTTGTCTGCGTGAAATTCCGGCCCCCGCCCCATTGCTCGCCCGTACTACTACTTCGTTTTCGCTTACCGTTCCTTCTTGACTTTTTTTCCTTTTGCCCGGCTCCTAAGGGTAGTAGCGTGATGTTAAATAGCCTTATGTAAATAACTATAATTTAAAATAACAAATAACCTTCAAATAACCTTCATCAAAAATTGGACTATCACATGCAAAAAGATTTTTTCATATCCGAGTGAGTTTATCAGTTCCGGAGAATACCCCCTACATACAAACAAATAAACCGGCCAAGCGCGAGTCGCATTCGCGCACGAAGGGTTCCGTACCATTATCTATAAAAACGGCAAAAAAATCATGTCTGTTGTATGGGAGCCCCCCTTCAATAATTATTTTATTCTGTTTCTTAGTATTTGTTGTTATAGTGGCAACAGAAATACATCATCTGTGAAAATTTCAACTGTATCACGGTTCATGAGATACAGCCTGGTGACAGACAGACGGACGGGCGGACGGACAGCGAAGCGGGAGTAATAGGGTTTCTTTTTACCCTTTGGGTATGGAACCCTAAAAATGACCTCTTTATAATATTAGGATAGATCATTTTGTCTCTGTCATCTTCAAACAACTGTCAGAAACAAAACAATGTTTTAAATTCATTTAGTGCTAAGCGTGTTAAGCGCGCACCCCCCTGCGCTCAGGTAGCCCGCAAAATTCAAATTTTTGTAGTTCAGTGTCGGGTAGTATGTTGATTAAAATATTGTTCGCGGCCGTAACAAACAATAATATAAAAAACCCGTCGTTCTTCCAAAAAGCTAACACCAGATTCGTTCCTGCGTCATAAGTCACATAACATAAACACTACACGATACTCGCGTGGTCAAAATCTCTAAACTCTGTAGTATCGCCTTTCACCACAAAATCATTTCATCAAAAACCTCATAATCACACTGGCGTTTTAAAGACGTGCACGTCTCCATCTCGTACAGTGTTTCCGTTCTAGTTAATAAATCCCGTCCGGCGTGAGCGTGACATGCACAAGGCGAACACGCCGCGTAAACGCAGTCACGCTGGCGACATGTGCACGTCTGCAAAACGCCAGTGTCATAGAGACCTCATAATTTTGTTGAGCGCCATAGGGAAGACGGGGTTCTGCGAAATAGTGTAGCTACATTGAATTTCAAAATCATAATACAAAACCAGAAGTAGTTTATTCCAAGTTGGCTGAGAGTCCGCATGTTCTGAGCATCAAAAGTTACAAAAGACAGCCCCAAAACGACGACCTTCTCCGTTGAAGCTCGTCACATATCGGTAATCAAGTTTTCGGCCACACTATTTGTTATAAAGAGGTTACTAACTCTTCGCAACAGCAACGGTACTACTTTACCTATTGTATTTACTGTAATATTAGCAAAACAATACAATCGAAGACCTCATCTTTTTACTCCATCACCAACGTTTTTGTGAGATTAAAACTCGTAATGCTGCTTATATTCGCGTTATTTGGCTAGTACAAAAATAACTTTATTCCAAACTGTAATAGGGAATATTTTGTATTGCTCACATAGTGCCAAATTTGACAAATACACTAATTGAGGTGCTAGGCTAACATGCTCATCAGGAAGAATTGCTCAGCCTCTGTTCTTAGAAACCATTCAACAATAACTAAACCTGTCTTTCTTTCCAGGGTATGCAAAAACACTCGAAAGCTCTTACCGCGTACCAGAAGGCTCTTGAGCTGGACCCAAGCAATGCCGAGGCGCTGGAGGGCTACCGCGCATGCTCCACGCAACTTAACTCCAATCCTGAGGAGGTGAGTTCTTTTATTGCGATAATAGGGAGGAAAAAGAGCCTATACTGCCACTATTAATCTGCCTGCCTAAGCATGGTAATGCCTATGTATCATTGGGTCTCTTTTTAAACAGTGGATGTTTGTTTGTTGGCTGCCGCAAACATCCACTGTCTTGGCTATTGTTGATCGTGAAGAAGACCATGTTGGTTAATGTTTTGGTCCTTTTCGACTCTTAAAACAGTGAAGAAGATTTTGGTGTGTCGTTTGGCCTTAAAATGTTGTGAAACATTCATAAACAATGCAATGAAAAATCCGCAAACAACCTGTACAGTGATACTACCTTCACGTATGTTTTTGATATCATATTCTAACACTTCATTTAAACGCAGGTCCGCAAACGCGCAATGGCTGACCCAGAAGTGCAACAAATCCTCCGCGACCCCGCGATGCGCTGCATTCTCGAACAGATGCAACAAGATCCCCATGCTCTACAGGACCATCTCAAGAACCCAGATATCGCCGCCAAGATTCAGAAGCTTCTAGAATCTGGCCTTATTGCTATACACTAGTTTACGAATGCCTCGTCTAGAGATTAGGGTTATTATCAATTAGTATTCGAATCGATTAGAAAAACTACCATTATAGTAGTAGTTGTTCCGTTGCTGGCAATGTTTCTCCAGTGACTTTGTTTGTACAGACGCTAGCACATCAAGCTACCCGAAACTGTCAGATTTTCCCAATTAACTTTGAACCTTATGCTTTAGCGATAAAGTTGAAAATCTATTAAAAAAAATCTGACAGATTGTAGTAGCTTGATGTGCTGGCGTCTGTACATTAGTCGGAAAGTTTTGCTGATAGCATAACATTTTATTTAACAATAACGATACCCAGCACTAGGACCCTATTAGTTTTTGTAATCGATTCAGGTACGAGTTCAGAGTCTCGCAAACTTTAAAATGGAGATCGAGTTACTGTTTTGAAAAGGATTTTCGCCTACCAAACGTTGAATGAAACTTAATTAGGTATCTAAAAGTCATCGCTTTTTTACCGTGATTTTTCTCAGTTAACGTTTTATGCTTGTCTCAAATTGTAGGCTTGTGGACCATTCCAAAGTATGCTTTTTCAGTAAGTTATGCAGTTTGGACTTTTTTCGGTTTTAGGTTTTCACTTAGCATACCTCTTAATTTGAAGAATATTATATTGCAGATGTACTGCCTGAATGGAATTTACATGAATAGCATTTTTTTTTGTAATTTATTAATTATTAAAGAAATATGTAGGCTACCTTTGTTTTATTATTGCTTAAGTACTTATTAGTCACACTTTTCAAATCACAAAATACCGCAAAATCGATAGATGTAATACAAAACTCTTTGGCACATCAGCCGTTTTCTGACTTTCAGAGATTGAGATTCTTGCTAGGAGGAGTGGGGTATTATTGGTAGAACACCATCACCCTCCTTATTTTAACCCTACAGTGCATGATTTTTCTTATCGACTTAAAAAAAAATACATTAGCCTGCAAATATGATGCCATTTCTCGAAAAAATCTTTAGAAAAGTCATAACTTAATAGAAACTATGTTTTTGTGCATGGCACATCATGCATTATAATGTTAACCCATTAACCGCCGCAGTTGTATATAAGCAACTTATCATTTTTGAGCCCCTGGCACCACAGTTGTAAATTCGCAACTGAAGTCTACGAAGTGATTTTCAACGTCATGCTCCCTGGCGGAACCACCTTTGCTGTAACAAGTATAACTTACATGAACAATTCTATGAAATGTCTATAAAATTCTAGTCCTATTAAAAAAAAGTCTATATCCCTAGTTTCGACGTAAACTTTTATTTAAAGTGGTTGCGCTGCGGAGTATCCTCCCCGGCGAAACCACCATGATATTTCTATTAGTATACATAGTATAAGCAAATATGTAGTATCAAATAATTCTATAACAATTCTATATTGAATTAGCACCCCTAAATCCTCAGTCTAATTTAAATATACGAACAAAACGGTGCCTCAAACTGATTTCGAAATAGTAGCTAAGTGCCTAGATTAAAGTTCTTAGCAAATAACGTTTACGTCAAATATCATACAATGTCCTTTAGACGTTTAGTTTATAAGCATACAGATAATTATTTTCTTGTTTGTTTGTTCGAGGATTTAGGGGTGTTAGTTCAATATAGAATTGTTATAGAATTATTTGATACTACATATTTGCTTATACTATGTATACTAATAGAAATATCATGGTGGTTTCGCCGGGGAGGATACTCCGCAGCGCAACCACTTTAAATAAAAGTTTACGTCGAAACTAGGGACATAGACTTTTTTTTAATAGGACTAGAATTTTATAGACATTTCATAGAATTGTTCATGTAAGTTATACTTGTTACAGCAAAGGTGGTTCCGCCAGGGAGCATGACGTGATTTTCAAGCGTATTTTTATTTACGTAGCAGCAATTTCATAATAATTATAAAGACCACCTTTGCCATTCAAGGAATTTCTTTCATTTTCCCTAAAATCACTTATGCTAAGCGCCAAATTAACAGTGAAAAAAATGGATAAAACTCATCGCAAAATGCAGGTTTGACCTTAACATGTACCGCCAGAGTTGTATAAATACAACAGTAGTGATGTAACACATAAGTTTATTTATTGCGCATTAATAGCAACTTTAGTTTATTCAAATAACATACAAATAAGTTAGGCATTCAGAATTAGAAAGTAATTCAATGCTTGTTGCTGTTTGATTCTATTTCTAACTATAACATCTAAAACTTCACATGATTTAAGGTAGATTCATATTACAATTGAAGTGACGGTTTTTACTAAATCGTATTTTAGTAACAACCCTAGCACTTTAATGTTTTCAAAGGAGTCCAGCGCCGGAGTTGTATATAAGGTCCCATTAAAATAGTTGGACAAATTTTAATACAGCGTTCAGTACGTCTAACCAAAGATATCCAAGCAAAAAAAACAATGATTAAAGTGATTTTATTTTGATCGAAAATAATAAATTGTTCGGCACCACAGCCGGCACTCTAGAATAAACCCATCCTTATGGGTAAGTACTTGCACTCGGGCGGCCAGTACTGTTAGGGCCGACACATATGGCGAGGTGTCAAACAAAAATCAACATTGTGAGCCTTAAAATAAAGTCGAAAATAAATAACCTAAGACGCGCAATTTGAAAACAGGCTAATATTGGGGGTGAATAAACTTTCCTTGAACACATGATTATGAACCGTCTAGGTACGAAAAGAAAAGATTCTAATTTCCCATCACACTTTACCAGGCTTTGGACTGTCTAATTGCGTGCTGAACTGTTATCAAAGTATTAAAGCAAATGCAGAAAGTTGTAAACAAACAAGCGCGCAGTGGATACAATGTAGTGTTATGAATCTTTTTTATTTATTTAAAGTTCGATAACAGTAAAACACTGAATCAGTCATGGTTAAAAATTAGAATCAGCCCTATTTACAATAATTAATATAAATACTACTTACTCTACGACGATAGGTGGATAGGTACGTAATTACATTCATTGTTGAACGTGCCTACCGTTTTGAGCGATGCACTTGCGAGCGCGATTAATTTCTTTGCACTATTAAAAGAGTGTCACTTTCACTTTTTATTGTTTCAAATGCGAGGGTGATTCGCGTACATAGCTCATTCACGCTGGCTATTAAGTGTCCATTTTCACCGTACAATAAATCTTTAGCACGACCCCAGAAATAAAAATCAAGCGGAGTCAAGTCCAGGCTCCTAGCAGGCCACGGGACAGGACCACCCCGACCAATCCACCGGTCTCCGAACCGAGAATTGAGATAGTCTCTTACGTTTCCAGCGAAGTGTGCTGGCGCGCCATCATGCTGGAAGTAGAGGTCACGCCAGACTACCAGGGGTACATCTTCTAACATTGTTTCAACATCGTTACGTAACAAGTCTATGTACGTATTATTGTTTAAACGGTTAAGAAACAGGCCCTAAAACTTTATTGTCTAGCACTCCTACCCACACATTTACACTAAACCGTGTTTGGTAATAATCCGGTCTCACTTTATTTGGGTTAATAGTTGTCCAGTAATGGGAATTATGTATGTTAAATAACCCAACACGTGTAAAAGTACATTCATCAGTCCAGAGAATGTGACGTTGGGGTTGTTGCAGTAGCCACCTACAAAATGTTAATTTGTTCAGTTCTTGCACACGAGTGCAATGATATGGGTGGTGGCCTTTATCACGAAGGAGCTTCTTCCACACGTAAAAATCGCTGACGTTGAATACACGACCGGCATCGGCAGTGCTCGCCGTGGGGTGTATTCTAAAGAAATCTAAAACGTCTTCTTCAAGGCGCACCGGATAGCGCGGTCTTCCTGCGTCAACCGCTGGTGGCATGAAGGTGCCACATTCACGATGGCGCTGTACTGCTCTCAGGATTATGGTGAGGCTCGGCCGCCTTCCAAATCTTTCTTGATAAAGGATTTGGGCTTGTCGTAAGCTTTCGTTGCACTCACGATAACACAGGACCATTTCCAAGTATTCTTGGTTGCTGTACGCGTAATAAGGCATTGTTGTCGATTGTGATAACTACGTAACAACACACACGCAGACTTTCATGTAACATGTTCTGTTGGCTCGGTTGCGCGACGAAAACTGAAATGGCTTCATTGTCAATTTGTCATATTTTACGTCAGCGGCCCTTCGCCCCGGGCATCCCCGCGGTGAAGGGCTATGTTAGAGTGAGATGGCATGAGTTGAACAATGAAACCGGCGGGTGGTGACATGGCCACGTGCGCCTGGACCATTATTTCGTAGAATCAGAATTTATGAGATAGCAGACATGGATGTGTTTATGCATTGGGTAACCAAAATGTTTAGTGCATTTTCGCTAACTGATTTTTTTTTTTTTTTAAGTATCTAATGCATTTTTCTTATTTTTTTTTTTACCATTGTCCTTATTTTGGTGGTCTGAATGATTTGTAAAAGTTTGTCCACCTATTTTAATGGGACCTTATATATGCAACCGCTTGTGACGTCACAAGCGAACTTAGCGAACTCATAATGATAATAGTGAGGGGACATTGTTAAAAATTATTAATGAATTAGTGAGTAACTCATTTATTTCCTTGGGTATTGTGGCTGTGTTTGAATCGCAAAATGTCGAGTGCAGAGGAATTAATAAGGATTTTAGGAGATTTCGAGGAAGATTGATCTTTTTTTTTGTAGAAAGTAAAAATTTACTACACATAATATATTAAGTATTTACGTTTAGATGGCATAAAGCAAATAGAATTGATGTTTAATTAAAATTTAAATAAGAAAATTAACACATACCTGCATTTGCCATTTCGGAGACTCGCAAAGCAATGTCCTTTTAAGCAGTGACAATTAAATGACCTGTCATTGACCATAAATTAAGTTTTTATTTTAAACAGGAAAACTTTTAAAACGTTCTACTACCCTTTGTCATACACAAATTGAACATATTCATAGTTTGAGTAATAAAATCGATAACCGGAAATAATTTCACTTGTGCCCGCACTATCTACGCTCTTGTTTATCTCTAATGTTAGCGCCGGGGTTGTATAAATGCAACAATAGGGATTCCATAAAACCGAATTTTGTAGAATGAAGAATGTTACTAGGTATGCCAAATCGCTTGAAATTTTGTCTCAGTAAAGCCTGTATGTATACAAATACACTAGTTTTTGTTGTAGTCAAAAATACCAAGTAGTTTTGATTTTATAGGCATTCAAAGATTCGAAAAATATCGAGTCCCGCTAACAGTCACGTGACCGCTTGTGACGTCATGTTACAACGCGCCGGCCGGGCCGCGGCCCGCTTAGTATTGGGTGTATCGGAAAGTTCTCTCGGTTTTGGTAGTACATAGATATTTTTCGAATTTTTCTCTATACCAATACCTACGTTAAAAGTATTGAATAATATTGCGTCATAATTTCTGGGTTACGGACTATAAATACACGTATTGCGCAATAATTTGTCATTCGATTCTGAGTAGCCGCAGTGTCAAAATGAGTGCCAACGATAAAGTTCATTTAAGGCATTGTATACTTTATGAGTTCCAGAAGGGAAATAACGCTGGTACAGCCTGTAGAAATCTGTGTAGTGTTTTTGGACTCGAGTGTGTATCTGAACGTACATGTCAAAGATGGTTTGAGAAATTCAGAAAAGGGGATTTAAGTATTAACGATGAACCTCGATCTGGAAGACCGTCCTTAATTGATAACGGCGTTTTGGAAGCGATTTTACAAAAAGATCCATTTCTTACAACATCAGAAATCGGTTCAAGACTAGGTGTAGTTCAGCAAACTGTTTCGGACCATATTCATCGTTTATGATATGTACAAAAATATTCCCAGTGGATACCGCACGAACTATCGGAAAAAAACTTGGTTGACAGAATAACGGTATGTTCCTCACGTCTTGCTCGTTACAAAATTGAACCATTTTTGGAAAGATTAGTTACGGGTGATGAAAAGTATATTGTCTACAATAGCGTATCAAGAAAGAAAGTTTATTTAAAACCAGGACAACCTGCGCCTTCTATGCCGAAACCAGATTCACACCAAATATAGGTAACAGCTGTTATGTATATGGTGGGATCATAAGGGACCCTTGTATTATGAACTGCTGCGGCCACAAGAGACTGTTACCACCGAAAAATATTGCAACCAGTTAAATAAATTAAACGAAGAAATTCAAAAACAACGACCTTATTTGGCCAACAGAAAAGGAGTAATCATACATCACGACAATGCTAGGCCGCATATTTCAAAGACCACACAACTAAAAATATCTGAACTAGGATGGGAAGTCCTCGCGCACCCTCCTTACTCTCCAGATATTGCTCCATCAGATTTTTATCTGTTCAGGTCGCTAAGCTCTTTTTTTAAAGGAAAAATATTTGAAAATGATCGAGAGGTACTAGCGGCAGTTGAAGAGTTTTTGACGTCAAAGGACAAAACGTTCTACCACAACGGGATCTTCAAGCTAGTAGACAGATAGAAGAAGGTAGTAGAAAATCAGGGACAATATGTAATTGATTAAAATATAAATAATAGCTTTAAGAACTAACCACGAGTTTTATTTACAAAAACCGACAGAACTTTCCGGTACATCCAATATCAAGTCGCCAGCGGTTATAGTAGGTGTAATAGCTTGCGCAGTATTTTACCACCGCGTATTAAGTTAATAGTCTAATAATAGTAAATATTATTCGATTAATAAAATGGATGAAGGATTCGAAAATGGGCAATCGGAAAATCCACCTAAAATAGCTTTTATCCATTTTTTTCGCATTTTAACGTCCTTTGGAACTATAAAAAACAACTTTTCCGGCGAATTGGTAGTTGTATTTTTACATTTAGGCACAACACATGATTTCCTAGTATTTGGATTGGACATTTTTAAAAGCATTTAAGTATAATTTCGACGGCACGGCCGCGACCGCGAGCGAGTGAGCCAGACTGTAGTGTTGCCTATCGATAGTCGACTATCGCTAAACTATCGATAGTCTATCGATAGTTGACGTCATATCAATAGTATCGATAGTCTATCGATAGTATCGATACTATCGATAGTATCGATAGTATCGATAGTATTGATACTATTGATAGTATTATAATGTAATAGTATCGATACTATTGCTTCCAATCAATAGTATTGCTTAATTTGTGATATCAATAGTATCGATACTATCGATACTATCGATACTATTGATAGTATTATAATGTAATAGTATCGATACTATCGATACTATTGCTTCCAATCAATAGTATTGGTTAATTTGTGATATCGATAGTATCGATGGTATCGATACTATCGATACTATCGATAGCACTATCGATATTGTTACTAGTTTTCGAGGTCAACTATCGATAGTGAAACTATCGATAGTTGGGCAACTCTGCCAGACTGAGCGTGTTGTGCGATGACGTCACACCGTCACCGGCAGCCCGCGTCCTGCGGTTACAACTTCTTTTACTTCTAAATCGGAAACTAATTGACGTATCGAAGTAATTCTTTCACTAGTATTTTTTATTTTTGACAGAGAATATGGAGTGCTTATAATCAAAATTAGTTAACATTCTTCATTATGAAATAAACTCTATCTTGGCTTTGGTAGTGTCTATGTATACGGTTATAGGTTTTTGATGTGGGTAATTTTAATCTTATTATTGTTATGAGGGTATTGAATTAAAAAAAACATTAGATTTTCGTAAAAACGTGTAATTTTACCTTTAAAATCTTATTTGCGGTAGAGATTGGTTCACATCACTATAGTTGACCTTGAAAATACGTGATTGGGGCTAGGGGCACATTTTTTTGCAAGATTGTCTGGCGGTTAAAAGGTTAATCTGTGTTACGTAGTATCAATGAAATTACAAGATTACTCGTAAAATGACAAATATGAACATGAACTTACCTCTACTAATTATTTCGACACTGAAAAATTCAATTTTATCATTTTTTTGCGATTATCATACGCCGCTCGTTAATCGTATTCAAAGTACCTACCGATTTGAAGAAATCATTAATGTTTATTCCGATCTATCCAAAATATATGGTACTAAATTCGAAACTCAAATACATAATAGTTAATCTTGTTAACACTAGATCACGCTACTTGGATCGATTTTTAAAATATAAGACATTTTTCGGTATGTCCCATATGTGGGACACTATGCGCTGTAGGGTTAAAATATTACGTTACAGTGCGTTTCTACAGAAGCGGAGTTCAGCGGAGCAGAGCCGTGTAAATAAGTAGGTGTTTCCACTAAAGCTGCGCAGAGATGAGCGGTGCAGGGCTGAGCTGTGTAGCTGGATGAAGTGGAGCCGAGCGGAGCTGAGACAAGTGGAGCGGAGCTGAGACGACCGGAGCGGACCAGAGCTGAGACTAGCGGATCGGAGCTGTGAAGTGGAGATGAGCTGAACGGGGCTGTGAATACATTTGGTTTTCAATCAGTACGTTGTCTGTCGGACAGTGAGGACGCAATGTGCAACCCCGCTCTACCGCGCGCATCCCCGCTGTACACCAAACAGCCCCGCTCTACCGCGCGCATCCCCGCTCTACACCACACAGCCCCGCTCACAACGCACAGCCCCGCTCTACACCGCACAGCCCCGCTCTACACCATACAGCCCCGCTCTACACCACACAGCCCCGGTCTACACCGCACAGCCCCGCTCTACATCGCACAGCCCCGCTCTACACCGCACAGCCCCGCTCTACACCGCACAGCCCCGCTCTACACTGCACAGCCCCGCTTCACCCGACACAGCTCCACTAAGCTCGACGCCGCTGTGCCCCGCTTATTTCCGCGCACCATACATTTTAATGTAAATCTTCTCAACTCCGCTAACACTGTTTCCACTGAATCGGAGCGGAGATGAGATGTGTATTTTGAGCAAAATGATTGGTCAATTTTCATAATTCTCTGCTTAGCTCCGCGCAGCTCAGCTTGTGTGGAAACGCAGCCTTAGGTACGCCACTTTATAGTCAGCGCCTGAAAGGAAATGTTAAAAAAAAAACTATATTTCTTTGCTCGGCAACGCCAGGCTAACAGAAAACTGAAATAAACGCTAACTTCCCAGCCCCTGGTCTTTTTCGAACTATCTTGAGATCGTCTTCCAGTCTAATCGGAAGTCGCCGAAATCCAGTATTTAACAAGGAGTGACGCTAACTATCAGATAACAAGAATTAAACGGTAGCAGTTAGCGGGCTGCCTGGTCTTCGTTCGCTAAGTTTCCAGCTGGAGAATACCTACAAACATGAGACGGGGCGTTCGTACTATAGTAGAAAAAAAAAAATATAACGCTAGTAACCCCACACGACTGTCATTATAATCAATTTTGACTTTGACATTGTTGACAGTAATCGAACCATTTGTAATGTTATTCGCGGAAACACTTTACGGGTATTGCACGTAAAGTTTGTTTGTTTATTTATTACGTTTTTAGTATTATTAATTAATCAGCGAGTTGTAGTATACAACTCGCGAAGATGTTGAAAAGTGATTCACGTGTTTTATATTAAATATATGTGCCGTGTACCAAAGAATAAACACGAAAAACGTGCGTGAGCAAGTGTTTTGTTTAAATACCGTGATATATTAATGCTGTGAAACGTAAGTAAACTAATAGTCTTATCTAATCAAATTAGATTTCATTCCCGTGGTTATAATCTACGTAGTTTTAAATTGAATTACAGACGTCATGTTCTATAGACGTAGAAAAGTTACGAACTTTTCGTCAATATTTTTTTTTGAGTTTATTCACAATTAATTCAAAAATTTAAATTACCTCGTAAACAGCAAACCTACCAAGTTATGTTATGATCTTATAATTTCCTACTAAAGTCTGAAAATAATAAAATTAGTTGTTTGCAAATTCATCAATGACATCAAACAATTTTTTATCTCAACGACCTACTTGATTTGTGTATCGTCGCTAACGATATTTAGTTACTCATCTGCTAATGGCGAATATAATAATTATAAAAACAATTTGCAAATCATAATGATGTCTAGGCCATATTGTGTGATAAAGTCTGTACTAATAACAAAGTTGAAGAGTTTGTTTCTTTGTTTGAACATGCTAATGTCTCCGAACTACCAGTCGGTTTTGAAAAAATATTTTTGCATTTGATAGACAAATCTTTGAGGAAGGCTACAGGCTACTTAACATCACGCTAGAGCCCTTAGAAGCCTAGGCAAAAACAAAACAAGTCATAAAGAAACCAAGGTCATAAGGGAAAACCCCTAAGACGACCCACTGACCAAACAAAGTTATAGGGGGATGTGATGAGACAGGGTGGGACAAGGAACATGACATTTCACACGGACGAAGTCACGGGCAGAAGATAATATTAAAATAAAAACTTATCTGTGCTCTAAATAATGTCTTTTGTTATTGTTAGTTGTATGACACACACTATTTATTTACTGGAAGGATAATTTTGAATTTTTGATAATTATACCATACAAAAACTGTCAGATGTCAGTTTTATTCCACAAACAAAAATTATCTGTTCATTGACAAATCAGCCCCAAGTGACAATGTTATGTACAGGGTGAGTTGTAATTTGATGTATCGCTTTCAGGACATGCTAGTGTGACTCATTTGCAACAATTAAGCACCTCATAATACCAGAGTTCGTCACTAACTATCACTTTTCTCTAAACTCTCGAATGTAATACTCGTAGCCTTCATTGCTGTTCTATTGGATACCTGATACTTTAACAAATCTTTTGATCTAACTTAATGTTCTAAAACATCAAACACTTATAAGTTAAAGGAAGACGTTTATTTATTAACCATTTGTAAAGTTCACCTGTGTACATGAACTTTGAGACCTAGCCATCCATCTAATCCCTTCATCACCCTCTGTTGACTGGTAAAGAATGCCTAAGGCATTAAGTCTGCCTTTGTACCTTTTTTACGAAAAGTTTAAATAAATAACTAACTTATTTAATTTAATTACTGAACTCTTGGCTCAAACAAGACTGAGTTGGTTTTGTTTACAATAATCTGTTAAATATAGGTAAATATCAATAAAACTGTAAAAAAACTCCAGTTAGAGACTGTTAGTTATCATCTGCCTAGCCTTTTCCCAACTATGTTGGAGTCGGCTTCCAGTCTAACCTGATGCAGCTGAATACTGAAGTATTTAAACTCATACCAAGGAATAATCAAATTGAGTATATAATTTAGTTTTTCATGAATAATTGATTCTGAGTCTACACTTTAAATCTACCTAGTCGATGGAAAAAATAAATTAAAACAAAACATATTCATAAAATTCCATAACATTTTGTTTTTTGGTCATTAACTAGATGGTGTTTGCAAACAAAGTCTGATCCATTATAGTAATTAATACATCTAACTTTCTTGACTCATTGTTTGTCATTAGGTAATTTATAGGTAGTTTAATTACACAAACACATTCTCCAGTTTCCTTCTCATACAAAACATTACCAGGCTAAATGAAAGACTGTAATAAGAACCATAGTTTATTTATTTGATCAATCATAATTTATTAGGTCAGTGTCAGCGCCCTTTAGGCGTCCTGTTTGCCGGATACTGCAAACAGGATGCTTGTGTGAATATGTATATTTAAACACGTACACCACTAAACGGGATCCTGCAAAAGACCGCACCTGCAAAAAACGGAATCTTCCGTGGGAAAGGGCCCTCAGGTTGTATGTTAAACAAAATATGATTCGCTACCATACCATATTTACACAACTATAATCATTCAAATCATCAATACAACCCTTTATGTTCATATAACCCTACTGTATGATTATTTCATGAAATATCAATGAATACGAGTAGGGTACAGCGTGACACGGACTGACCTGCAGCTTGCAAAAAACGTAAGACATTTTGAATTTCGCTCGCTACCTACCTACCATGGCGCTTCCCTCATAAGTTGTTAAATATTACATCTCATGATGTAACTTTAAGGGGGTAGGCAACAGAAATAAGTACTTTAATGAATGGAATTTGTGTTACAGAAACTTATAAAAATCATTGTTATTATAACCATAGCGTATTTTTTTTTAAACCAAACAATATAATCAAATATATTATAACCTAAAGAATTTTAATGCGAAATAAACGAATGCAGATTAACTGATAAGCGCTGTACCTGAACATAGGTTGGCGAATAAGTCTTCATTCCTTTGGTTTACCCGTCAAAGATAACAATAGACATAAGGTCAACTTTGGGAAGACCGTCTACGAGGCAAGACGCAAGACCGTCTGTGCGAAATAATTTACGTTATTGAATAGATTTGCAGCTTTCTTTGGCTAAGGTCAACTTCCTCATACTTTATTGAAAACTAAACTTAAATAAACAATAGCCAAAGAAAGCTGCAAATCTATTGAATAACTATATATAATACAACTACATATACAACGTGTCCCAGAAATCAACGTCAAGCCGAAAACGGGCAATAGGCCAAGTCGTGACAGCTATTAGAAAAATATAAAAAAAAATCTTGGTCATGTACTTTTCGAATTATAAGCATTCAAAAATAAATCTCAAAAAGTGACACCCTGTGATGGTTTTTCAAGTCCTGTGACTACATTATTAACATTTCGGTAGTTTTTTTCTCTGTGATGTAACCATGAATAACCCTTCTGTAAATTACAGTTAAAAGTAAAACGTAACTGCCTCAGTTCTAAATTAAATGTTAGATTTTTGCCCAATATTGAATTCAAAATAATGACATCACCCAACTTTAACCGACTGTACTGAAAAAAAAATCTACTACACTATTTTGGCAAGTAACTTTAAAAGATGGCGCGTTTAGTCAGGATTCCAAAATGGTATAACACATACTAATTGCTACTTCTTAATTGAGAAAAAACATTTTTTTTTTATGAAGCCGTATTTCATAAAAGTTCGATTGAGACGAAGAGTGACGTTATTTTGACTAGTGTGAGCGAGAAAGATTCATTTTAGCTAATGTGAGGTGACGCTACTTTGACAAGTGGGAGCGAGATAGATAGTGACGCTACTTTTATCTAACTAAGAGGGAGACGGATTGACACATCATTTCATATGTGTGAGTGAAACAGATAGAGACGCTACTCTGGCTAAACAGGGATGCGTCGGCAAATTGTGCAATACTGCAGTACGTTACGCTCTTTCGTTGACTGCACATCTTTTTGTATTCGTATTGACTTCGTACTTACAACTGTGGCTTTGTTTATTGGACTTGATTTGCATTGTAATTTGGATTTATCTGCACCGTTTCTGACAACCCCGGACTTGTTTTAATCGCAACCCCGTGTTTGTGTAGTGTTTTATCATGCCATCTCGATATACCGCACAGGAATACGCCAACATGCATCTCATTTATGGAGAATGCTTATGCAACGCCAATGCCGCAGCAAGAGTGTATCGTGAGAGATACCCGAATGCTGAGCGTCATCCCGATCATCGAGTATTTATTAATGTGCATCGGTCATTATCAGAGGGTCGATTTCCTAGCCAAATGGTTAGCGAGGGAAGACCCGTTATGCCCTACGAAGCCGAAGTCTTGCAAGCAGTTGAAGAAGACAGAAGTATCTCAGTACGTGGCATTGAACAGAGCATAGGAGTCCCCAAAAGTACTGCACATCGTATTTTAAAAAAGAACGAGTTTCACCCATACCATGTACGACGAGTACAAAGTCTGCTACCCCGAGACTACCCAGAGAGAGTACGATTTTGTCGAACGATGTTGCAGAGGCACCGAGAGGACCCGCGATTCTTTGAAAAAATTCTATGGTCCGATGAATCAACATTTAAAAAGGACGGTTACATGAACCTCCACAATTTGCACGAATGGCACGTGGAAAATCCAAATTTGATGCGGGAAGATAGATCTCAGTACCAGTTTAAAGTAAATATGTGGACGGGAATTTTGAATGGTAAAGTTATTGGTCCAATCGAGCTGCCGGAGAATTTAAATGCCCAGGGTTATTTGAACTTCTTACAGAACCAATTACCAGAATTATTGGAAGAAGTGCCACTGAACATTTACGGCAGCATGTGGTATCAACAAGATGGCTGCCCAGCGCATTATGCTCTCACTGTACGAGAGTTTCTCAATCGAGAATACCCCGATAGGTGGATTGGGCGGGGTGGTACAATTTCGTGGCCTGCCCGTTCACCCGATTTAAACCCCATAGATTTTTTTTACTGGGGTACGATAAAGGATAAAGTGTACTCTAAACCAATTCAAGATTTAGACGAGCTGCGCCAAAGAATTGCAGAAGCCGCTGAATACATCAACTCAAGAAGATACGCCCGTCTTATTACGCGATCATTTTTAAAGAGATGTAGAACTTGCATTGCAGCTGAAGGAAAACAGTTTGAACATTTGTTATAAAACTTCGTAAATCTGATTTAATAAAAATTATAATAAAAGAAATCCAACGACTGAATTTTATTTCAAATGCACCTAAAACCAACAATGTACTTTTTTTCCTCAATTAAGAAGTAGCAATTAGTATGTGTTATACCATTTTGGAATCCTGACTAAACGCGCCATCTTTTAAAGTTACTTGCCAAAATAGTGTAGTAGATTTTTTTTTCAGTACAGTCGGTTAAAGTTGGGTGATGTCATTATTTTGAATTCAATATTGGGCAAAAATCTAACATTTAATTTAAAACTGAGGCAGTTACGTTTTAACTTTTAACTGTAATTTACAGAAGGGTTATTCATGGTTAGATCACAGAGAAAAAAACTACCGAAATGTTAATAATGTAGTCACAGGACTTGAAAAATCATCACAGGGTGTCACTTTTTGAGATTTATTTTTGAATGCTTATAATTCGAAAAGTACATGACCAAGATTTTTTTTTATATTTTTCTAATAGCTGTCACGACTTGGCCTATTGCCCGTTTTCGGCTTGACGTTGATTTCTGGGACACGTTGTATAATGTAAACAGATTATTTCAAATTCCAGAGTAAAAATAGAAAACCGGTACTTCCAGAGATTTACGCGTTCAAACGTACAAACTCATCAGCTTTATTTAGTATAGAACGATATCAGAATAATGACTGCCTTGGTCTAAAGCACCAGTGTCATGTGATGCAATCTAAGACAGCTTGTTTGCACTCACCAACCGGTGTGACTGGTGTCTAACTCCTAACTAAAATCAATAGTATTTTGTATGGGGAATTGTCCAGTGAAAGTATGTAATGTCTAGCCAAAATGAGCGCAGGTATGCTGCTTGACGATTCATATGGACCTGTGGGAGTGGGAGTGGGCTATAATCTACCACGCGGGCCCAATGCGGGTTGGTAGATGTCACATGTGTTCGAATTTTTGTGTAATTTATTTTATCACCACTGCTCTAAAAACGGTAAAGGAAAATATCGTGAGGAAACCGGCGTGTCCTAGAACCGAAAATTCGAAGACATGTGACATCTACCAACTCGTACTGGGCCCGCGTGGTGGATTACAGCCCACTCCCTCTTACATGGAGGAGGCCTGTGTCCCAGCAGTGCGAAAATTATAGGCTGATTATGCTACGACTTGATAATGGTACCTGCCGGTCGATTCTGTAAAAATGTCACCGTGAAAACTTGCGTGGAGTGAGCTGTCAGTGTCATCCCAATGATGCTAGGGATGGGCCAAGTATACATTTATTTTAGTTAAAATATGCCTGATGATAACGAGAGAGACGTACCTTCTCTGCCATACCTACACGTAAACCTTAAGGAATAAATTCTGTAAATTATAGTGAAAACCGTATCAAAATCTATTGTTTACTTTAGAGAAACAAAGCGGTCACAAGACACACGAGAAGCAATTTTATATGTATATTATTTATAGATTTGTAATTTCTTTCTTCACAGGTAATTTATAGAAATCAAGATGGTGTCGTCGGGGGTGAGGAGCGGGCTCCTCTTGGGCTTTGGCTCGTTCCTGGTGGTCTCTGGGGCTGTCATGGTGGTGTACTGGCCACCGTTGTTCACATCACAGTTACGACAGGTAAGCAAAGCTCCAGCTTTACATATAATACCTTGGTGGTGATACTGGTGATCCTGGCTCAATGGAACACCAGCATAACTATTCACAACCATTCGATACGGTTCCGTGCCGAATAGAACATTAATCAATCTTATCAAAGGCGTCCTCTATCCTCCTTCATGTCGTGAGGAAAGTTGTGAGTATGAATATCGACATTTATACTCAAAACATTCGCGGGCTATAAGAGTAAGGGGAGGACCAACGATGGATGTACTGTGTGAAAGAGTTGGCTGAAACTAAGGTCCCGGAGAAAATATCAAAATGCTGCCTCACACCGTTTCACTGACACTTATTATTTTCTTCCAGATGATGGTCCTAACAACAGAATCCATGTCGTTCAGCATATGGCGGGAGACGCCGATTCCTATGTACCTGGAAATTTACTTCTTCAACATCAGCAATGTGAATGAGATACTGGCAGGAACGGCTGAGAAGCTCAGCGTTGTGGAGATGGGCCCTTATGTGTTTAAGGAGTCACATACAAAGGTGAGTTGCTTTTAAGAGCTTCTCGACTATCTACGTATAGGTAGGTACAGTTCCGGATAAAGCAGATTAAGCAACTAATTAGGGCATCACGTTTCGGGGGGGTACCACCATAAACAGCACGGAAAAAAATATTTGCTGGCATATGAAAGGCAAGACTGTTTGAAAACCCGCGCGTTTACTCGGCGGGAGATGTGGTTGCGTTGACGTTGGAAGCGCTCGATGCTTTTTTAGTATTATTTGCTAGCTTCTGCCTGCCCGCGACGTCACCGTCGTCCGCTTCAAAGGGCTTTCAAGGTTCTGGGCATACCTACTGTCGCGACATTTTGATATTTTTTTTTCAAATTCGCGGCCACGCAATTGTCCTTTATATAAATCGATAGCTGACATCAATGCAAACAGAAAACATTAACAGACGAAACCCGTAAATTGTCACGTTTCCGAGATACGTTCTAAGTGGATCACGTGACAGAAACAGAAAGTCTAAAGTAATCAAACGTCTATGCCCTTTCTTGTCGATATTCAATACCCTTTCTCGTCCCCCAGCCCCACCCCGTCGCATCGCATCGCCTGGCCACGCTATTGCTTCGTTTTCGCTTAACGTGCTGTCTTACTTTTGTTTCTTTTTGCTCGGCTCCTAAGAATCGGATTCTCTTCAGCTTTATTATTAGTGTAGATACCCACTTATACAACGTGTAACGTTAAATGCGCAAACCTCAGACACCCCAACAGACTTTTAATTCAATTGACCTATTTCATAGAGAAAATAAGTCATTAAAAAAATTGTTACGGTTTTATGTGCTGTTTTAGTTTTACTGGCCATTCTGATCGTTTCTTGCGTCTGCGACGACGCTTTACCGAGGGAGGAGTCGTCGCCGGGACGCTGCGCCGCGCTGATATTGGCTTGCTTGACCTATTAATAAATAGACACGGCAACGTTTTTAACGAAGATTTTTTGAAAAATGTGACCTATATTAAAAAATGGTTCAATTAATTCTGCTCGTTATTCTGATCAAACTATTTTCAGGTTTTGCGCATTTAACGTTACACGTTGTATAAAAAAGACATATGATTGCGCTGAATATTATGACGAAATGAAAAAAAAAAAGGGGGAAATATGCGTCACAATACAACCACGCAAAACGGTCATCGCTCTGCATAATGCTGTGGTTGCAGAAGCTATACCTACAAGAATTATTCCTGTCGTTTTGTAAATGTTTACTATTTAACTAGCTTGGTAGTCATTAACTGCTCTGTAGCTGTCATTCGAAGGCTCATTTACGTTGTTACGATGCTTTCTATCTTGTGGTTCTTACATAACATAAGTGTTTCCTTCAACATGACGACACAAGGTAAAAACAAAAGATGTTTGTTAAACACAGTGTGCAAAGTCATCATTATTGCCAACTGCGTCACATGGTCTCCAAAACGAGTATTCAAATTAGTATTGTTAATGTCTTTCTACATTAGATGATGTTGCGAACACGTGCAGTACCTACACTTTAAAATTATTTTTTCCACCACAAAGGAAGTTAATGATAGGTCTTATGACATTTGCTTATCTTAAAGTTCAAAGATTATGCTTTAGAAGAACTCTGGCCCGTATTAACGTCTGAATAATTTATAGTCTCAGAATTTTAATTCGGATTCAACCAATCCAATACGAAATTCAATTCGGATTCAATAGATTAAACGGTATTATCAACGGCCTGATTTAGTTATACATACATTTAATTTGTGACTTGTAATTTGACTTATTCTTTCCACGACGTGATAATGTGACATATTTGCGACAATTAAGCACCCCATAAAGCTTAAGCGAAAATTCATGGGATTCAAGAAAACCAAAATTTATGTATTTTTGAAAATTTCCCAGTATTCGTCATTAAATATCACTTTTCTCTAATCTCTCAGATTGAATGGTTTGCATTGCTATTCTATCGGGTACCTAATACGTTAAATTATGGTTTTCGAAAAATTGGTCCTTCTGAAAAATCGTTTTGAAAGATTATTTATTTTAGTTATTTACTTTTAAATAATGCCCACAATACTTTGTTTATGCTAATTGTCTAATGTAGAGTAAGCAAGTGATTGACCTCTACATGCTTGTATGTATGTGAGTGTCCGCATAACTCATTAACCTGGTTTTTGTTCCGTAATACCTACCACAGTAGCGTGAAAACATGGGTAGTAACATTATGTTATTTATTTCGTGTAATGTTAATTGTTATAGGTTATACAACATGTTACGTCTGTGTTTTACTGCATTTATGACTATTTTTAACCGATTTCAATTTTTTTTATGTTTGTTACCTTAGAACTCCGTTATTTATACGCCGATTTACAATTTTTTTAATTTATTTGAAAGGTAATATACTCTCCTCTCCTATCGATGTTGAGGTACCGTGAGCAGTCGCGGCACCCATCTTGCTTGAAATCAGTGCCATATTTGCTTGTATTTTTATGCATGTTTCATTATTTATTTATTTATTTATTTATTTATTTATTTATATATATTGCACAATGTACTACGTGATTTTAAACCAGTAGATACATACCCTGTTAGGGCGCAGCAAAATAACTTAAACTATGTTACAAAGTAATCAAAATTAAAACATACCTAATTAAAATAGTTAAAATAAAATTAAATAATAACAAAGTAATCAAAATAAACATAATCAAATGAGTTAAAATAAGAATTAAATAATAAACAAAGTAATCAAAATCAAAACATAATCAAAAGAGTTAAAATAAAATTAAATAATAAACAAATAATCAAAATAAAACATAATCGAGTTAAAATTATATTAAATAACAAACACAGTAACGAAAATTAAGACATAATCAAAAGAGTTAAGTTTAAATTAAATTAAATAATAAACAAAGTAATCAAAAGAGTCAAAATAAAATTTAAAAAATAAACAACACAGTGAAAATAATTAAATACAATCAAAATTTGTCTTCCATAAAATCTTGGATAGTATAATAACATTTTCCTAACAATAAGGACTTTATCTTAGATTTAAATACAAATAGTGTTTTGGTAGACCGTATACTCTCGGGCAATTTATTATATATTTGAATGCATCGGTATTCTGGGCTATTTTTGTACATTTGCATTCTTGGTGCTGGTAGGACTAACTTTGTTTTGCGGCGCTCATTCTTATCAAAATTAAACATATTTATATTTTTTTTTACAAATGTGGCTGCTTCTAATATATAAATGGAGGGTAGGGTTAATATTTTTTCCTTTATAAAGTGTGGTTTGCAACTATCTCTGGGTTTAATTTTAAATATTATTCGTAGGCATTTTTTTTGGGCAATAAATAAATCGTTGGCATCTACACTGTGTCCCCACAATATGATACCATATCGTAGCCAGGCGTAGGCATACGCGTAGTAAGCGGAGAGAGCACAATTAGTTTTTGTGTTAGATTTTAGAACACTAAGCCCATACGAGAATTGTGATAACTTTGTTTTAGTTTGGTATACATGTTTTTTCCAATTTAAATGAGAGTCTAATGTAATACCTAATAGTTTGAATTCTTCAACCTCTTCAATTTTAATATGATTAGTTATAGTAGTTAAGTTAATTTTTTGTTTTTGGTAGGGTTTGAACTGTATAATTTTAGTTTTTTTGTTATTTACTTCAAGATTGTGATTCTGAAGCCAAGATTTTATTAGGTTAAAAGTTTCAATGATTTGGGAGTTATATTGTAAATTATTTGAAGGGCTTTTGAAGAGAATGGAGATGTCATCAGCAAATAGCACACAAAGTTGGTCACATATCTTCGGCAGGTCATTTATGTAGATGAGGAAAAGTATGCATCCTATTACACTACCTTGAGGAATAGACCAGTTTGTAGTTAATATATTTGACCGCACGCTTTGTAGCTCGCACGTCTCATCATCTAGGTGTTCTATCTGTACATACTGTTTCCTGTCAGCCAGGTAGGACTTGAGCCAGTCCAGTGCGTCTCCCCTTATGCCAACTCCATTCAACTTCGTAAGTAATGTGGAATGTGATACCTTATCGTAGGCTTTAGTCATGTCAAGTAGAAGGCCTATGGCATAGTTTTTGTCTTTGATATAGGTGAGTATTTCTTGTGTGTATTTATAAACAGCCAGAGTTGTCGATCGATCAGTCCGGAATCCAAATTGGTTGTTGTCGAGAATATTGTATTTTTCTAAAAATGTACACATACGTTTAGTTACTGCTTTTTCGAATATTTTAGAAAAAGCTGGAAGAAGTGCTATTGGTCTGTATTGACTGGGGTCATTGGAATTGCCTCCTTTTTTTGGTATGGGTTTAATTATGGCTATTTTTAGTTTGGATGGGAATGTCTTTTCCTCGAAAGACTGGTTTACAAGATATGTTAGCGGGGGGGTGAGTTCATGGATACATGCTTTTATTAGTGTAGGGGGTATCTCGTCGATGCCACAACTATGTTTATTAGGGAGATTCTGAATAATGTCAAATATTTCTTTTCCAGTTACGGGTTCTAGGAACATGGAATTTACGGCGGGCGTAATTACTGTTTGGTGGTTGAGTGTTTGTGAGCTATTGTTTAAATTGTTTTGCAAGTTTGGGGCGCCCACAGAAGCGAAGTATTGATTAAATGTGTCGGCAATGGTATAGGGACAATTTATTGTGTTATTATTTATGTTAATTTTTAAGTTTTGTCGATGATTATTTTTAGGTTTTTGTGTAATGCGCTTTATTATCTGCCACATTGTCTTTGTTTTGTTTTTCGATTGTTCCATTTCCTGTGAATAATTCCGTTTCTTAGAAACTTTTACACATTTTTTGAGAATTTTAGAGAATGTTTTGTAATGGTGTTTTAACACTTTATTTTTTGATTGGTTTACTAGTGCCTTTAAAAGTCTTTTATGTTTACATGATTTATTTATTCCTTTTGTTATATATTTATTATTCTTAGAATTTAATATTTTTATACGTTTAAGTGGGATGGTGGAGTTTAAAGCTTCTTTTAATTTGTCTTCAAAGAGGTTGTAGTTTTCATTTATTTTATTTGTAGGTATTAGAATATTTTCCCAGGCTATTTCTCTTAGTTGAAGTTTGAAAGGTATGTAATATTTTGGATTATTTGTTAGTCGAATTCTTCTATAAACAGGTTTAACTTGTGACCTTGTAAACAGTTCAAAGCTATAAATGACGCTTTTATGATCAGAGATTCCTTTATCCTCAACAGTAACTGAAAAGTTTTTATTATTTGTGAAAATTAAGTCAATGCAGGTTGATGACGTAGGTGTTTCCCTAGTGGGCTGGTTGACAATTTGATGTAGATTATATTCAAGCATGGTTGCAATAAGTTTTTTGTAGTGGTTTGAACTTGGGACAGCGTTAATATTAAAGTCGCCTTCTATTATTATATGTTTTTTGTAGTGGTGTGATTTTAATTTGATGAGTAGTAGTTCAAGAAATGTGAAAAATTGATTTATTTGACGGTCTGCTCTGTACAAAGTAATAAGGAGAATATTAGGTTTTATTTCTACAGCACAACATTCGATAACATACTCTATAGTTAAGTCGCTAATGTCTGACCTCTCAGTATACGCAGTTCCAGTTGGTAGTAGGATGGCGACGCCTCCGCCGCGGCGCTGTCGTCGACAGTATGATGCAGCGATCTCGTAGCCGTCGATTTGCATGTAGGGGTGTTGTTTTTCGGTGACCCACGTCTCTGATAGGCATATAGCTTGGTATTGTTGTTCTTGTAGTAGATTTTCCAATAGATGCGTCTTGTTTTTTATGCTTTGTACATTTTGAAGTATAATGCTGTACTTAGTTTCGAAAGGAACGATTTCCTGAACTGAGAGAGGAGTTGTTCCTGAAGGAGTTGTTATGGTCATTCATCTGTGTCATGTTCGTTGTGTTGCTAATATGGCTTTTTTCTGCAAGGACCTCGATTGTTTTATTCGTTGAGTTATTTCCGTTGTTATCATTTTCCATCGTGTGTACTTGGCCGTTAACTATAAGTAGGTTATTTCTTATCACTGCATGGTGTCCCTCTTTTCTAGCTTCATATAACATTTTCCTTAGCTTGTTTCGTTTTTGAAGTGCCTCACTTTCCAAGAATTCGTCAATCATAATTCCGGATCCTTTTAAAAATTGTCTGTTTTGTAGTATGTACCTGGTCATTTGTTTACTAGTTAATTCCATCACTATTGGTCTTCGGTGTCCATGTTTCCCTAGCCGTGTTAGTTCATCAATATGCCCGTCTAAGTACACGTTCATATAGTCATGAAGTACGTAAACGATGCGGTCATATAGTTCGTCATCTGTCTCCCAGTTGGATTCTTCAAGCCCATATATAACTAGTTTCTTCGCGTTGTTGTTATTGTTGTGGTTGGGTTTACAGTTGCAGAGGTTTTGTATAGATTTAATTTCACTGTTTAAACGATCGCATTCTTTTTCTAAATTATATATTTTCCCTGTTAAGCTTCGCATATCATTGCTCAGTTTGTTTTGTGCGGTATTTACAATATTAAATTTGGTAGTCGTTTCAGTGGTCAAATTTGCCATAACATTTTTGATTTCATCCTGTATAAGAGATTTTATTTCCGTTTTTATTAGTGATAGAATTTTCTTTTCGTTTCTCTCCAGTTTTTGGTCTAGCAGTTGGCTAAGTTGGTCAAGTGTGAATATGGGTGCAGACACACGTTCTTGTGTTAATGGCACTGCATGGGTTTGTATCGTGTCTCCTAAGAGGCTCTCATCAAAGGCGGATAGTTCGTATAACGAGGAATCGTCATTATTTTCCGGTGCAGTAGATGGTTGTCTGCCAGATGAGACTGGTTTTCTCAGAGTGACATTTGGGTCTTGGGAGATGGTTGCAGTATTTTCCATTGCAGATGAACGAGCTGGGATGTTCTCGTTGTTGCTTCTAGGTTTTTTGGCTGTACATGCAGGACAATTCCACAACTTTTTAAGATGAGCGCTTATCGAAAGTCGTTTTTCAGAGATATTAGCACATTCTAGGTCGTAATGTTTTCCACATACGTGGCAAGCTATGTGGTTTTTGTTGGAAATATCCTGGTGACATCCTTCGCATAATATCAGTTCGTTATTTTTGTTTATGTTTTCCATCATTAGTAGCAAAATAACTAGTGCTGCCCTCTGTTTTCGTCTCAGCAAGTTATTGTGGTCTTGTTTATATTATATATTTATATTATATATTATATATTTAATACTTCAAGCACGTAAATGTACAGAGAAGGACTTAATGCCGCAGGCATTTTCTACCAGTCAACCTTAGGGTAATGTAGAGACAAACAGTAGTAGGTGCAATCATGAAAATTGAGGAATAAATATTTTAAATATCTACAACGTGTAACGTTAAATGCGCAAAACCTCATATACCCCAACTGATTTTTAATTCAATTGACCTATTTCAGAGAGAAAATAAGTCATTAAAAAAAATGTAAAGGTTTTATGTGCTGTTTTAGTTTTACTGGCCATTCTGATCGTTTCTTGCGTCTGCGACGACGCTCTATCGAGGGAGGAGTCGTCACCGGGCCGCTGCGCCGCGCTGACATTGGCTTGCTTGACCTATTAATAAATAGACACGGCAACGTTTTTAATGAAGATTTTTTGAAAAATGTGGCCTATATTAAAATGTGGTTCAATTAATTCTGCTCGTTATTCTGATCAAAATATTTTCAGGTTTTGCGCATTTAACGTTACCTACACGTTGTATATAGTTTGTTCCCGTATCTTATCGCGAAAACATAAATGCTGTTGTACTACAGTCGGTTGTATATTTAACTTCCATGCATAGAGATAAATATTTTACGATTTCGCCATTTACATTTGCGCTTTCATTTATTTATAAATTATATATTTTTTTATAGTAGGACAATGCCCTGGAAATTATGAAACGCCGTAAATATTGCTGTTTCTAGAATTCGTAGTTTTTTTCTTTACCATTAGCGGAGTGGGAGGGAGACTTTTACTGACTAAAACCCACCCGTGTTCCTTCAGTTGTCTGTGCCAAGGGCCACGGTAACTCTTTCGAACTATCCGCGACCGCTGGCAGGCATCGGCCCTGGCGGACCCCGTCAGTTACTGCTGACATCTCTTTGAGGCGCGCGTGGAACACAACGCGCCGTTGACCCGGGCCTGGTCCTTACGGACGACAAACTGTCCATTGCTCGCTGTCCGCAAGCCCGCGCCTACGGTGGCCGGGAGTCGGCTCTTGCCTCCCGACGCCCAGGGCGTCTCCTGCGGCGACTATGGGCGTGAGGGCGCAAAGATTGCCTCTCCCTTACGCGTTCCGGCTCCTCCTTCGCAAGCATTACTGCTTCGCAGAAGGAGGTGACGGCTTCCCATGCACTCTCGCTCCGTACCATGGCCTGGACCAGGGCTGGACGCGAGAGATCACCGCCGCCGATCGCCGCCGTGAGGACGCGGCGGTGCTCCGCCCAAGCCGGACAGACCTCCACCCTATGCTCCATCGTGTCCTCCGGTCGATCCACGCAATGGTGGCACCGGGTGTTTCCTCCCGCCTTATGCGGAACAGGAACCTCCCGAAGCAACCGTGTCCTGTGAGGACCTGCGTCAGGCGAAAGGTGAGGACGCCGTGGCATCGGGTTGACCTAGCATTACTTTAAAAACACACGTATATACATTTAAAATTGAGTCTCATTGCCTTGACATAAGGTTTAATTTTCTTGGGCTCAATCGGCGGTCAGTATATGGCAAAATACATAATTAAAAAAAAAATACCTACATTAAAAGTCACTGAAATCGATTCAGTAGTCGTGCGATTCTGTAACAAATGTCCAGCCGGTCGATCCTGGAAAAATCTCACCGTGAAAACTTGGGTGAAGTGAGCGTGGAGTGAGTCGTCAATAGTGTATTGACACTAGCATCAGTATAACTTACAGCTCACTCTAAGCTCACTTCACCTTAGTTATCACGGTGAGATTTTTCCAGGATCGACCGGCTGGACATTTGTTTATCTGTTACACTTCGTACATATCTGTGTAAAGAATCTTCGATTATTTTACGTCAGCAATCATGCCACATTACGTAATATTTAAATTAGATTATGATTTTATGTAGACAAATTAACCCTTTACTGCATGATATGTTAAATAAGAGACAATTATTTTTTTTATGTTAATGTCTCTATTAAAGCTTCAGAATTAATTTTAGTGTATTTTTTATTATTTTTTTATTTATTTATTTATTTTATTTTTATTTCCAAGTGGTGTGTGATGATAGACAAAATAGTTGTGTTTTATTATTGATAATGATATGAAAAACAAACCCCATTAGGATTTATACCTACGCTAGTTTGTAATTTTTTTAGAGTAAAATAAACTGTAAACATGTCAAACCATATATAGTTTCCTATGCGGTAAAGGGTTAATAGGTACAAATAAATTACATTCCTCAGGTAATCCGAAAGATAGTAAACGTCGATAAGGAAGATTTCTAACACGCGTTGTTTTCGGATAATTCACCTCAAGGCGAACAGCTCACCTTTACTGCATATGAACTAACAATAAAAATAGTTATCTCAACAATAGTTATCATAATCTTCTTGCTAAAGGGATTATTATGATAATTTGTAATAAGCATTTAATGATGTAATGGCGTGAATATTTTGATAAGCCCGTCGTTGCAAAATCTTATCGACTGAAACCCTACAGGGTGCTCCTGCTACCACGAGTCAATTACAACCCGAATGATTTTTACGGAAATTCCTAATCCATTCATAGGGTCGAAAAACTGTCAGCATGAATTCGGCACATGATTCTGAACCCCCCATGCGTAGAAATTTTTACAAGGTGGTTAAAAAAGAAAAAAATGTTCCATACATTTTGACCGAGTTTTGAATTGCACTTTTCTATGAAACAGCAGATTTTTTTTTCTTATAGACAACGAAAGCGAATTTTCAGACAGGAGGTTTCAGAATTATGCACTGAATCTATGGTTACAGTTTGTGCGTCCCTCCCTCCCTCCCTGCCACCTGTATAGGGAAAACTTGTACACATTTTCATGCTTTTGACCCAGCAGGTTAGGTTGTACGTTGTCTGACAGAGAAATTTAAGATTAATATTGCATGAAGATCTTTCACGTGGAGACGAGGTCAGGGACAATTGATTCTCAGTTCTATCTAGAATTCTATACCATTCTAAATCGTGGCAAAATATACTTATTGAATTTACAATATGCATAACAACTGAGGGACCATCCTCGTAATTTTAAGAACGTCCACTGTCTGATCTGTCTCAGTGTGTCTAATTACCCTACATTTTTGACATTTTTTTTGTCGCTAGATTACGATAATTGGCCTTCATGTTTACCTACAGCATATTCAAAAGCTTTCGGCGAAGACAGAAATTTTATTATAATAATGTATTTATTTGATTAACAACATGTATAGCACCTGATGTGTTTTAAAGCACATTAAAATGCAAAAGCATTCGGCAAAGAATTTGATTTGCTTCGATGAACATGTTGTAACTAATAATTAGTAACCGTATACGGTGACCTTTATTATTTAACCCCATTTTAATAGCAATAAAAGCCGCACGGATCAATCGAAGGTTAAGCAACTGTGACCGCGGTCGGTCCGTGGATGGGTGACCATTCATTACATACCGAGACCTTTCCGTGTCTCGGAAAGCATGTTAAGTCGTAAGTTCTGGCTGTCAAATGTTACAGTGGGTGTACACCTCTACCTAACGCTTCGGGGATTATCATCGATATCCGTGGGGATTACAGATGTGGTGTTATCATCATTATAATTTTGAGCTTTGTTCCACTCACTGCTCCTGCCTACACTGTTACTGCACTGGCCTCGTGATGTTATGTAATATATAATTATAATAGATATAATTTTCTACAGAATAAGGAAAACTGCTGGTCGATTCTGGAAAAAATCTCACCGTGATAACTAAGGTGAAGTGAGCTTAGAGTGAGCTGTGAGTCATGCTGATGCTAGGGATTGACACTATTAACGACTCACTCCACGCTCACTTCACCCAAGTTTTCACGGTGAGATGGTTACACTGTTATACTAATTCGCAGTCGGTTTTCTTTCACGAACACAAAGATTTTTATGCGAAGAATGTTTACGTATTTAATTCTCTGCGTGTGAGTTCGGTTGCCGTCGCTTTTCCTTTAGCGAATTGTACGATGAGAAAGTGCGATCGAGAAAATTATGATGACGACCAAATGCATGACTGTATGATCGCAGATTGCATTGCAGTTACGTGTGATATAATACATAGATGGCAACTTAAAGTGGTTTGTTTGTTGTCATGCAATTTTAGTAGGTAGGTAATAAACATAATTAGCAACGATCTGTCATTTGCCACACATATCAATAACGTTATTAAAAAACCAATGAAAATGGTTGGGTTCATCAATAGAGTTGGCAAGGAGTTTCAAGGAATCTTGGCTTTCAAAGTGCTCTATAACTCTTTTGTGCGCAGTCTCATAGAGTATGCATCTCCAGTCTGGAGTCCGACTTACAATGTCCATAAGGATCGCCTTGAGCGCGTTCAAAGGAAATTTACCAGGTGCTTGCGGTTTAAAGACCACAAACGCCCTTACAGAGCCGATTACGCAGAACGGCTAAATTATTTTTAATTGGACTTATTGAAGCGACGAAGGGTCCTAAATTATGTGACAACACTATACAGGTTGTAACGGAAAGGGGGTATCAACCCTGAAGGAGGTGAATGTGCTCATGAAACTCAACAACTTTCCCCAAAGAACATAAGTCGAAATATGAAAAAAAAATTTGGCACTCCCTTACAAAACTGACTACCAGCTGATTGATTTACTATGGGAGGGCCAAATTTTTTTTTCATATATCGACCTATGTTCTTTGGGGAAAGTTGTTGAGTTTCATGAGCACATTCACCTCCTTCAGGGTTGATACCCCCTTTCCGTTACACCCTGTATAAAATTGTTAACGGGATGACTTCGACCCACATATTTGCTTAACAAAATCAGTCTAGACGTACCTCGTCACTCTCACCTCCGGTCGAAGCGTACTGTTGGAACGTTTGAAACTAAACCGTGTCGCACAAACCTGGGCCGCCATGCTCCCCTAAACAGAATGTTGACCTACTACAACAAAGCTTATTCCATTCACAGTAGCATTGACATATTCGCTGATAGTCTGCCAAAATTTAAAACTAAAATCATTAAAATCAACCTGTGATTCGGCCCACTTCTACTATTTTAATTCAATAATATTTTTATTTTCAATATAATTATTTTTTATCAATATAATTCAGAGTAATCATATCCCATTATAATGTATTTAATGTTCAATTGTTGACTTTTAATAGTAATCTTTTTTTTATTTAAAAAACAATGTAATTTCTTTCTTAGTTATTGGTACTTAATTTAATTTTAATTTAATGTACAATATCAATGTAATTAAGTTGTTTACATTTTTAATTTATCTTTTCCTTAAATATGTTCTTTATTCTTGACAATTATTTCAATTGTAATTCAGATTCGTCCTTTTCTTTTTGTGAATGATGTGCATGCCTATAAGTAACTTATTTACACAGAATCCCATCGTAAATGTCTGTCTCCTACATGTCTTATTTGTAAATAAGTTGTTGGTGTGCGTATATCAAAACAATAAATCAAATTTTTGCTATTGTTTTCCCAGACTGCATGCGCAGTTTTAAATTGGAGAACAAAACTAAGTACAGCTACTATAATAAGTTACATGTAGATACTGCTTATTTAATAGCTATATACCTGTAGGCGGGTAGGCTGATAAGACATTCAAAGGCATTAGACAGGGTTTTATACTAATAGGTCTGTGATGAAACAAGCGCTCGGACTTCGAAGCTTAAGAGCATCTCACACACGAGCAGCATGTTGCCAATGGCAGCGATAACTGCAGCCGTCGACAGCCGTCGACGGCAGCCGTCGACAGCGGCGCGCTACAACTGCAAGTGTTGCTATCGATGGTTGCCGCCGACACTTCGACGGATGCAGTTATCGCTGCCGTAGGCAACATGCCGCTCGTGTTTAAAAGCTCTAACGGGTAACAGAGCAGTAGCAGGGTAGCGGAGCAGTGGTCGCCCAGTGGTACCGTCCCCGACTTACGAGTTGTTAGTTGCAAGTCTGAACCCAGACAGGCACTTTACTTTGGGTCTTTAATTTCATCACCACTGGTCTCAAAACGGTGAAGGAAAACATGGTGAGAAACCTATGTCCAAGAACCAAAACTTCGGAGACATGAAACATCCACAAATTCGCACTAAGCTCGCGTGGTGGACCACAACCCACTCCCTTTTACAGAGGGGAGGCCTGTGTCCCAGCAGTGGGAACGTTATAGGGTGATTATGCTAGGAGACTGACTGTTGACTGCTCCGTTGGTCTATCGCAAACGCGACAAAACGCAAACGTTTTTGCAAACGCGACTGCTGAGCGTAGGATCTCTGGTCGTGTCCGATTGGCGTCCCATCGGAGAATGACAGTGAGGGCAGAGTGTGTGCACCTGTGTCTGCGCACACACTTGTGCTATAATAATCTCCCGCGCCGAAGGCTGGTCTTTGGAGATTCGTCGCCATGGTCGACATTTGGTCTGGAGGAGTTTATTTTATTTTATGCTAGGGAACTTAACATCATATTGACGTCTTTGTATTCTTCAACAGGTAAACCTGACGTGGAACGACAACAACAGCACGCTGACGTTTTACAACCAGCGCTGGTGGCACTTCCAGCCAGACATGTCCTCTGGATCCATCGCTGATAATATCACCAGCATCAATCCCGTTATAGTGGTAAGTCGCTTTTATGATATTGCATTGCCATGAAGGCCACCCACCTGATTGCCCCGATGTCCTAGAAACTGATAATTCTTGGCCATGTAGACAATACCAGGAGTAGAAGACCCGTACCTTTGCAATGGGAGACACGGTAAAATCGCTCTTCGGGACGACTTTACTAAAGGCTATAATAGACCAGCACCTTAATTGCGTTACATACCTACTATAAATCACAATCTGAATCATTCTGAAGGGTATTGCTTATCCATTGCTTCATACGTTCGAAAAATTCTGCTGAACAACGTAAATAACGAAACGAATGTTGATGAACTGAAGAAATTAAAGCCATTATTAGTATGGTACGCAATTACACCGTTGGTATAAAATAACAGTCTTGAGAACGCATTTGGCAAGATTTTCCCATCGTAGGTTCGCACCCACACGCCGCTCTCTCTTTCTTGAGGAACCAAACTAAAAAGAATACCATAAACAGCTTTTGCTGTAGAACCTGTGAAGAAATTTAATAAGCTGTTCTATACAACGTGTAACGTTAAATGCGCAAAACCACAGACACCCCAACTCATTTTTAATTCAATTAACCTATTTCAGAGAGAAAATAAGTCATTAAAAAATTGTAAAGATTTTATGTGCTGTTTTAGTTTTACTGGCCAGTCTGATCGTTTCTTGCGTCTGCGACGACGCTTTACCGAGGGAGGAGTCGTCACCGGGCCGCTGCGCCGCGCTGACATTGGCTTACTTGACCTATTAATGAATAGACACGGCAACGTTTTTAGTCAAGATTTTTTGAAAAATGTGACCTATATTAAAAAGTGGTTCAATTAATTCTGCTCGTTATTCTGATCAAACTATTTTCAGGTTTTGCGCATTTAACGTTACACGTTGTATAGAAATGCAATGCCTTCCAATTAAAATGTGTGTAGAAGAATCTTTCTTCGAAATTTCAGAGTTATTCGCACAAAAAGTTTTTCATCATCATCATCTGCCCAACCTTTTCCCAACTATATTGGGGTTGGCTTCCAGTCTAACTGGATGCAGCTGAATACCTGTATTTCACATGAAGCGACTATCTATATGACCTCCACAACCCAGTTACTGGGTAATACGATCACCCTTTATAATATTCTCCAGATCTTACTGACATGTTTATTATGTCCCTACAGACAGTAGCCTACTTGATGCGCAATGAAAACTACGTGATCAGACTTGGAGTGGAGGCCTTCCTGCGTCTGTACCACAGGAACATGTTCCTGACGGCCAACGTGACGTCATGGATGTTTGACGGCATCAGCGACCCTGTGCTGGACATTGCGGCGCAGATGCCCGAGCTTCCGATTACCATACCGTATGATAAGTTCGGGTGGTTTTATGAGGTGAGTGATATTTTTAATTTTCCCGGACCCACACGAAGGTGGCCCGTTTTAACACCTTCGTATGGGTCCGAGTTTAGTTAAACCACAGAATACAAGACAGTACATAACAAGTAAACTTTGAAATAATGGCACAAGACTGCGCGCCCAACACGCTCGGTAGAAAATGTCTTTCAAAATCTTTTTCTTTGTTTTTGTTTCTGTCTTTTACCTTTTTCTTTCTTTCTTTCTTTTTACTGATTAAAAAATTAAAATGGTTTTTAAAAGCCATTTTGTTATCAAACATGTCGACTGCGTTGATGGTTAACCGAACAACAGCCAATCTAAATCATTATAAATACAGATAAAATTCAGCAGGCTTCCAATTCTTATAATAATGTTCGTTGTCACTGACACGGCGACGGCATTACATGTAGATGTCACGTAGTGTGAGCAGTGTTGGCCAAGTGGTCACTACTCCGACTTAAGAGTTGTAGGTCGTGGGTTCGAACCCGCTTGCCTGGCTTTAATTTGTGTAAATAATATCATCACCACTGCTCTCAAAACGGCGAAGGAAAACATCGTGAGGAAACCGGCATGTCCTAGAAACAAAAATTCGAAGACATGAGACGTCTACCAACCCGCACTGGGCCTGCGGGACCCGCTCCCTCTCACAGACAGGAGGCCTTTGTAATATGCTATTGTGTCACGTAGTGTTAGTGAAAACGGGCATAAGTCCCCATAGAACTAAAACCACAAAACGTTTATATTATGACTTAAAATGATTGTTTTTACATCATTGTACCCCTTTTATCTCTAATGACCCTGTTAGTACAGGAAATATCAATAGATGCTCTATACTACAACAAAGCGTTCTTCATTTATCTCTAACGAGGAGCAAAGTTCGGCCGCTGCAAATTTGTACAATATTCTTAATTTGTCGTGTTGTGATTCATTTGCGCTTGAAACTGTTTGGTCGCCATCGCTGTGATAATAAGATATCATCACGTTTAATAATTCTGTCATCCTGTCTTGTTTCCCGGCATGAATCATCTTGAATGTTGTTGTGTTATCCCTACATATTTCAGACTGCGGTTTATGGTCTGACTTAACATGCCAATCATGAATGTCAAAGACTTTGTGCACACTCTTTTCAATATCTCCTAAATATTCTCTTCGTGTGTTGACGGCTATATAAAAGGACAGTCCAGATTTCTGCTACGTGTTTGGCGCCATCAGTAGCGTCCGTCAACTCCTGTACAGTCCAGAGGATAGGGCATGATATTAAGTGTCCCATTGTTTTTTCATCCCCTACGCAATCGCCACAGTATTTTAGTAGAGTGGACTAGTCATTCCATGTGAAATACTATTATTAAGTTGCATTCAGTTAGACTGGAAGCTACTGAATAACTACGTAACGTAGATGTTTGAAATAATCACTCTAAATGTTTACAATAATCAAACATCTATGCAACCTTAATTTGTCGTACTGTGATTCATTTGAACTTTAAACAGTTTGGTCGTCATAGCTGTGATTACAATTTATCATCACGTTTGATGATTCTGCTATCTCGTCTTGTCTTCCGGGATGAATCATCTTGAACGAGGTTCGAATAGATATTTAATTTGCTTTTACTTCAAGATTAAAGGTCTTCGTTCTCTTAACATGTCGACTTTGCAACCAGTAATACTGGTGAAAACTTCATTCTTGGACCTTTGGCAGTAGTTAAAGGTACCCAGGAGCCCGAAAGTCTGACAACCAGTCTTACCAAGGGGATCGTGTTATCCAGGAACTAGGTTGTGGTTGTGGAGGTCAGAGAGGCAGTCATCATCATCACCATCATTTCAGCCCAAAGACAATTTATTATTAATCAGACATTCAGAGCGGTCAGTATGGGAAAGTCTGAAACTATAAGATATACGAAGATCTGTTCTTAGGAACCATGACATCGATTTTAATAACAAGAAAAACTGCATTCATACATTTTTAAAAAACCTGTACTCAGCTCGGGAATCGAACCCGGTCGTTTTGAAAAAAAAAAATCTAACACTATTTCTATTTGGATATCGATTGTGTAGGTCTTAAGCAGTAAATGTTTCTATGGAACATGATGTCTAAAATGAATAAAAGGCATTGTTTTCACATACTTTTATTTATTTTAGTAGGTGTTCAATGTTCAATTAAAAAAATCAAAAGGCCCGCGAGGTCGCCCGATTTAACGCCTCTAGACTATTTCTTGTGGGGTTATGTTAAGGATGAAGTGTACAAAACAAGCTATGACACCGTTGAAGACCTAAAAGCAGCCATAGAGTCAATTTTAACGCAAATTCACCAAATGAAGATACAAAATGCAATAGTAAGATCGTTACCTAAACGTCTTGAATATTGTATTGAAAAAAACGGTGGTCACTTCTAACAGATCTTCGTATATCTTATAGTTTCAGACTTTCCCATAGTGACCGCTCTGAATGAGCCACTCTGTATAGCTTGTGAACAACAGAATGGGCCCCAATGGTACTGATTCTGTTGTTCACAAACTAAACTAAATTTAAATTCAGTGCATCTTCTTCTTTCTATTTCATTAAGAAAAGGACAGAAAATAAAGTATAGTTTAGTCCTGTCAAATTAATCAGCGCCTGACGTAAATTGACGTAATTTTAGCAGGCAAGTTTTTAATCACGTCTAAACTAGAAAAAAAAACTTTTTATTCGTATTTTACTAGTGTTATAACTTTGTTATTATTAGCTTAGATCTATTTTATTATGCATGCTGTGGTCTCCTGTAAGTGAAGGATTACACCTACGTGATACCTATGTAGTTCCTAATTTACTTTTAATGATCTGTGTACATCCTTTGTTGGAGAGACTAAATAAATAAATACATTTGTATGGAGTAGTGTCAGGCGCTGATTAATTTGACAGGACTAAACTAAGATTTATTTTCTGTGCTTTTCTTAATGAAACAGAAAGAAAAAGATGCACTGAACTTAAATTTAGTTTAGTTTGTGAACAATCATTTTAATTTTCCCTTGTTTGTTATTCACAAACAAGGGAATCGGCCGACCTCTTGCCTGAGGTAGCAGCGCGGTGCGGGAGGGGTGTGGTGACGTGATGCGAGAGCTCAGTGATTCGTCAACTTGTGACAACTATAACCCCTCCCGCACCGCGCTGCTACCTCAGGCAACGTCTCAGTTAAGCGGTCGGCCTATAACAGTGTTTTTGTTTATTTTATAAATATTTACATAATTACATATACTTATAATAAAGCTGCTTATGATATAGCCCGCTGTTATTTAACCGGTTTTGAATGCTAGGACGTGTATTTTTTGGTTGGCGTTCTTTATGGAATCTAGATTTTTGGTTTTGAAACTGAAGTTAGCCTTGAAATGTCTTTTCCTAGAGTTGGACTGCTTTGTTTGTTTAAGAGAAGGTGTAGATATGCAAATGTATTTAAATTAAGTATTAGTATGTTGAGAAGATCTAATATTTCGAATGACCAGCCCATTTATTAAAGAAATCTAAAATTAATCTAAACTAATATTATAAAGAGAAAAGATTTGAATTTTGTTTTTGTATATTTGTTTGGTACGCTTTCACGCTAAAACGGCTAAACAGTTTTCAATGAAATTTGGCACATGGGTAGACCATGACCTGATTAGGACATAGGATACTTTTTAATCCCGATATTCCCACGGGATCGGGATCAGGGTTAATTTATACGGGTGAAACCACGGGGCGAAGCTAGTTTATTATAATTAAAAAAAAAACGCATAATTAATTAATTTTAATGAGTCTGATAAATTATCAAATTTTCATAATAACACTATATACGCCAAAAATTCGCAGACGTGACATATACCAACCCGCACTGGGCCCGCGTGGCGGATTACGGCCCACTCCCACAATACAGGGAACAATATAGGGTGATTGTGCACGTCCATTCTCTCCTCTCAAACTAAAAGTCGCGAAACTGGACACTAAGGTAACTCTAACAGCAAATTGTGCACCATTCAACTAGGTTTCATAACAGCAATTGCGCGAATATTACATAACGGATCGTCTGACCGACTTGTCAATGTCACGGCACAATGAACACATTATCCAGCGTTTTAACGATTTTACTAGAAATGCTGACATGAAGATTTTTGGTTAATGCCACAGACATTTTCTACCAGTAGTTTTTAATCCACGCAATTTGTACTGTATGGAATCGTCATAATGATAAGAAGAATAATTTCAAGTGAGTAGTAGCTTATAAGTATGGATATACCTCAGAGTGTATGTATACTTCCCACTTTCCCAGAGTGACAAAATGAACTATACTGTGTTTAAATATATGTATTCACACATGCATACCGTTGTCCGGATACTACAAACAAGGTGCATGTGTGAATACATATATTTAAACACGTACACCACTAAACGGGATCCTGCAAAAAACCGTACCTGCAAAAAACGGGATGTTGCCGTGGGAAAGAGCCTTTAGAGGTTGGCGCAATATGTCTTTACCCTTATCCCAATAGATAAGGGCAGAAAAATGATGATCTACCTAAGATTTCAATCCTCCCCTTCTAAAAGAACGCGCGCTACACATACGGTAATCGTTCATAGATTGCATCATAGTTGTTACGATCGAAGAATTCCTTCATGGATCATACGTACGGGCTGCTTTCTACATTGTGTAATGAATGTAATGATATTCAAGCTACTACTAAACGTGGCTGGATATGGACTAGCTTCTGGTGGGTCTTGTAAGGGTCATAGCCCTTTTATGACCAGCGAATAAATTCCTAAATAGTTTGACACGTTGTTATATGAAATTTCTTGCCCATCTTCTTCATACGAAATTCTATTTTGGAAGGGACATCTAGAGTCGAACAGTCTTAAAATAATAATATGTACAAGTACATTGCAAGGAAAGAATCATAGGGCACCAAAAAAATCGTACGCATCGTTGTCAGCAGGAAGTGTCCAAAAGGCTGGCCGCATTGCTATTGCCACGTTGTATGGCAATGCTGCCAGCCTTTTGGGCACTAGAATCTAGAATCAATTCTTTTCTGGCCGCGTAATTTGTGACCTTCAGAAGTGCCTTTTATTGGTCTAGTTGAAAGACACGATTTGACTTTGATTTTGTTGTGAAAAGATTTGATTGCTTTAAATGACGATAACGATGCATCTATGACTAAGTATCAATTCATTAAAAGATAGTCAATCAACTGGTTTTTAGGCCTTGCGGTTTGTTGTTATATTTTTATCTTCGCTTTAAAAGTAATTCGTGTACCTACCTATGTCAGGCAGTAACTAATCTTTGTCTGTCTTTTTCTTCTGAAGGTTTATGTTAGCTGTTGTGTTGGCGGATAACGTTTTCCCCATCATCATCTGCTTAGCCTTTTCTCAACAATTTTTGGGGTCGGCATCCAGTCTATTCGGATGCAGCTGAATGCCAGTACTTTACGTGGAGTAACTGCCTATCTGACCTCCACAATCCAGTAACTGGATAACACTAAACCCCTTGGTGGGGAAGCCTGAAAGACTAACAACCAGTTTTACCAAGGGGAATCGTATTACCCAGTAACTGGGTTGCGGAGGTCAGATAGGTAGGCAGTTGCTCCATGTGAAATTTGGTATTCAGCTGCATCCATTTAGACAGGAAATCGATCCCAACATAATCGAGAAGATGGCTGGGCAGATGATAATGACACTGAAATAGATTAAAGCACCCATAGATACTGTTTTTTTTTGCATTAAAGACTAGAAAACTATAGAGTGACTGGTAAATTAGTGACCGATACTTAAACACATGATTCTACTCATGACAACAAACAACTTTTACTATGGCACCAAACCTGAAATCGCGAAAAAAAAATCAGCTGTTCCCTACATTTTGACGACTCGTACGAACATAAATGTAGGGAACAGCTGATTTTTTTTCGCGATTTCGGATTTGGTCTGATAGTAAAAGTTGTTTGTAATGATGAGTAGAATCATGTGTTTAAGTATCGGTCACTAATTACCAGTCACCCTATATATACAGGGTCAAATTAAATTCGATAGCGAAACTCCGCAGACGTGAAAGGTATCCATATCTAAACACGACAAAACAAAAAAAGAAGTTATTTTATTGACTTTTGTGGGATCAACCGCAGTTAGTGTAGTCACTTGAAACATCAGTTTAAAAATCAGTTTTTTTTGTGTACACTTCACAGACGTGATAGTTATTGTTATCTAAACACAATAAATCAGATTTTCTCAACTCATACTTCAAGTAACAACACTCCCAGCGGCCGTTAACCCGCCCAAAATAAAACATCAAATATTCTATATTTTTATTTTATCGTATTTCGATATCGATACCCACCAACACCACGTCTGCAGAATTTCGCTAGCTAATCTAATTTGACCCTGGATAGTACATCCATCACAATGTTGCACTTGTAACAATTAACTTTGTTGACACATTTCATAATTTATATATGCATGCATGGGTATTTTTAGATGACACTTGATATGAGGCAACAGTGCAGCATCGAATAATGCATTATAGATGACGTCAGAGTCAAGTGCTCGTAACGTATGTTTACTTATGTAATAACTAGCTTATGTCCGCGTCTTTGTCCGCGTGGAGGTCGGAAATTGTGCCAAGGGAACATACTACTGGAATAAAAAGTATCCCAGGTCATGGTCTACCCGTGCGCCAAAGTTCATTCAAATCAGTTTAACCGCTTAGGCGTGAAAATGGTAACAGAGACTCACTTTCGCATTTATTATACAATGTGTTTCAGAGGGGTGTGCCCAAACTTGGGGGTGTCGCACAGGCCTCCGAAATACATTGTGTAGTAGTATGTATGGAAATGTTATCGTCACGTGCCTAGCCTTTTCGCAAATACCTTGGGGATGGCTTCTAGTCTAACCAAACGCAGCTGAATACCAGTTACATGGAGCGACTGCCTATCTGACCTCTACAATTTCTAGGTAATACGATACCCCTCGGTAAGACTGTTTGTCAGACTTTCGGGCTTCTGGCGACCCGTAACGACTGTTAAATATCCGCGAATCAGCCGGGACTAACGGCTTAACTGCTTTGTAGTTATATAATTATTGATTAAAATCCTTTAGTTAATCCATAGAGACTGTTAATAAAAACTGCTATGCAACAAGATAAGAAATGGTTGGATTAAAAAAAAATCGATACTAATTAGTATAATCGTTATCTCGCTACTAGAGGGAGTCGCGTTACGTCCACTACGCGTATCGTCCGTTTATGGCCCTATTGTATTCTTGAAGGTGATTTTTTCTCGGATCAGTCGCGTTACAGCCGTTCTAGCTAAGGGTACACTCAACGCTAGAAGAGCTTGTTATTAGAAAAATAACACACAAACCAAATTAACATTTTGTGAAGCATGATACTAGGCGAACAGACTTATCAAGAGATACTTTTTGTCACCCTCACACACGCACATTTTTTAAGGTGTATGTAGCTATGTATGTTTGTCCACGCATTTCTCCGAAACTATTAATCGGGTCACTTTTGGCGTTGAGTTTACTTTTAGGTAGAACGGCTGTAACGCGACTGCTCCGAGAAAAAATCACCTTAAAGAATACAATAGGACCATAAACGGACGTAACGTGACTCCGTCAATCGCTAGACGTGCTTGATTACCGTCTGCACGCACAATTCTACGTCCTTCATACGTGTCTATAGATAAAATTAACATAACATCACGCTTATAATCTTCATGCCCTGAAAGATTTAGACAGCAGTGTACAGACGCCAGCACATCAAGCTACTACAATCTGTCAAATTTCTTTAATAGATTTTCAACTTTATCGCTAAAGCATTGGGTGCAAAGTTGATTGGGAAAATTTGACAGTTTCGGGTAGCTTGATGTGCTAGTGTCTGTACCTTAGCATGTACACCCACGTTTGGCCAGTTAAGTTTACGACCGATGTGGTAGGGGGCGAGCCTGTTGCCATTACCGGATTGCTACTGAGAAATCCCTCAGAAAAACCCAATAACACTTTGCCCGATCTGGGAATCGACCTCATGCTCAGCAGTAGCGCTTACGGTCACTAGGCCCAAGAGGCAATAACAGTTAATTTACAAATTATATGTAAATTCGTTTTGCCTATTCGATTCGGTTTTGTTTTGTTTTGTTTGCGTTTACAGACGAAATCTCATGCGCACAATCACCCAGACGAACGCAAACTTTGTAGGTCCCACGTAATAATTGGCAAGGCAAACAAATTCCAATATAGCTAGCGGCAGTGTGTGACAACCGACATGCAGGCAAAGTGACCTCTGCGCTGCGACCGACGAGTGGCGAAGTTTTGGCCCAACAACATTTTAAATACTGTCGAACCAACGACACAAAGAAGAAGAGAATTTATGATGGCGTCTGAGACAGCTCAAAAATCATAAAAATACAGCTTTTTGATTCGATTAATTCTACCCTCAGTGGTACGTCATTATCATTACAGGCTGTAGGTACAACAATGTAGTACAGTATTTTTATCTCACAAGCTATTGAGCCACATGGAAGTACTTGTAGTAACCAAGTGTACACAAACGCCTTGAATGTGTGCGTGAAGACGAGTACACACACTCCCAACTTCGCCATTGTCTCGGACGGTACCGAGAGCTCCTGCGCACATATACATTCACAAAAAAAAAAATGAGAATGTGCAAACAGCACTCTTTCATATGATACCCCACATGCCCTAGTAGCTCCAATCCGAATTTTTAAGACCCCTCCTTTCAGTTCCTGTTGCAAAAAATAAATATATTTTTATTTCTTTCTTATTTACAAACTAGTTGGGCAAACGTCATCTAAAACTATTCCAAATTTCAAGTTGATAGCATTAATAGTTCTTGAGATATCCAGCTGTGAAAGACGGACTGACAGACAGACAGACTGAGTCGCACCATAAGGGTTCCTCTTTTTACCATTTTGGTACGAAACCCTAATACTATACGAGTTTCGTACACACGACGAGATATCAAGCTATACATTTCCAGTTTTAGCTGGCCTCGCATTGTATAGATTTTTCGTACCGTAACTTCTTTTTTAAGACAAAACTTTGTATCTGATACTTACTTGGAATTATCAATCAAAAGAATCTGCGTATCAGCTAGCATGAGGTAAGGCGTTGGGCCCCTGGCCGCACTACGAAAACCAAGGCCTTTTCCCTATGCACCTATAAACGATATCGTAACTGTATTGACGAAATTCCTCTCCATCTCAGCGCAACGGCTCCATAGAGTTCGATGGTTCCTTCAACATGAACACGGGGGCCCACGACTTCTCCATGCTGGGCAACGTGCATGAGTGGCGGTACCGCAACAGGACAGACTACCGCGACGAATGCGGGGAGGTGAAGGGATCTACCGGGGAGCTGTGGGCCCCGGAAGACGGCCAGCCAGAGCTGCAAGTATTCGCGTCGGATATTTGCACGTGAGTGATGTTCCTTTGTTAATTTTATACCTGTAGAAGTCTTATTTTGGGTAAGAGTAGGCTGAATTGGGCTTGGACTACTAACAAATATATTTAGTTACACGGTGGTAAGATGCTGTGAGAAACAGTGAAGGCCCAGTGGAAACCGCAGCGACTTACGAGTTGTAGGGGCATTTCCTAGAACCAACAATTCGAAGACATGTGACATCTACCAACCCGAACTGGGCCCGCTTGGTAGACATCCCACTCCCTCTCGAAGAGAGAAGACCTGTGTTCCAGCAGTGACAGCATTATACGCTTATTATGCTAAGTGGCCGTTCTATGAATGGCCCGACAAATCTTCAGGGATACGCGCCAGTGCTCCTGTTGAGTGTGCTCCAGGGGAATTAGGCCGATTGTACAGAACCAAGACTTAGCATGACTTGAGTCTTGAGTTGAGGTTCTGTAATACAGGGCGGCTTTTACTTTGGGAAAACTGCTATGATTACCCTGCGAGTGCAATCATAGCTCACCGTTAAGTACTATTGTATACGAGTACCTACTAATTACTTGCAATAATTTCAAATAGAAACAAAGTTCTTCCACATACATATGTCATGGTTTCAAAATACTAATAAGACTTGTAGTGATTATATTAATACTAAATATAAAATTGAAAGTATGTGATTTGCCTCAAATGATTTTTTTATCAGTGGTCATGAACTTTAAAAGTATCTCATTTGACAGTTACCGCCAAAAGTTCTGGGTTTTTTACGGAACTGAATAGAAACATGACGTTTGGAGCATCGCCTAGTTTCTAAGTCAGGTCTCTTCGAGCTTATGTTTGCAATAATATAAATATAGAAATGATTATACTGGAAAAGGTGTATTCATTTGACTTATGCACAGCTCGACTTCGGTCTAGTGAAATCATTATTTCAATTAAAAAGTCATTTGAAAGCCAACTTACAAAGGAACTAGAATGGAAAAACAATGACTCTTTAATCTCTTTATCATTGGAAATAGATAAAAGATATTTGTTGATCGATGCAATGTTGTCAGCCATTGTCTCGTAGACAAGATATCGGTTATGAATTAAATATCTGCGGTTAGTTTATAGTAAGAGGGGCTTGTGGCTCAATAATAACAGCCGCAGGGGTCGATCTTCAAGGTTAAGCAATGTTTTCCGATGCCGAGGTCGGTCCGCGGATGGGTGACAATCCATTACAAACCGAGACCCCTCTGTGCCTCAGAAAGCTTGTTTAACCGTTGTTCCTGGCTGTCATTTGTAGATCTTTGACAAGCGCTACGGGGTGTCAGAAGTCTGAGAGTCTGACAGCCAGTCTTACCAAGGTGTATCGCGTTACCCAGTAACTGGTTTGTGGAGGTCAGATAGGCAGTCTATGTAAAATACTGGTATTCAGCTGCATTCAGTTAGACTGGAAGTCGACTTCAACATAACTGGGAAAAGCCTGGTGGATGATGATCTTATAGTAGGAGATGTCTAAACACAACAGTCGGTAAGGAGCAATTTCAGAACAAACACTTGCCAAAACAAACGCAAGTATGCAGAACAAACCCAAAATTTAATAACGCATTTAATTATGATAGTCCATTCTAAAGGCCACCATGGCCTGGCTGCTGCAACCAGGATTGGCTCCAGTTGAGAGAGCTGAACGGTCAACAGCCGTGCGATTCTGTAATCATCTCACCGTGAAAATTTGGGTGAAGTGAGCGTGGAGTGAGTAGTCAATAGTGTCAATCCCTAGCATCAGCATGACTCACAGCTCACTCTAAGCTCACTTCACCTTAGTTATCACGGTGAGATTTTTCCAGAATCGACCGGCTGTACAGGTAAAGACAATTTTTTTTTTTTTGATTTTTGTCTACTGACAAAAATTTAGAGAAATTAATGTTTGTTGATGGGAGCTTGTTACCTTATAGATATTTTTTTATGGTAAAAAGACAAATTATCGTTTTCCAAGTTCGTTATACAATCATTTTCTTTTAAAAAATTAACTACACAATATATAGTACAATAATTGTTTGATCAATCAACTCAGCCAATCGCAGTCCACTGCTGGACATAGGCTTAAAATAAAACCTTCGCTGTTAATGCTGTTAAGTTAGGTTTATCAATACGTCGCATAATACCGTTTTAAGTTCTACTATTAAAAAAAAAAAAAAATCGAGCGATGCGTGCTCCAAATTACAAGGCCACTGACCTTTTTTTTTTTTCTTTCTTTTTTTTGGGTGGGAAATTATCAAAATCAAATAACTTCTCCCGCGCTGGGCGGTGCGGGAGGGTGTGTCAGACTTTTACTGACTAAAACCCGTGTTCCTTCAGTTGCCTGTGCCAAGGGCCACGGTAACTCTTTCGAACAATCCGCGACCCTGGCAGAAGGTCACTGACCTTACGCTACATATGCCATACAAAAACGCGACAGGTTTTTTTTACAGCAAACCGTATTTTTTATGTCAATAAAGCCTGAGGTAAACATGTTCTGTTTTTGAAAATCCGAAAGTATACAGGGTCAAATTTCTATAGTTGGCGAAACAGAGAATAAATGTGATTTTCAAAACTCCTTATCTCATAGTTTTTGAGTCGCGCGAGTGTTGACCTCGTGCAGCTGTAGTTAAGTGAAATAATTATGACTTTACTAAATTATACTTTGTGGTTCAGATCATTTTCGACAGTATCTTTAACTTCATATTTGACACTGGCTATACTACCTTGCGCCTTATCAACAGGAACAAAGTTTAACTTATACTACCACGATGGTCTAGTGGTCTCAAGCGCTACTGTTTAGCATGAGTTCCTGGGTGCGCCTGGTCGGCCAAACAGTTTTTGAGATTTTCCATCTGGAATTTTTTTTGCCAATAGGCTCACCTCTATAAATAGCTGGTGAAATGGGGTTTGTATACGCTGCCTAACCCTTCGGAGAAAAGAGGGGTGATGTTTTGCACGACTCATAATGCGAAGCATTAGAGATTTTTTTGCCTCCTTTCTACAAACTGTTTCTATTGTTATACTCCTCTTAGTACACAGAACCTACTTAATTTATACAGGGTGAAATTGAAAACATGCGACAAATCGAAATGGGAGATTGTACATACTCATCATTATGAACAACTTTTACCATGGGACCAAACCTGAAATTGAAAAAAAAAATCAGCTGTTCCCTACATTTTGACGAGTTATGCGAACATAAATGTAGGGAATTTCACCCTGTATATCATTGTAGAGATAATTTAATGGAGATTGATTTTGTACTTTTCAAAAATTTATTTAATGCAGTAGAAACGAAAAGAATATCAAAATATTTAAAAAAAAAATCGCGTCAGTCAAGTGTGAAACATGAAAACATTGTAGTTTGCGAAAAATTCTATAAATTGAGTCAATTTTTTAATAGATTCGTTTCACCCATAGGAGGAACTCTATTGAAAATGGCTCTTATATTCAAATTAGTTTAATTATAATGAATAAAAAACTAATACTAGTATAATATCTATATCTAAGGTTTTTTACACGATCAAATGAGCATTTTGAGTCGTGCACTTTTGGATTTTCCAAATTTTTTATTTATCTATTACGAATACCATAAATGCGACAGCAACGCTGTGTCTGTTACATTTTCACGCATTATCGAAGGAACCTTAGCGTGGATGAAGCCGCGAGCAAATGCTAGTAACTTACATAAGCTACATTATTTACTTTCAGGTACATGACGCTAAGCAAAGACCGCAACGTACAGGTGGAAGGTATCGACGGCGTGCAGTACGCGGCCAACGACTCAGTGTTCGACAACGGACATAAATACCCTCACATGGTACGTTCATTATATCTGACTACCCTCTTGATGCATGTATTATTTTCTGTTTTATTTTACTTTAATATGCTTTTGTGTTACCAGATGCAATTTCGAGCATGCGTTTTTCCCTCAGTGGTAATCAAAACCCTGCATTATCATTTTTTTTTGTGCTTTGGCGTGGCTAGCTGACATGGCAACGTATAACCTAATAATGTTAATTACTTTGCATACCTGCTATTGTATAGAATCAAATTTTCTAACTGAACGCCATTTGAGAGTGCCATTGGAGAGTTTGTTGCGCCACTTCTTCCCAGCGAAAGCACTAGGAAGTGGTGAAGGTGGGTGTTTTGGGGGACTGTTTAATGTGATTTTGACGTCAGAAAAGTGCTGATTGTCAGCCTAATTTGAATGAATGACTTGATTTTGATTATGAAATCGTTGTCATATTTCAGACCTTCATATTTGTGAAATATCTGTTAGGGCTGCAACGCAGATTCGAAATTGTTGTTGCAGAATGCACCTCCCTAGCTGCGTAACACTATCAACCACAATCTGAATAATTTTGAAGAATATTGCTAATTAATTGCTTCATATGTTCGAAAACTTTATCTTCTCAATAACGTAGATAAACCAATGAATGATGATGATTTATGTGAATTTTGGAAGCTGTCTATTAACTTTTTTGACGTTAAATTAAAAAGGACTGATTCTCAGCAAATCTATATCATTTTATTATATTTATCATGTTATTATTCCAGGCATGCTACTGCGACAACGTGCGCGACGCGGACTGCGTGCCGTCGGGCGCGCTCAACGTGTCGGACTGCCGCTACGGCGCGCCGGCCTTCGTGTCGCTGCCGCACTTCTTACACTCCGACCCCAGCTATGCCAGGAAGATTGACGGCCTTAACGCTACGGAGTGAGTAACTACTTTCCCTATATTAGTGAGCAGAATTACACAGTTCAGCTAATAGTAGTCTATGAACATCTGCAACACCACAAGCATTGCACGTGTGTGAGACAAAGTTGAAGTGTTCTAGCTTTCAAATTCAAATTCATTTATTGGTGTGATTTTTGGTACATTTAACATGAGATCTTAAAATAAATAATTAGTTTTTCAAAAAATCTACCTTAAAGGTGTACACTCTTCACATAATTAGTTATTTTTATAAAAAAGAATAGTCAACATATTAAAATAAAATAATTACAACAAAACAAAACATAACTTAAGACTGAAATAACAAGCAAAACATTAACATTGAGTATACATACAAAAAATGAATGGAAATAAAGATAATACAATATCAAATTGAATAAATATCTTAATATTTATATAATAACTTAATATATATCATTAAAGAATTCATCAACAGTAATTAATAACTGATCGATGGTTAGAAATAAGAGGGGATAGTAAATATGACGTTTAATAAACGACGAAAAAACCCCCGACACAAACAAAAACTTCTAATAAGTAAAAAAATAAAAACTCTTACGCCCAGAGTGACGAAGCTTATCCCCAGCAGTAATGAATTTATGCTGTTGTAGAAAGGATGACTGCTGGAAACTTCCTATATTCATTAGGCCCGGCGCCCATTATCGGCATCGGCAAGGAAAAGGATCCTTCGGCATCCTACATGCAAGCGCACACTATCGGCAATAATGCTTTGGCATGCTGCAACGTTCTTAGGGATGACGAGGCGTCCTTAAGGATGCCGCACCGTCCTGTAGCTTGCCGAAGCGTCTCAATATCGTATTTCTCAAACTATCCCCCGAGTGTTGCCTCGGCGCCGGCGGCGTACCGAAGGTTGCCGAAGGATGCCGAAGCATCCCGAAGCATTCTCAAGGCTGCCGATACACCAGCCTCAAGCATACCGAAGCGGTATTTTCGTTATTACGACCACATATCACGGAAATTTCTACTTTATTGCCATTATGTTATAGTATATTGCTATTTGCCACCTAAAATGCTCAGTCGTACCGATGCCGATAATGGGCGCCGGGCCATAGCCGTCCCCCGATGCGACGACGCTTGGATCAAAATATTACCTACAACTTATATTAAACTTAAAGGGCCAATCTGTGTGGTTCTTTACTCAAAGGACCATTTCAGACATCATCATCTACATGGTCTTCACATGATCTGACCAAGATTATGTCTGGACTTTAAAAGAGACTGTGACCTCTTGAGTTTGTTTCGGCCTTTCTTCTCAGAGTAGTCAGATAGGAAACGCCGACCTCATCTAGTTTAAAAAAAAATGTGATTGACATGTAAAAGTGTTTGTACAAACCTACTTAGAGAAAATAAATCATTTATTATTTAATACATTTAAATTTTTAACTTTTTAGGGGTTTTTGTTTGTGTCGTGGGCTTCTTAAATTTTTAATTTATCTTTTGTTACTACGAGTACTAATATTATGGAAGTCGCTTCTTATTTTGAAAAGTTTTTGCGAACACCCAACATAATTTCTAAGATATAAAGCGAAGGCAGAGTTAGTATATCAATTTATTTCTAAGAAACTCGCGAGGACCCGTTTCAAAGATCGCGCGGATTGCCTTCTTTTGTAAAATGAAAACTGAATATACGTCAGCTTCTGATCCCCACAGCAGAACACCATAAGACTTAATACTGTGGAAATAAGCAATGTATACTAACCTAGCTGTGTCCTGTGGCGATATCTGTCTTATTTTCCTTACTAAATATGCAGCTGAACGTAATCTACCTGAAAGAGCTCTAATGTGGGCTCCATATTGTAATTTTGAATCTAAAGTAATTCTTAGAAATAATTACCTTAGTAGCATCTAGGTTCTTGCTATTAAGATTTAAATCCACTTGGTGTTTTCCCCTCGTCCCAGTTTCTTGTAACTGTAATACTGATAATGGACAACACCTAACCTCCAAATTATCTTTCATTCACAGGGAAATGAACTTCAGACTAGCGCTGGAGATGTACACGGGCATGCCGCTGTCTGTGGCCGCGCAGCTGCAGATCAATCTGCTCGTCAGGCGAATCCGGGGGATTCCGTGAGTTAACAACATAAATACTCATAGATTATATGGATTTCATTAACTTTCTTCAATTTAACACAGTACAGGATATAAAATGAGTTGGAACTTTCACCTTCAATATCTCCGTAAACAGAAGCTTCCCAGGTCCAGCACAAAACAAAAACACTGCCGCAGTAAGCGAAAAAGACGCATATCGGCCAAAAATGTAAAGAAAAATAAACCTTACTAAACAAAAAAGGCGCATCCATTAAAGCTCATTTTTCTCCATTCCCTTTCGGCAGATACGCCCCTTTTACTTAGGGCGGCAGAATAATGGGATAGTAATGGAAATAACAAGTGATTCTCAGCTCCGTCAAGGATATTTTTACTCCCTGTATGCATAAGCATAGCATAATTGGCTTGGTTGACTGGTAGAGAATGCCTAAAGCATTAAGTCCGCTTTGTACCTTTTGTGCGAAAAGTTTAAATAAATAAATAATTAGTCTCTAATATTCCCACTGCTAGGACACAGGTTTCCTTTCGGTGAGAGGAAGTGGGTTCGTAATCCACCACATGGACCCAGAGCGGGTTGGTAGATGTCACATGACTTCGAATGTTTGGTTCTAGGACCTCACGATGTTTTCTTTCACCGTTTTCACCCCTAACATGTCTCCCCGCAGTATAAACAACGTGTTGCCGGACCCGGACACCATGGTGCCCATGTTCCGCTTCCGGCAGCAGACGGCGACGACGCCGGAGTACGCGGCGCTGGCGCGCTCGGCGCTGCGCCTGCGCTACTGGGTGCCGTACGGGCTCTATGCGCTCACTGTGAGTATTCCTTTCCTAATAAGCTAATAGCATTAAATAACCCTCTTTATTGTTCATCCTGAGTTCAAAAAGGTCTGAAAATTATTATATTCTGCTTGGGGTTGAATGAAAGAGTAGAAAGTATTAAATAAGACTTGGTATATTGCCATCTCAAAATTATAAGCTCCTGGACGAACAATGAGATATTAAATGGGAGAAGAGTATCATCCGTAGCAGTGGAGTACGTCAAAGCGAGTGATCATAAATAAAAAAACCGGCCAAGCGCGAGTCGGATTCGCGCACAAAAGGTTCCGTACCATTTATCTATAAAAACGGCAAATAAAATCATGTCTGTTGTATGGGAGCCTCCTTAAATATTTATTTTATTCTGTTTTTTTAGTATTTGTTGTTATAGCGACAACAGAAATACATCATCTGCGAAAATTTCAACTGTCTAACTATCACGGTTCATGAGATACAACCTGGTGATGGACGGACGGACGTACGTACGGACGTCCGGACGTACAGCGGAGCGAGACTAATAGGGTTCCGTTTTACCCTTTAGGTTCCATTCCCACCACCTTCCGCTTGGTCTGGGCCACAGTCGGGTTAAAGTCAAAGTAATTTATTTACCAGAAACACGATACATAAGATGTACATACATTTAACAATTAGCAGTCCCTGCGCGATAGAATCAGAAATGAAGAGATCCGCACGAGAACCAAGGTAACCGACATAGCCCGAAGAATTGCCAAACTTAAGTGGCAGTGGGCAGGGCACATTGCTCGCAGAACAGATGGCCGATGGGGCCGAAAGGTTCTGGACTGGCGACCGCGTACCGGAAGATGTAGCGTTGGCAGGCCTCCCACAAGGTGGACCGACGACCTTGTGAAGGCCGCAGGAAGCCGTTGGATGAGAGAACCACAAAACCGGTCGAAGATCTTGGGGTAGGCCTATGTCCAGCAGTGGACGTCTTTCGACTAAAATGATGATGATGATACAAATAACAGTAAAAAAAAATAGGAGATACAAATTGATTCAATGAGGATAAAATTAGATGGTTAATATTAATTGGAATACATTTACACTATACAGGGTGGATTTTTGAGACGGGGCAGTAAGGATAGGTACAGACGCCAGCACATCAAGCTACCCGAAACTGTCAGATTTTCCCAATCAACTTTGAACCTTATGCATTAGCGATAAAGTGGAAAATCTATTAAAGAAATCTGACAGATTGTAGTAGCTTGATGTGCTGGCGTCTGTACCTTAACCATTGTAGCAACAGGAAAACGGTCCTAAGAGACTAACCTTAACTTTTTGAGAAATTTTGATCAGCATTCACAAATTTTGAGAAAACGTACAGACAATAGAAAAATGGGCAATTTAAAAAAAAAAAAAAAAATTGTCAATCGATTCTGTACTATAAGAGACAAAAAACTATTAGACCAACTGAGCTTTGAGCACTTCCTTCCTTTCGAGCACTTCCTATACATTTCGTAGGAAATGAGAATCCATATTATTTTTTTATGATGGATAGATTGTCTGCTACAACAGAAACTGGCCGAAAATAAACAAATAAAAATAATCTTCGAATTACGATAGTTTGAAGCATGTGGTTTCAAACGAAAGGGAAATCCGCACCAAAGACCATGGCGTAGTTTAGGAGAACAACGCGCTTACACCATAGAGCAACACGGGCCACCGGCGCGGCGGACCCGCGTGTTGCTCTATGTGTTACACAGACATAGAAAAAGCGAGTTTAATTGAAGAAGAAGTGAATAATTGTACCCGTTTTGGGTGAAATAAAGTTTCTTAAACCATAAACCTTTTATAGTTTACTGGAAAAGTATTCTAATCTAATCCTTCCCGTTCTTTCCAGGTAATCGGCGTAGTGCTACTAATAGTCGGTATAACGATACTTATTAGGAAACTAATTAAATCGCCGGAGAACCTGCCTCTAATAAGGGCAGAAGAGATACCTTCAGTAAGCTCCTAGTGCCAGCAGAGTCGTCAGTACCAGGCTCTTGGTGATATCGGATCCTAATACCGACAGAGTCGTCATCCCTGGAATCCTAGTGACGACCGGCCCCTAATAGCGGCACAGTCGTATTCACTAGATTTCTAGTGTATACGACTGTGCCGATGTCTATAAACGGACTCACAAACTTGAACTTAAGGGATAGTGAAAATATAAAGTGTTAAAAAATTAACCTTACAAACTTTAAGAGGTGCTTTAGACCACCAAACTGAACAACTTTCACTATGGGACCAAAACTGAAATCGCGAAAAAAACCCTACATTTATGTTCGTACGAGTCGTCACAATGTAGGGAACAGCTGATTTTTTTTTCGCGATTTCAGGTCTGGTCCCATAGTAAAATTTATTCAGTTCTATGGTCTAAAGCACCTCTTAAAGTTCGTGATGTTAATTTTTTAACACCTTATACAACGTGTAACGTTAAATGCGCAAAACCTGAAAATAGTTTGATCAGAATAACAAGCAGAATTGATTGAACCACTTTTTAATATAGGCCACATTTTTCAAAAAATCTTCATTAAAAACGTTGCCGTGTCTATTTATTAATAGGTCAAGCAAGCCAATGTCAGCGCGGCGCGGCGGCCCGGTGACGACTCCTCCATCGATAAAGATCAAGAAACGATCAGAATGGCCAGTAAAACTAAAACAGCTCATAAAACCTTTACAATTTTTTTAATGACTTATCTTCTCTCTGAAATATGTCAATTGAATTAAAAATCAGTTGGGGTGTGTGAGGTTTTGCGCATTTAACGTTACACGTTGTATAATGAAATAGAAAAAAAAATAAGTCATTTATAAAACGAGTATAAATATTAAATAGTACACTTTTTATATGGATAATATGAAATCGCGACGTTTTCATTTATTTTAATGTGAATTTGAGCGCTTTTTAAATTAACAAAAACGCAATTGACTTCTGCGAATTGTTAATTTAAAATCAAAATTGGATTGAATTTGTGTTATAAAGATTTTTTTTTTTTGCATAAATGCAAGTTTTTAGTAGGTAGAACATTTTGTTAGTTATAACTTTATAAGCCACTTTTTTGTTTGGCATTTATTTTCAACTTTACTTGATACTATCTTGATACACTGCTTCCAGGCTCAAATTGGCCTAATATTCGAACAAGTTCCATGTAAATTAGTAAAAATATTTTTAGAAAATATGGTGCTGATTCTGTTGTGCACAGGCTAAATTGTGGCTCTTTCCATCCTTTTCTTTTTCATAAAAACAAAAAAGGGACGGACATAAATAAGCGCTGCTCGTACTTTACCTATGTCTTCCATACTTACAAAAACATGACGAAGTTCAAAGCATAAACGAATTTCACATCACTTACTCAGTTCTTATCTGTCACCGTCCTTTTCTTGAGCAGTCTGCCAATAAGAAATGTCAAATGTCTCATTTTATTTAGTTAGTGAGCAGTGGTGGCCCAGTGGCTTTGTCTAATTTATAATTTCATCACCACTGCTCTTAAAACGGTGAAGGAAAACGTCGTGAGCAAACCGGCATGTCCTAGAACAAAAAAAACGAAGACATTTGATATCTACCAACCCGCACTGGGTTCGCGTGGTGGATTACGGCCCACTCCCTCTCAGACAGGAGGCCTGTGTCCCAGCAGTGGGAACATCATAGTCTGATTATGCTAGTTTAGTTTGTGAACAAGGGAATCAATGCCTAACTTGGGCTAACATGGATCAAGATGGCAGCGGTGTCGCCAATTATAACAATGACTGTTGACTTGCATAATAATTAGCTTTAATTTAGTGTAATGAGCTTCCCACGTAGTTTCCCGCCACGAAAAGTTCCACATGGTGTGAAATCTTGTTTGAGTTAAAATAAACACCCTGTATAAGTACTGGCATTCCTAGTGTAAGCTCAATTTTTGTTACATTTATTTCATAAGTGCCTTGACAATGTTATGAGCAAGCGAATGAAAATGTTTCGCAGTGGGAATAGTAGGAAAAAATCAAATAAAATATTACGAAGTATTTTTATGTACTGTCACCCCGCGTACTAATCAAAAAGATCGTTCGCGCGATTCTTTTGTCACTCTTTTGTTCGAAAACCCGGAAGACGCCCTCTGTCGACACGAGCACGCGTTCTGGTTTACCGAACAAAATGAACGCGACGATCGCAAAGGCGCGCGACTATCGCGTTGGCTAGGAGCTAGGACACGGGGTGACATATTATATTGATAGACATAATATTGTAGATATACATATATTCTACATTTTTGGGAAAAAAATGCCCTTTTCCGTAATACTTGTTTTTTTATAGATTTTTTTTTATCGATTTAACATCGATTACTTCCAAATGTTTTTACTTTTATACAAAATGTCTAAAAAAGAGTATATTTGTTTTAAAGAATGGTTGTATGTTAATGATCAAAATAAAACAATGTTATACGTACTGTCAGCCTGTGTAAAATTTAACTTTTCTTTTTATAAATATAAACTTCTGAGTTACCATTTACAAAAAAACCTGTAACAATAATCTGTCTTATTTAATTATAGTTCGTAAAAAAAAATTTGCTTCCTAATTTTAATGCAAATAAAAATAACTAAGACAGAATTATCAAATGTTAATAGATATCAAGCTGTTTTTATAGACTTTTATTCATATGTTATTTATGACACTTTTATGGTTTTAAATAATATAATGTACTTATTTTGTTTTTTTTTTTTTTTAAGATAATATTAATTCTAATGTTCTTAGAATTTAATCATGTAAATACCGTGTTAAATCAAGTTATCATTTTATTTGTTGACAATATATATTAATGTTATTTTTGTATGATTGGATCTCACTTCTTCGAACCTTTATTTCCCAATTTTCCGTTTGAATTGTTAAATGTAAATAACTAAATATTCTGCCGCCCTAAGTAAAAGTGGCGCATCTGCCGAAAGGGAATGGAGAAAAATGAGCCTTAATGGATGCGCCTTTTGTGTTTAGTAAGGTTTATTTTTCTTTACATTTTTGGCCGATATGAGTCTTTTTCGCTTACTGCGGCAGCATTGTTGCCCTAAGTTAAATTAAATACCTCAACCTCAACACTTCAACCCCATAGTACTCAATAACAGGGTAAATTAAATCGGTAAATGATAATAGAATTCGCTTCTGCTTTTTCGTATCGCTGGCACGACTTTCCTCAGATCTTGTTGGTCGTCGGTGGCAGCGCAGAGGTCACCGACTGCAACTTTTGCCAGTTAATATTTACGACATCCATACAAAGGTTTACAAAGAAAGAAATCTTAAAAATATCAAAAAAACGGCTAGCTTAAAATTAAAAAAAAAATGTAGTTTTGATTACATCATAAAATATCGAGCTTATTGTTATTATTAGGAACATAGATTTATTTCATTGACTAATTGAACAAAATGGGATCGAAGTCAATTCTTAGCTGCAACCTAATTGCGTAACACGCTACCATTCACAATCTGAATCATTTTGAAGGATATTGATATCCATTGCTTCATTATGCTCGAAAAATTTGTATGCTCAGCAACGTAAATAACGCAATTAATGTTGTTGAACTGTCAAAATTAAAGCCATTGATAGTTTGTTACGCAATTACCCAGCTGAAGCTGCAAATACTTGTCTTAATAAGCATTTTATAAAGGTTTTGCAAAAGGATAACAACGGACTTTATTGCACTCAAGCTGCATAGGTCAGGGCTCGTACTACATATCTTTCTTCCTTGTCGTTCCGTCAATGCTTAGGATCAAGACCGCGTAAGAGACGTATCGTCACATACGTCTCCTTAAGCGGTCTGTTGCAGTGTGGACCGTTCGGTAGATGCTGCCTCCAACAGCCTTCTTACTCGCGTCTGATCATCTTGTCGTTGCTCTGCCTTGAGTACGTTTTCCTTCCACCTGGCCCGAGAGAGAGAGAGCTATACCAGGAACATCACCATCTCTTTTGACACGGCTTTAACACTTCGTAATAAAGCCCCCGTTTGCGCTGACTGCAGTTTGAATGCAGTGTCTATTCCAGGTGTAGGTAGGGGTCAACCGATCTGTTCTGTAAAAATATCACCGTGAAAACTTACGTGAAGTGAAGTGGGCTGTCATTTAACTTGATGTTGGCTATGACTAGGGATTGAAACTTTTGAGAGTTCACTTCAAGCTCACTGTGAGTGTGGGCTCCTAGTGAAACCGGACCCTAATACCAGCAGAGTTGTCACCATTAGGCTCATATTGAAATTGGTCCCTAATACCGACAGAGGCGCCATCACTAGAATCCTTGTGACGACCGCCCCTTATACCAGCAGAGTCGTCTTCGCTGGATTCCTAGTGACGTCACCTAAGTTTTCACGGTGAGATTTTTCAGAATAGATTGTCAGACACCAAGATGTTGGTCAACTGCATGTGTTACTGACTGGAAGCCGATTCCAACATAGTTGGGAAAGGTTGCTATGGAATAATGTTTAAATGCATAATACTTAAATAATTTATAATCAATAGTTTTAGCGTTAACACTTGAGTTGCCATAATCTTTAATAACTTTTTATCTGTTTTGTATTTTAGCAGATAGGTTTTCCTATGCTGTATGTTAACTTTCCAAGGTTTTCCATGTTCTGTAAATAATGAATATTTGGATATCACAATATACACACACACATAAACATATACATATCCAGCATATATCTATTATGACATAGAAAAGTTAGGAGAAACGTGTAATTTTACTTACAGTTTTATTTTTTAATAATGTAGGTAACTGAAAATAATAGATGTCATATATTTTACAGAAAATACAATCTAACTTGTTAGTAATTACATAAACAACTTTAACAATAAAAATATGTTAGTCACGGAGTTTGTCACTTTCATAATTTTTTATCAGTAAGCAAGTAAAGATTTAAATGGCGCCAATTATGATTTCTTCTACTTACCTATTAATTATATCTTAACATGCAATTATGGCCAGACTTTTATCGGAAATTCGATAAAATGCGACTGTTAAAATAATCTACGATAAATTCGATAACCTTAATGAGGTATTATTTATTATAAGTAAATAACTGCATTAACTATTGTTTTAAAATCGAATAAATGAAGGTTCTATAATAATTGACATGATGTAATCTTATCTCTTCAGCACGCTTGGCTGACTGGTAGAGAAGGCCTAAGGTATTAAGCCCGTCTTTGTACCTTTTTGTGTGCGAAAAGTTGAAATAAATAAATGATAATAGGGATAAAAAAAATTAACATGATAGAAAAAAATGTTCTGCAGCTCTCCGACTCCGAAACTAAGTTGCCAATTTGAATTAGTTTTAATAGCTTACCATGTACCTATTGTTTATAATGAAATGAAATCTGTTAAAATAATAATGAAGTTAATAAATAATTAAGCATATCTGTTAAGTACTTGTTAAGACATTTTTATTTTAATAAAAAATATAAATACCACTTGTAGTTGTTTGTATTGCCTATAGAATATACATGATGACATATATGACGACATTCGCCTGAACCGTGGGTTGTCTGGCTTAAGGCTGTTCATAGACTACTTTTATTTTAGAAAAAGAATTAGGGTTCCGCGCAAAAAATTAAAACTCATGATAAATGATAAATTATACATGAATTTCAGACATCCACGCGGGCGTAGCCGAAGGCAGAAGTTAGTGGTCTGAGTAATGTGAAATAGACAGGCGGGCGGGACCATCGACACACAACCATAGATTTAGTAAATGATTCTGGAAAAAATCTGCTGTTTCCTACGAAAGTGTACACTCTACTCTACTCAAAATGTATGAAACAGCCAATTAAAAAAAAAAAAAATAACCGACAAAAAATTTCAACACAGTGTAAGGTACAGAATCATGGACTGAATCCATGGTAACCTGTATGTATTGGTGACTAAAGAATCATGCCAAGAAGATGTGCAGCAGTTCCAAGTTCCAGTGGCTATGGCAACCAAGTGTGTTGGTACCGAGGTGAGCTGGTCGACGTTTCTTTGAACTATTACTAATCGAGATCAATGTCGATTAATCGAGGGCAAAAGGGTGAAGGGTTACAAAATTTTGAACTACTTTCTCTTTTGATTGGAAAGTGGACGAGGTCGCTCAAATTAATAACATAATTTTTTGGCATTTACCTTGTTCCAGCAGAGTTCTTAAAGCATTTATTGAGACCGTGGTAATGTGTAGTAGGTTCGTGGTTCTTGTAAACCTTCTTATGTGTTGGTATTCTATAGGTATCCTAAAACGACAAGACAGTTTCCAGCTCATTCAGATGTCTGCCATTGACTGATATTATTCGTTCAAAAGCTCCATGTGTACACTTACCTAAACAAAGAGGCATGCCTGTAAGTCCTGTAACTCTTGTTTACGGGCTGGTATGAAGACGATCATTATATTTTAATAGATATAAACACTTTTTTATAGAAAAAAAAAAACAACCAACTTCCAATAAACAATACAAAGTGAAAAATAACTTTAATTTTGGAATTCGGTGTCGTTCGTTCCGCATTTCCATTTTTGACTGACGGCACGGTTGGCGCAGTGGTTAAGCGATTGACTGCTGCGCTGCGTGTCGCGGGTTCGATTCCCGCACGGAACAAATATTTGTTATGACCTACAAGTAGTTGTTCTGGGTCTGGCTGTTTGTGTATGTGACTTTGAATGTTTGTAAACGCACCCACAATACAGGAAAAATTCCTAGTGTGGGGCAACGTTTTATGAAAAAAATAAAAAATAATAATAATTACCAGGATTAACATTTCCGAAATTAAAGTTATTTTTCACTTTGTAGTGTTTTCTTGGAAGTCAGTTGTTTTTTTTTTGAAGAAAGTTTTTATTTTTCACTTTTTAGTTATACCTATCCCACACAAATTCATATAACAATACTTGCTAGGTAAATATCAGTGACAGGAAGCTGCATCTGCGTTTATAGGGTACAGACGTGATGTTCTGTTGTACGATTGCGTAAACAATGCATACATATGCGATAGCAGCAATCGCGGTGGTTTTACTGGTATTTTTTGAAGAGTTCTGTTGTCTGTCTCCGAGACTCATCACCAGATATTTACATTTATCTTTAAATCAAACCATTTCGGAGTAAACTTCTATCGAACAAAAAAAGAATTTTGCAAATCCGTCCATATATGACGGAGTTATGCCCGAACATACATAAAAAAAAAACATCCAAATTGATAACCTAACGTTTTTAACCTCCTCCTTTTTGAAGTCGGTTAAAAACTAGTGAGTTTTTATCAGAGAAAAGAATTGCCTGAATTGCTCTGGATTGATGCATCTGATGTATTACCCATATTTGCTGAATAAATGACTTTTACATTCTTTCGGAGCAATAAAAATCGTGTTTTTTGCCCCGAACTGGTAGTTCTTCGTATCACGTTGACACACGGATGGCGATTAGATATCAGATAACTATTCGATATACTAGATCCGCCATGTAATAAATAACAAGAATATATTAAAACATTCCTCTTCATTCCTATGCATCTGCTTATATCCTGTTTTTCGGACATTAAACTTTCTTCGAGGAATATTAATCATTTAATAAAAGTGACTAAGGCAAATAATATTTAATGGCTTGTTTGATTGTGTCCTGAAATATTATCTACTAGATTAGATTAATGATTAATTTCGACAATTCGATTAATTTAGACATTTGAATGAAATTATTAGGTTGTCTCATAAATTATTGCCAGTTAAAAGACAAATTATTATTAATATTTTTTATTAATAAAAAATACATTTAATCAATTATATAGTCTCCCTCGTTATCAACAACAGTCAGCCATGTACTGGGCAAAATTTGAATACCCCTCTCCCAAAATAAGGTAGGCTGGGACTCGAAAAAAATTTTAAGTTCAATTTTAATACTTCCAGAATTTTCGAATATTTTTCCTAGTAAATGAAATTTAAGAGCTCGAAATAAATGAAAGTCTGAAGGCACAAGATCCGGGCTATACGGTGGATGTGGAACAGTCAGCCATCCTAGCTCCTCCAGCTGTTTATGTGTTAACTTGGCGCAATGCGGTCGTGCGTTGTCATGCAAAAGTAAGTCCAAGTCAAAAGCCAAGTCCCATGTCTCCAAGTCTATGTCTCCGAGTCGTTTGGCCGCTTAATTTTTAACATCTCTGCTAGTTTGCGAAGCTGCTGCGTATACAGAATGGCGTTAATAGTCTGATGAGATTCGAGGAGTTCCCAGAAAATCATTCATTGCCAATCCCAGAAAACAGACAACATAATCTTACGACCGTGTTCATTAAGTTTAGGCTGGGCTGTTGGGTTTTCCCCGCGAGGAATCCAATAGGCATGACGCGTGTTAGTTTCATAATGTATCCAGCTCTCGTCACATGTAATAATGTCCTTGAGAAAGTCTCGTCTGTGCGGACAAAGTAACAAACTTTGACACATGGCCACACGAACGGCCCGGTCATGGTCCGTTAACGTATGAGGTGTCCAACGTGACATCACTTTGCAATATCCCACCGATTTGAGGTAACGATCTATGGGATTGTCCAAGCGCCTTCTCTAAATCGCGCGTACTATAGTCTGGATGTACTTAGCTCAAGTTCGTGACGCAAAGCATCTTCATCAAAGCTGGTGGGTCGGCCTGGGTGAGGTTGATCTTCGCAGCTTATATCACCGGTGTCAAAACGCTTGTACCAGAAACGAACAGTCCGATCGCTAGTAGTACCCGGTCCAAATGCAGTGTTAATCTTTTTAGCCGTTTCTGTTGACGAGGCTTTAAGTCGATGCTCATATAGCATAATAGCTCGCAGTTGACGCTGATCCATTTTCACTAAAGACTAATTATTGCGTTGCGTCCGCGCCTATTTATACCCTCGCCATAAAAGATACTCATCCTTACTATAAAGATCTAGAACTTTCTTGAATTCACTTTAGTTTAAATACAAGAAAATTCGACAAAAATAAAATATGGCAAGAACTTAGGAGACAACCTAATACTAGCTACTTAATTAACCGTAATTTATCAAGAGGTGGTGAAACCGACTTGAAATTACACGTCTGGTCTAGAAAAATTGTCATACGTAGCTACAGATGAACTCGTTTGAGCCCACCGGTAAGAACCAGGGTTCTTACCGGTAGGATTAGGGCATTGCTGCTAAATAAGAATCAATACCGAATTTTAGCTATTTATTTCAACAGGCGCTCTAAACAAAGATAGCTGACGTGGCTCAAAAGGCTGCCCAATTTCAAAGGAATTGGGCAGGACATGTCTGCCGCATACCGGATAAACTGTGGATCCAAACAGCACAGAACTGGTGACACTGAGACAGTGAGGCGGGGTCGCGGCAGACCACGTAGGAGATGGGGGCGAGCTGCAAAGATTCCGTCAAAACTGGAAGGAGGACGCGCGGACCCGCGAAAGATGAAAGGAGTGGAGGAAGACTTTCTGTACTTACCTAGGAGCTTTTTATTGTATAAATGTGGGCCCATGTAGAGACCCTAATTCCCCTAGTGTTACGAGCGGAATACGAAATACATTCCCTATTATATGTCAAGTACATTAATGTGACGAGTTACGACATTTTAGCGAAGGGCGATAGGCGTCACGTGTCACGTCGATCCACATGGGCCTCATAGACTGTTACGATGTACTGTTAGAAGGGAATCCTGGCAGCTAATTGGTAACTACACTTTCCAAAGAGATTTCGTGAAATGAACCCTCACACAGGACAGTGATACTGACAATTTCTCTCTGGTTTTGAAATTGGGTTGGTGATCACATAATTTTGGTGTTTATGTTTTGTTATTTTGACTGCCCCGTTGGGCTCGTGGTCACAAGCGTGACTGCTGAGTCTCACACTCAGCAGTCCTGGGTTCGATTCTTAGGTCGGGTAAAGTATCATTGGGTTTTTTCATTAGGAATTTCTTAGTAACAGCCTGGAGTCAACGGTGTTGGAAGTCGGCGATGTGATACCCCAGTACCTCGGAAAGCACGTTAAGCAATTGGTCCTGCGTCTGATCTCTCTCCGATTGCGGCCGTCTGTGTGCCGTCCCATTGGACTATGAAAGTGAGGAAAGAAGGAGTGCACCCATGTCTGCGCACACATTTGTACACGGAGAGAAAATTCTTAGAAAAATTACTGTGCTCTTCACTGTAAAGTGAGTGCAAGTGACATCTACAGAAAAATTTCTGAGTGAGATTGGGAAAAATTCACTATTTGTCCAATAAATTATACTGTACAGCATAAGAATTTTTACTGTGCTAGCATGGTAATTTTTCCATTACCACTCAAATGCACTCAGATTATGAGACATCACAGTAATTTTTCTAAGATTCTTCTCTCCGTGTACGAAGGCTACTCGTAGATTCCCTTGAGATTGGCTGCCGTGGCCGAAATACGGTCTGGACTGGGGGACTATTATTATTTATGTAATTACTTACAACCACATGAAATTCTTACAGAATTCATTCATGGGAATTCTTATATTCTTACACGAGGATTTTGGTGTTGTGATTGTGAACTTGTGAGGAATAAGAAAGAAAAAAATGTTTATTTGCCACAGAAACATGTGCTACGAGTTTAATAAAAAGAAACTGGGTATTTCCTATTTTTTTTATTTGTTACCTTTTAAATTATGAATTTAGTTTTTTTTTAAATTAAAATTATATACAATATATTATGTATCGCAACTAACTACTTAAGCTAGGTACTAAATTAAATGATTAAATAACTAAGTATTGGTCCAAATAAATACAAAAGATCCTTTCGTTTTTTGGTCACTCAAAGTTAACTTAGTAGGTAGGCACTAGAAATGCCTAATACTCGTAGCTAGTGTTCATTTCGACTGCTCTCGGACAGTGTCGTAGAAGAAAAACGACTACGTCAACATTACAAAGGAATTTATAAAACACTAACAATGAAAGTCGCAAATTCACAGTTCTCTTAAACGGAGCTTAGTAGAGGTCCCATTATTTTTGCTAACCACTGATACAATTTCTAAGAAAATGTAGACAGTATGAATAAAACCCTAATGTTTGGACTTCACGAACAAGCTATGATGGGACTGATGACTGCGGTGAAGATGCGCAAGCACTTGAGTGACAAAATACTGCAGGCGGTCAATATGAAGTAGACCCTATCGAGAACGAAAGAGGCGCGCAAACGAGCCGTCCTTATGTGCTCACTGAAGGGAAGGTTGTCGTCAAGGATCTCCCCTATGTGTTTAGCTCGCTTCTCCGAAGGGATCAGCTTGCCATATCAATCAATCAATCAACTCAGCCTATCGCAGTCCACTGCTGGACATAGGCCTCTCCCAGACTGCGCCACAACACCCTGTCCTCCGCCTTCCGCATCCAGTCTACCCCAGCCACCTTCTTTAGGCCGTCCGTCCATCTAGCTGGGGGGCGTCCCACACTACGCTTGCCGATACGCGGTCTCCACTCCAGGACTCGTCTGCTCCACCGGCCATCGGCCCTTCGACAGACATGGCCAGCCCACTGCCACATCAGTTTGCTTACTCTGCAAGCTATGTCGGTTACTCCGGTTCTTTTCCGGATAATTTCATTCCTGATTTTATCCTTCAAAGAAACTCCGAGCATAGCTCGCTCCATAGCACGCTGAGCGACCTTGAATTTGTGGACCAGCCCGACCGTCAGTGTCCACGTTTCAGCATACACAGCTTGCTATATACAGCGTGCTTTTTTTTACCGGCTTCAAATTTGTACAGGATGTTCCACCCATGAATATGAATAACTTTCACTATGGAACCAACTCTGAGATCACGAAAAAAAAAATCAGCTGTTAATTTATCTATAATATATATGTATTTAGAAATATATATAATATGTATGTTTATCAGTTGTCTAGTACTCATAGCACAAGCTCTGCTTAGTTTGGGACTAGATGGCGTTGTGTGAAAGTTGTGGAATATTATTATTATTATTTATTTTGGTCAAGTAGGTAGGTATTGAACTTTTTTGACGTTCGAAAAGTGCTGATTCTCAGCCTAGTTTGAATAAATGACTTTTGATTTTGATTTTGATTTTTGATTTTGTATTAAACAGTTGATTTTTTTTTCGTGATTTCAGAGTTGGTCCCATAGTAAAAGTTGTTCATATTCATTGAGTAGAACATCCTGTAAAATTTGGAGCCTGAAAAAAAAATCATACAGTATAGTGATTGGACTGGACTGCACTTCTGCGTAGATCGTTTACTTATATAAGGTTTTACGTACCTACCTTCACGTATAGCTTCTATATAAATGATGATATGAATGGTTTATATTAGGTAAAAATGACTATTGATACACGTTCTTATCTCATTACTACCAAGCCGGACCTACTTCCAACTGAACAATGTGCTGCAGTTGTGGAGCGACACGTGTCGACTCCGTGGAGTGTTTGTTTACAAGACAATTTTATGTTCTAAGAGCTCAGATATAATATTATAGGCTATCGATTATGAGGTTAAACTGAGATGTTGCGGTCAAGGACTGGATGGGTATATACTTAGCGTAATAAAGTCACATACAGCTGTTGGTATTTCTCAAAAGTAGAGAGTAATGTAGTAATGTGTACACTTTGTAAGTACCTATTACCACACTATTTTTCAGTCCTATGTATGCTAATAGGGGGCGAGTTTATTGCTATTAACCTGGTATATATCGAGACTCTGGGCTGCAGTTTTGGGAATTTCCTAATGAAAACCAGGTTCTGGGATCGAACGTTGCAGTTTTGCTATAAACTATTAAAACTACTCTACCAGATAGTACCTACCGCCACCGCTAACGTATCGTACCTAGTCGACGGATGTTGTATTTGTCTAATTAAAACTAATCAAATAGGTATTGCATAAGGTTATAAAATCTTGACAAATGTGTTGAAATCGACACTAAGAACCTTTGTTTATAGCAAACAAGTTGACGAAAGCTGTTATCTACATGAGAATTTCACAGTTTAGGGTAGCTTGATGTGCTGGCGTCTGTACCTAGATGATATCAATTGGAACCGTGCTACTAGTTTCTGAAGTTTCATAAGTGTCCATGCAGGTTTATGTGAAATAAAATATTTAGATTTTTGTTACAACTTATGCCAGTTTAATTTATGTCCACGAGTTAACCCAGATCTTTCTGAAACTATTTTTTTGAGGAAAGACAGGAAAAGGTGGCATTTTAAAAGACCCGTTGTAATAGATTTCATATCTTCGAACTAATTAAATTTACCCTAAGTCTTTTTAGTGATAGATTGGTGAACTATTCGGGCTTTGGATTCCCTTCTACTTTCTGGGTCGTTCACTAGAAGATTTAAATCGTAAGAGCATTTTTTTTAACAACTGACAAAAAAATGCAACCCAGGGCGGCGGGGGAAAGAATATAATAATAATAAATAATGATAATAATAATATACTGCATCTATGATAACAGTTTGCGCGTCGATGACCCTGCCAGCTTGCCTGCACTGACCATTTCACCATTTGACCATTTCAGGATTTTCATTAATCGAATTGTATGTGCTATCTAAGAAAGTACAGATGAACTTGCAATGTGGTTTCACTTTGCCGAGATACCTCCGAGCTGTTACATACGAAGTGCGAGCGTTGCGACGTTTTAATTAAGTAATTTAATTAATAAATTATATTAAGTGCATCAGCGCTCAAGTTCTTGTACATTGATTATGATTAAGTAACCTGCTGCTCATCTGACATCTGAACTGTGCAATTAATCTGTCCGATAAGCGGTTTGTACTCTCTGTTCTTTTTAATTACGAGGAAAAATAACAACGTACGGAGGAACAAATAAATAAACTGTTTTTAATCCTTTGTGTCTCAACTCACCCTACCGCAGTCTACCGCTGGACATAGGCCTCTTTCAGGCTGCGCCACAACACCCTGTCTTCCGCCTTCCGCGTCTAGCCTGTTCCAGCTACCTTTTTGGGCCATCCGTCCATCTAGCTGGGGGGCGTCACACACTACGCTTGCCGATACGCGGTCTCCACTCCAGGACTCATCTGCTCCACCGGCCATGGGTCCTTCAACAAACATGGCTAGCCCACTGCCACTTCAGTTTGCTTACTCAGTAAGCTATGTCAGTACTCCCGATTCATTTCCGGATAACTTCGTTTCTGATTTTACGAGTATCCTTCGAAGAAACTCCGAGCATAGCCCGCCTCATAGCGCGTTGAACGACCTTAAATTTGGAACACTACACAGTCCTTGCGACCGTGATCTTGTGTCACAGGTAATACCTACACGAAATAATTACTGTACAGGACGTAAAATTTGTTAAAACTTTAATAACATAACACAACAAGACGCTTGTACGAGTATTCACACAGGTGCACCAAGTACAGCCAAATTTCGCCGTAACTAAGTTCCACCCGCTGGAGACCTCCCACCTGGACATGGGTTCCCCTGGGTAACCTGGAAGTCTTTAAACAGACTCCCTGCCCGGGCTGGCCGAAGCAAGGACAACCTGTTGAGGTGAAGATTCATAGATGACTCCGCCTTGGAGTGTAAATGTGGTGCTGTTCGACAAACGATTGGACACTTAATATCAGGTCCTGCGTGTCCTGTCAGCTGCACGTTACAGGAACTGATGGAGGGTGATACGCTAAACAAGTAGCCGAATTCTGGGCCGAGTCCATCGAGGCTGCTGTCGACACGCTGAGAAGAAGGGACCAAAATTTCGCCAGTATATGCTTAAGTCCCATGTGATAGGGGCGGGCCTACCTATTGCCATCGGCCGGGCACAAATTCAGACTCCGGGCAGCTACTGAGAAATGCCTGATGTAAAATCCTAATAACACTTTGCCCGACCCAGGAATCGAACCCAGAACCTCAATCTCTGCATTAGCGCTTGCGAACACTGAGGCCAATGAGACAGCGAGGTATTATAAAAAAAGTGGTAGATGCCTACCTATAACATCAAAAGGAAAACGTTTTTCGTTACTCTTAACTCTACGTTGATCTCTTTTCAGTGTAGGTCTCTTCAATTCAACGTAAAGGCTAACAAAAAGCGTTATTCATCATTATACTAATTTGTCATCATCATCTGCCTAGCCTTTTCCCAACTATGTTGGGGTCGGCTTCCAGTCTAACCGGATGCAGCTGAATACCAGTATTTTAAATGGAGCGACTGCCTATATGACCTCCACAACCCAGTTACTGGGTAATACGATACCCCTAGGTAAGACTGGTTATCAGAATACTTATTTGTATACAAAGAAATTCTTGATAAAAGCCCCTTGTTTTTCTGACCGTGAGAAACGCCGGAAATAAACTATAGGTACCTAGGTAAATATATATGTTTCATCGGTAAACTACGTTGTAAGAACAACGTAGAAATGCAATAACTACGTCTATTTTTCATCTTTCATTTTGACATCAAGCTAGTTCAAATTTTAAGTGTCGGCTTGTCAATAAAACTATTAGCTATCATTCAATTTCATATCCAATGTTGTCAGGATCATATTGTGGAGTTATCTATGTATATACATGAAGTACATAGTCAGTTACATTTGACAGCCCGTGGCGGACGCACGCGTACGTATTGAAAAACAACGGAAACATCGTAAACACGTGTATGTGCTTCGGAAATAAAAACAAAGTTCGATTTGGGAGTGTTTTTTTTTTAAATAGTGTTGGACGAAACAGTGCCGTCCTTAACAAAATCGACTAATTTCACAGTCGATCGACTTTGATAATTTTTGGACGGAAATTCGAAAGGTGAGTTTTGTTATTATTATTATTATTTTATCTTACCTGGTATTTAGGTGTTTGATAATAAGTGTTTATGATTTAAAAATACGTTGCTGATAGCGTACACCCAAATCTGAGTTTACCTGAAAAGATAAAAGTTTAAATGACCAAAAATGGCTTAGATTAGGAGATATTTGCTTACCCACATTATCTGGGGCCCGGTCATTTCGAAGTATTTTTGTTTATCTAAGGTTATTAAAGACGTGTACACGTTATCATTTTATCAATACATTTGTACTTCCAAATTATTGGAATACGAGTAACGTGTTTATTTTTATTCATGAGTGTTAATAGGTACACATACATTGTTAATAGGTATGTGAAATAAATATTTTATTGGATTTTGAAGGAATTATCCAACTACTTATAAGTTCGCGCCAATTAGGTAGAGTTTTAATCAAAAGTTTAAATTAAAAGTCATTTATTCAAACTAGGCTGAGAATCAGCACTTTTTGAACGTCAACATTACACAAGACAGTCCCCCAAAACGCAACGCCACTAGTGCTTCAGCTGGAAGAAGAAGTGGCGCAACAAACTCGCAGAAATATAATAACTTCGACTTTTTTCGCTTATAAACTTCATACCCTTCATAGCATTATTATTATTATAAATCCTGCGTAGCCTCTGTTATTAATTTAGTAGATACTACCTATCTCTGATAAGCGTTGTTTCAAAAATATCAGATAAAAAAATTTACGCGATTCGCCAAATACAATAATGAACTATATTTCCGCCATAGGTATCAAAATCTTTATATACAGGTTGAAATTGAAAACATGCGACAAATCGAAATGAGAGATTGTACTCATCATTGTGAACAACTTTTACTATGAGATAAAACCTGAAATCGCGAAAAAAAAATCAGCTGTTCCCTACATTTATGTTCGCATAACTCGTCAAAATGTAGGGAACAGCTGATTTTTTTTTCGCGATTTCAGGTTTTATCTCATAGTAAAAGTTTTTATTTTATTTATTACTGACAAAAACCGGAATTAAAATTCTTAGTTAGGTACCTACTTATATGAAAAGCTAAAAAGCAGTTTAATCGAATCGAATCATAATCAGCCTATAACATTCCCACCGCTGGGACACAGGCCTCTCCGTCAGAGGGAATGGGCCGTAATACACCACGCGGGCCCTGTGAGGGTTGGTAGATGTAACATATCTTCGAATCTTTGGTCCGAGGATGCGAGGAAACCGGCATGCCCTAATGCCGGTTTACTCACAATGTTTTCCTTCATTGTTTTTGAGAGCGATGGTGATGAAATAAATTACACAAAGTTAAGCGCCTGTCTGGGTTCGAACCCACGACATACAACTCGTACGTCGGGGCCGTTACCACTGGGCCACCACTGCTCTCGAATCATTTTGTGTTCATTCTCATCATCATCTGCCTAGACTTTTCCCAACTATGTTGGGGTCGGCTTCCAGTCTAACCGGATGCAGCTGAATACCAGTATTTTACATGGAGCGACTGCCTATCTGACCTCCACAACCCAGTTACTGGGTAATACGATACCCCTAGGTAAGACTGGTTGTCAGACTTTCGGGCGGGATTTTGTGTTAATTTTAATAATATTATAAAAGTGACATTGTTAACGGACTTTTGTTGCTGGTCGTACGATTGCAATTAAATATTAACGTGCTACACCACAGAACAGATTAACTGTTCCGTGTGCTACACTAACGTACGTATGCACTTACATAAAAATTTCATATTCTGCCTCTACACGAGCGAAGGAAAATTGCAGATCTTGCTTTCATATTTTTAGCGTTATGAACGGATCTACTGACGTCCCTGAGTGGGTGGGCAAGATCGGGCTTCGTGTACCGAGTGCATTTTTTCGTAGATCACGTTTTCTCCATGTGCCTCAAGTCAGAACTGTCTACAGACAGAACTCGTACGTGATAAGAGCTTGTCGTATATTTAATATGGCGTGTCATGTAAATTTATTTACTAGTAGTATTAAGGAAGTAAATCAAAGTTTGAACATTTGTTTTTTCTGTGTATAAACATCATTTTCTTTTTTTTCTGCTGTTTTTTATTGTACTTTTTGAGCGTGAGATCGAATTTTCGTATCTCTTACGTCGCTGTTTTCGTGTACATTGTATATTTGTTAATGTTACTCACATTAATCGAGGGGCCCGTGGCTAAATAATAACAGCCGCACAGGTCGATCGATCAGGTTAAGCTACACTTGCCGCGGTTGGTCTGTGGATGGGTGACCATCTTTACATACCGAGACCCCTCCGTGCCTCGGAAAGCACGTTAAGCCGTTGGTCCCGGCTGTCATTCGTGGATCTTTGACCGTCGTTACGGGTAGTCAGAAGCCCGAAAGTCTGACAACCAGTCTTACCAAGGAGTATCGTATTACCCAGTAACTGGGTTGTGGAGGTCAGATAGGCAGTCGCTCCATGTAAAATACTGGTATACAGCTGCATCCGGTTAGACTGGAAGCTGACCCCAACATAGTTGGGAAAAGGCTAGGCAGATGATGACTCACATTAATCGTTAGTGGAAGCTTGTAATTGGTCATCGCTTACACAATGTGCTAGATATTAAAATGTAAGCTGTAAGTTTTCCTAAAATTAATAAAATAAAATAAAAATAGTAAAAGAAGTAGAAAATAATGTTATGGGCGAGATAATACAGTTAAACCAAGTTAAAGGAAATTAACTTATAAAAAAAAATAACTTACATAATAGGTATCGTCAACAAACTTTTACGAAAACATATGCACACATTATTTAAGGTCTGAAAGTTATAATATCGATCAATAGGAACAGCGGGGTAGTTGCGTAACACACTAACAGTAACAATGGCATTAATTTTGACAATTCAACAACATTCATTGCGTTATTTACGTTGTAGCAGACACATTTTTCGAACATATGAAGCAGTGGATTAGCAATATCCTACAAAATCATTCAGGTTCCGATTGAAAGTGTGTTACGTAATTAGGGTACTGGTATGCAAGGGGGGGGGGGGGGGGGGGGTTCATGTGAGACATTTTAACTTTGTTTCTTGAGATTATCAATCTTATATCGAATTAATTAGGGTACAGTGAGCCCTTTTGGTGTTCACTAGATCATATACATTACACGATTATGTAGGGTGCCAGGGACATCAACGCGCTAACTGAAACCATGAATTCAGCACATGATTCTAGGGGTCTAGAATTAGCGTAGAAAATTTTCACCGGTTATTGAAAAAAAAATTTGTTGCTCCATACATTTGACCGCGTAGGTATTGTACTTTTCTATGAAATAGCAGGTTTCTTTTTTTGTAACCTTCGAAACATTTCTACGCTACGGGTCTAGAATAATTAGTAAGTACTCGTATAAGAAAACGATTGCTTGCTAACTAGCAAGCAATCGTTTTCTCATACGAGTCTATCGTTAAACTTAACGATTTGACCGCCACGGGTCGCGCAGCGAAAGTGCACGCTGTACGCCAAGCCATTTTTTATTACAGAAAGCCCGTGATGAGGTTAAACTCAGATATTACTAATATCGATAAAGTTATCCGTAATGTTACATTGATTTTCCATACATAAAAGGGCTATTAATAAAACAAAAAGTCGATTTTTCGTCAATTTTAAATGTTTTGTGTGGCTTATAGGGAAAGTTAAATGTCGCCCAGCGTCCGACATGGCGTTGAACGTGTTAAGAACGTATCTACGAGTACTCGTTTTCATTTGCTGAATAATGAGCGTTGCCTCAAAGACAAATAAACACTTAGGTACACAACTTCACACCTTTATTTTACCTACACTAACATTGTTGATAGTTGTTAGCAACCGATTGATTTTGAAATACTTTAAGAATATAAAAAAACAAACCCTGGCCCACGTGGCAGAATACAACTTGTCCCAGCAGTGGAATCATTAAAAGTTGATTACGATGTTGTTGATAAGACCGCGAGGTCGGAAGTCCTAGGCGGGCCACACGTACAGGATTCATAAAGACAGATAGGCCAGGGTCGTCACGCAGTGGGTACCTGAAGACGGGCGAAGTCACCGACGCAGGCTTAAGAAACGCTGCCGCGACGACCAAGACACTTTCTTGACTAATACGCCATAAAAGGCAGCAGGCAAAGATGAATGCCGAAGTGGGGGAGACCTTTGGCCAGCAGTTGTACAGTATATGTAGATTAATATATTAAGATTATGATGAAATATTGCTTAACATGGTAACCACGTGTCATTTCCACGTTAACAGTTAAACAAAACGGAACCAAATCGTTGGACTCGTATTTTTGCTGAGTAACGATGATTCTACAGTTGTAAATAGTCATTGAAACAACTGTGACACAACTGTGTGTCATCTAATTGTTTTTTTTAATAGATCGTTAACATGTAATCTGATTTAATCTGATTGAACTGTGGTGTAAGTTTTACGACTGATTTTTCAATCGACACATAATTTTTATTCGTGGAATATAATTGACGTCTGACAGATTTTGTATGGAAAAACTGTCAAAAATTCAAAATTTTTACGATTTAAAAAAAAATATAAATACGTTGCCCCACACTAGGAATTTCTCCTGTATTGTGGGTGCGTTTACAAACATTTAAAGTCACATACACAAACAGCCAGACCCGGAACAACTACTTGTAGGTCATACAAATATTTGTTCCGTGCGGGAATCGAACCCGCGACACGCAGCGCACTTAACCACTGCGCCAACCGTCCCGTCATCAAATCAGACCTTGTCCTTTGTTGTTGTTGTCAAATCAGACCTTAATTGCTAAAACTGAAAATTGTTGTTAGTAAGGAAAACCAGTTTTCACAATTTATGATTAGGTAGGTAGGTACCTACTGAAATTAAAAAGAAAAGAGTTTTAATTAACATTAACGTTTAGATAAAAAAAAATAAAAAACATATCTATATATTTGGTAATCATTTTCTTCGTACAGACGCCAGCACATCAAGTTACCCAAAACGGTAAAATTTTTCCAATCAACTTTGAACCTTATGCTTTAGCAATAAAGTTGAAAATCTATTAAAGAAATTCGACAGATTGTAGTAGCTTGATGTGCTGGAGTCTATACATTAGGTAACATTAAACCTGTAAAAGTGTAATAAATTCTGCAACGAAATTGTGTTAACACTAGAGAATGTCATTCTTATATCTATGGTTAACAATTTTTCCAACTTGTCAGTATTACCACAGATTACTAAATAGTTACTACGTGTATTACTACTAAATTGCTTTCTATAAAATATGATTGTAGATTCTTTGTACCAATAATTCCAAAACGAATCCTTTACGGCTAAAATAAAATGCAAATTATTTAATCCGAAATGATCATTGACTTTTTTCGCTCAACATAGGTCTAGCTACTTATCAATGTCCCTAGTATTTTGTGAGGACATTGATAAGACCATAGAAACTTTTACATATCAGATATCCCATTCAACACGCCAAATCACCTCCACTCTGGAATTCATACTCCGAGCCACAAGATGCAGACTAACTTCTAGTTTGTGGCTCACTGGCAAATAATACTCTGTAACGTAGCTACATAGGTAATATTTTAAGTTCCTCATTTCGTCTCAATTTGGCGTTAACCTGGAAACCTTCTTACTATAGGTATTATCTGGACAGTAAACTATTTTCTTTTTCAATAGTTTGAGGTTCATGCTAAGGGTTGCTCGTAGTCAATCGTAAGTGCTTTAAAACTTTTACAACAATTCCCAGTAAATTTAATCTTTACTAAGTTTGTAACTACCTAACTATCTCATATACAAATTGACCTTTGAAGTAATCGATCTATAATTTTGACAGTAAACATCATTAATTTCGGTTTTGCGCTGATGAGCAGACAATGTTTTTTAACTTGAAGCAATGGATAGGTTATCAAATTTTACAATTTTTATTTAATTCTTATCAATATTACCAATGTTATCTATGTCAACGTCAAAAAACTTTTTACCGATGTCACGAACGATTATGTTGTTCGTTTTTCAACATAAGCGCTTATTATTGAATTACCTTACTTCTTTATTCCATTATTTTATACATGTGGTGTTTATCTAGAAGTAACTGATGCACTGGTATCTTACTGTATAAGATGTACTAGCTGGCGTACCCGGTTTCGCTCACGCAGTCGATATGAGATTGTTTGGTAGTTGGAATAAACTGTACAACAACAACTTACACCATAACTTACTACAACAACTACCACACATAACTACAACTTTACATTTTTTTTTTTGAAAATACATTCTAACTACAATACTTGTTTATAAACAACATTTTTAATTTTTCCGATGTATGTATGTATGTATAAATTTTTCGAATTTCCTACTCAATGATCTAGGATGTTCCTGAATACTCTCTAATGTTCCCAAATATTCCACAAAATTCAGAATATTCTTGAATATTGTGGAATGCTCTCGAATACTCTCGAATGTTCTGGACTGTTTTAGAAATTTCTGGAGGGCAAAAAATCCAGCCCTTATATCTTTAAAAGCATGCCCTTCTGGTAAAAACGGTAACCTTCTTCATGGACAGGAGATAGAGGGTTACCACACGATATAACTCCCTTGACCGTACCGGGACTCATTTCTAAGTTTTAGCGGCACACACATTGTACACTTTCTTTTATAACATATATTGATTATGTGTTTGTATCTGAGTAATCAATTGTTGAAGAATGTAATAAAAAAAAATGGATTATTAATAATGGATTATATAATCACAATCTGAAAGATTTTGAGGGAAAAGCCCTCAAAAAAAGGATGCTGCGCAATTAAGATGCTTGTTGATTTATGACGTGCAAGTGATATTATACCTACCTTAGGGTGGTAAATCTATTACGAGGTGATTACTGAGTAGAGCTCGCGTAACATGACCAACAAATTCTATCTCTATTCTACAAGAATAGACAAAGTTCTTTCTAT